>BSBM01000088.1:6520000-7120000 GCA_027924585.1 Larix kaempferi
ATGGATTCTATATTTAAAATAAGAGATTGATGATTAATTCCAGTCAACGTTTCTAAGTTTTATTCTCTCCTGAGTACGGGTTGGGGAGGGCCCCTCCAACACGTAGGTCAGGAGATTTCTATTTGCAGGTATTTCTTTCAATTATGTGTTTTACATTGATGAACAGTTCTATTACATATGGGAGTGCTTGAATGATTTATTATGTATGTAGTAGTTTATAATACATTTTGTAGTACAACAGAACAGTTTCAATAGTCCTTTAGGTTCCTTCTTTCAACGCATATTCGAATCAATGATTGCATGTGTATCAGCTTTGTTTTCAATATCATGGTTGATATCTGAGTTTTTTTACTGTTTCTCATCATGATCAATTTCTTTAGTAGTATATGGATAGCTTGAAATGATTGCACTTCAATTTTAGTATTGGGATTTAAAATGGTTTAGATCAGAATTTTAGTTTTAGGCATAAAATAACTACAGACCTTGTTTTCCCCAATCTTAGAATAGATTTGTTATGGCATGTTCATTTTTAGATTTATTATTCCGCATTAAGTAATTTTATAAGATCATCCCCTTTACTTTCAACATTTTAATTATTTAAGATAGATTTACTGCTTTCAACACTTTAATTATTTTTAATTAGATTTATTTCTAGTATTTAATTCCATAGCGTAACCAATTTACATATTTAGTAGACAACCTTTAGAACATCGATACCGACCTCCAACTGTGACATAGATTATCCTATAAGAGCATAGATAGTGCATGCATCTCTAAAGTTTCTACGTTCCCTGGGTTGACATTTAAAGTAGGCTCTTGGTATAGCTACCCTCATTAGGCATCCATATTAGGAGCTCACCACTTTTTGGCACCGTTTCCGGGGAGGTACTAAATATTTTAGGAGACATCACCTAAAAACCACAAAAAGAAAACAAAAATTACATAAAACAAAAACATAAATATATGTACCAATGAATGCCTCATCGACAAAGGGATAAATTTGGCTGCTTTCTACCCAAGAACCCCATGAGGAACAACGGTAATAACAGTTTTGACCATTATCAGTTTGAATTGGTACACTCTGAAGAGGAAACTGACCACACATATGACCCAAACAGAGAAAACTTCACTACCCATTCCAGCTCAAACACCTCAATGGAAAACGAAGAGGAGGAACCTAGGGAGATTTTCACTTTTCCCATTAGCATACCTCTTGGAGATGCCAGAATGAAGAACATAAATCCTAATAATCTGCAAAAATTTCATGGTTTGACTTTAAAAGATCTTGACACATTCTTGTTTGAATTTGAGGTAGTTTGCAGATCATTTGATTACACTACTGATGCACAAAAGCTAAGGCTTCTTCCTTCCACACTGAAATACCTAACAATTCGGTGGTTCATGAGCCTTGAAGGAAATAATATCTTTAGCTGGGATCAAATGAAACAGTCATTCTTAGAAAAATATAGGGACTACTGCAAGGCCAAAGATAATAGGGATGAAATCTTTATGATGCAACAAGGAGATAGAGAGTCATTAGAAGATTATGCCCAAAAATTTCAACTCGGCTACAAACGAGCCAGCCATTGCACATTGGATCCTGAATCACTAAAGCTTGTCCTTCTCAAAGGTGTAAAAGAGAAGAATTTTGAAGTCTTAAATCTCCTTGGAGATGGAGATATATTCCAAAAATATTTTGACCACATCCTGCAAATCTTCAAAAACTACTCAAGATCTAGGAAAACTAAGAATGGGACGAGGGATACACATGCAAGCACTAGTGGATCATCATCCTCAACACCAACACTTACAAAATATGATTTAGGAAACCTGCTGGATGACATGAAGACTGACATACTGCAATCCCTAGCCATGCAACTTGATGCTCTTCAAATAAAAAAGAAACAGGATGAAATTAACCAAGCCTTGGCAGTATTTTGTCCTCGTTGTAGAAAGAAGCATGAGAAGGGGCAGTGCACCTTGAACACAATAGAAGTATGTGGTCTCTGCACCGGTGATCATTCCACTAATAAATGTCCCCTCTTACCCTCATGTAAGGCAGCTATTCAAGACCCAACAGCTGAAGGAACAGTAGAACAACTCTGTTTTATAAATCAGAGGAGGAATAATTTTGTTAGGCCATATTAGCAGAGCAATCAAACTTACTATAATTAAGGACAACCAAATTGGAACTCTACATCGACTCCATGGCAAGCAAAACCAAATCAAAACCAATGGCAACAAAACTAGCAAGCATATCAACCATCCTATCAACAACCATATTATCCACCGTCTTATCCTCAATACCCCCCACCTTTTCAATCCACCACAAATTATGCAAACCAGTACCCCCATCCATCAAATTGGAGGGCGCCATTACAACAACCACTCATTATGCCACCCGCACAACCTCAACCACCCCCCATACCTCCACCTATTCCATCCCAACCAATTCCAAATCCTAATAATAACAGACCCCCACAACAACAGTAGGCTTATAACACTGATATCACACAATTCCCAACTTATGTTGTAGACACCATAGAAATAAATGAGATAAACCTACGATCTGGAAAAACATTGCAGAATACATCCCCACACAACATCCAACAACCTGTACCTGAAGCTCAAGACCACACATTAGAACCCTATGTTCAACATCCTGATGAACCAGAACCTCTAGAGGATGAAACCCAACAACTTCCATGCAACAGAAATCCCCCATTTCTAGAAAAACTTGTTTGGAATACAAAAGAAGAGGAAGAGAATAGAATCTTAAACGAATTCAAACACCTAAACATCCAAATACCGATTTTACAAGCCATAAGGGATGTGCCCATTTGCAACAAATTGATTAGAGAAAATTGCCTAAAGAAGCCAGGAAGGAGGAAGCGTGACCCACCAACTATTAATGTAGCGGGACAATTGGCCGAGTTGATCTTAGGTGTCATAATAAATCCTAAATATCTTGATCCTGGTAGTCTTGTAGTAAACATCACCATAAATAACAAACAAATAAATAAAAGATTAATCGGTTTAGGAGTTGCGATCAATGTCATGACTAAGGAAACCATGTTATACCTAGGACTCCAATCAATGGTAATACCAACCACAATAGTACTCCAACTAACAGACACGTCCACTGTGAAGCCCAAAGGAATGCTAGAAGACATTAAGATCAATATCGAATCTTGGGAATACCCAGCTGATTTTATAATAATCGAAATCAAAAGCAAACTTAGTGGCTATCCAATTATCCTGGGTAGACCTTGGTTAGCAACTGCGGACGCTTACATAGGTTGCCGATCAGGAAATATGACAATCACCAGTGGACATACCAAGAAGAAAATCACAATCTACCCACCAACAATGAAATCTTAAGAGTTAGAATATCGAAATTGGACTGATGATTACCAGAACACACCAAATCACAACCTCCGACCTATCCTAACAATTGATGCTGCAATATCTTTAAAGGAAGTAGATGAAGATGGCCATATAGATAGATTTATACAAAATATATCTCCTAACAATCATGTTATTCAAGAATTTTTTTCTACAGAAACAGGTGAAAGTTCAAAACAGAACATGGATGACTTGTGGATAGAAGTACTGCCAGAACAGATGGAGAAGGTAAAAATCATGGAAATTCGCCCTAGCAAAACAGTCAACATAAATTCCAATTTAGAACCGGAGCAAGAAAAGAAATTGATGAAGATACTAACACAACAAAGTAAAGCATTTGCATGGACATATGCAGATATGAAAGGAATACATCCTGGTATCTGCAAACACTACATTTACATCAAAGAAGGTTCTACTCCCATCAGGCAACCACCAAGAAGGATGAACCCTGCACTAAAAGACATAGTCAAAGCAGAATTACAAAAGTTATTAGACGCAGGGTTCATCTATCCAATATTCGATAGTGAATGGATCTCACCAATAGTCATAGTGCCCAAAAAAGGAGGAAAATGGAGAATTTGTGTGGACTATAGGGAGCTGAATAAAGCAACAAAGAAAGATCATTTCCCACTTCCATTTATAGACCAAGTGTTGGATACATTATCTGGAAACAAGTACTTTTCATTCTTAGATGGTCTCAGTGGGTACAACCAAATTTTAATACACCCAGCTAATCAAGATAAAATGACCTTCACATGCCCATGGGGAATTTACACCTATAGGGTGCTACCCTTTGGTCTATGTAACGCCCCAACAACATTTCAAAGAGCCATACTGAGTATTATCTTCGATTTTCTGAATAACAAAATGGAAATATTCATGGATGATTTCACACCTTATGGACAGAGCTTTGAGCAGGCATTGAAAAATCTTGAATTAGTATTAAAAAATGTATTGAAATGAGCTTTTTCCTAAGCAATGACAAATGGAGGATATTAATGGAAGAAAGAATTGTTCTAGAACATCATATATCATAGAGAGGTATAGAGGTGGATCAAGCCAAAGTCTCAGTAATAAGAACGCTGCCCCCACCTGTCAAACAAAGAGATGTGAGAAGCTTCCTTGGACAGACAGGGTACTACAGAAGGTTTACTGAGAATTATAGCAGAATTGCTGCCCACATGTTTGCACTTCTCACAAAAGACAATGAGTTCATATGTACAAGCAACTGCATGCCAACCTTTGAAAGTCTTAAACAGAAAACCATCACAGCACCAATACTTCAAGGACCAAACTGGGAAATTCCATTTCACATTCACACCGATGCATCAGATAAAGCCATCGGATCTGTGCTTGGGCAAGAACAAGACAAGAAACCCTATGCCACATACTATATAAGCAAAAAATTGGCTGGGGCAGAACTCAACTACACAGTCACAGAGAAGGAATTTCTGGCAGTCATACATGCAATCAATAAATTCAGGCATTACACTATAGGATACCAAAGTTTTATCCATACTGACCACTCAATGATCAGATATCTTATGAACAAGCCTAATACCAGTGCAAGAATTATTCGATGGATGCTACTTCTACAGGAATTCAACATCACTATAATAGATATACTAGGAAAGCATAATGTCGTAGCAGACTTTTTGCCAAGAGTAACACATGGGAAAGATAATGAATTGGTCCAAGATAACTTCCCTGATGAGCACCTTTTTTCCATATCAATAAAAATCCCATGGTTTGCTAACACAACAAACTATTTGGTATCCGGGAAGTTTCTAGAACATTACAGTTATAAAGAAAGGACAAAAGTAATAAGACAAAGTGCCACATATACATGGACAGAGGGCATTCTTTTTAAACAATGATCAGATCAAGTACTTAGAAGGTGCATTAGGGAAGATGAGGTACATGACATAATGCATGCCAACCACAATGAACCCTGTGGAGGACACTACACTGCAAAAAGGACAGCCTACAAGATCTTGCAAACAGGTTATTATTGGCCAACACTCCACAGAGATGCTTATGAGTATGTGTCCCATTGTGACGATTGCTAGAGAATGGGAAAACCAATGCAAAAACATGAAATGCCACTACATCAACAAATCTCTTTAGAGGAATTAGATAAATGGGGATTCGATTTTATTGGCCCATTCAACCCATAGTCCAATCAAAAGAGCTACATCCTTGTATGCACAGATTACCTTACAAAATGGACAGAGGTAGCAGCACTAGTTGCTACAAATGAAACCAGTGTGGACAAATTCTTTAATGAGCAGATCTTTAACAGATTTGGGGTGCCAAGAGAAGTAGTTTCTAATCAAGGAACACAATTCACATTAAATTTAATTGAAGACTTGATGAAAAGAAACAATGTAAATCACAGACAGTCATCCTCCTACCACCCTCAAGGAAATGGTCAAGCTGAGGTAACCAACATGGAATTAGAGAGAATCTTGATAAAAACCATCCAACTTCATAAAAGAGATTGGGATGACAGACTTAGTGAAGCAGTCTGGGCTTACAATACTACATGGAAAACAACAACAAGATTCACACCTTATGAACTAGTCTATGGGAAAAAGGTCATGCTACCAATCGAATTTGAAGTCAAAACATTAAGAATTGCAGCCGATCTAAATATGAACCTATCATACATTAGAAAAGAATGCATGCTACAGCTAAATCAACTGGATGAACACCACCAATAAGCACTTACACATACTAAAATCATCCAACATCAAAGAAAGAAATGGCATGACCAACATTTGAAGGATAAGAAATTCAACGAAGGTGATTGGGCACTACCTTACGACCTCATATTTCACACAGTCAAATGAAAGCTAACCACTAGATGGCTTGGACCTTACATTATATAGAAAATTTATGACAATGGCGCTATGAGAATTATTACAATTGATGATGATGAGTTCCCCATGATAGTGAATAGGCATTGCCTAAAAATATACATAAAACCACAATCCAAAGAAGAATTTACACAAGTACTCTACTAGCAACAATTGATGCTGATAGAGCATGCTACAAATCAGTGAAGTTCAACGCATATCATGAAAAAAAAAGAGAAAAAATATAAAAAAAAGAAAAAAGAAAAAAGAGAAAAAACAACACACAAAAGGTAACACAAAATTTACAGGGCATCAACCACAATTCAAGCGAGTTGGAGAAATAATTCAAGTGAGGGTGCCACCTATTCAAGAGAGCTAGCAAAAATTTCTACAACTACAGACACTCTACAGTATCATCACAAGAAGATGCCAACTATTCAAGCGAGCCTGCAAAATAATTCATGCCAGGGTGCCAACTATTCAAGCGAGACTGCAAAATGATTCGAGCGATGCTTCCATGTATTCAAGACAGACAGTCACATAAAACCATTAAACCATCCAATATGAAAAAACATTGCATGACTCGTATCCTCAATAGGCACAACTTTCAAAAGAAGGCAATGCAGCAAATTCAAAATGAAAAGAAACAGAAAATGTAGCTCACATGCACAACTACTAACATGCACAAAGCTACTATAGAATACACCATCCACAAAAATTGCACCAGAGCATCAAAGCAGGTACGCATAAATACCAAGGTAATCTCTAACATGATTTTATTTTATGATTAAAGTAAAACATTATCCCACGCTACATGAGATTTTCATCAGCTAAGGACAACTTCTACTCTAAATTGGCGGCATGGTGGAATGACCCTAAAAGGTCATGATCACTACTTAAAATTCAGTCACCTCATCAAATCATGATTGCAACCTTCAGTACATAGGTCAATCATGAGAAGACAAAGATCAATCATGGAAAATAGGGGATTAAAAAGGGTAGGTACAGGTATGATGGAAAGAAAAGGTGCAGAAAGATAGCGATTTAGGGTGCATAATATCCCACGACTGCGCATATAAGTAAACACCCGGACTTCACGAGAAGCAACCACCATTTGTATTCCTCGAACCCGTAGGCAGAGGCCGACCAAGTTGAAGGTATAAAACTACATTCCAAAAGCCCTAGTTTTGTCTGATCATAAGAGAGGTTCTCAAAATGACAAAGGGTTTTAAAAAGAGTGAACCAGAGGATCATAGCATCATATACGAGGACATGAGAGTCCTGTAGATCATTCGTAGTGCAGGATGGATGCCCTTCATCCTGGGTCTGAAAGGACATGATGCAGGGATAGCTCAGGAATTCGTAAGAAATTTCAAGCATAGTAAAGATGAACAGTACGTCACCTGGGTGAAGGGGTTACGTATCAATTTGGATGAGGAGACAATTTACAAATTCACTGGCCTACAGAGGGGTTTGTATTGGAGCATGGATGACAGGGAGGCAAACCAAGAAGCAAAAGCAGCATTCTTTGAGCAAGGAGAGGTCTATGACGAGGACGAAAATGGAGTCAAAAGACTCTGCATGCCCGTGCCATGGGAGGACATAGCTGAAATCGTTCTAAGGTACATCAAATGCTCTGGTAGGTTAAGCTATGTTCCCATCTTTCATTTTTGGATCCTAGAACTAATAAGACACATGACCCATCATCCTTCAAATAACAACATTAGTATCCCATTCTACTTGCTCCAATACCTATCGGAAATGAGCAAGAAGGTGGCGAAGGTTAAAGATAATGACTTGGCCCATCATGGTCTCATCAAGATAATTGTTTGCGAGGAATTGAAGGCGCAGATACTAGAACTTTCGTGGGAGGAATTCATGCTAGTATCTACAGAAGATGTTCAAAGGATGAGAAGTACACCCACAGCTAGCATACCACCTAGAGGAAGGAATGGAGCTGCCTCTGTATCAGGGGCGAAAAGGAAGATTGACCTGGACCATGTAGCAGAGATCTTGGTGGAAATAAAAAATTCAAGAGAGCACTCCCCTAGGGGAAAATCAGAAATTCCTGCCAAAAATCAAGAACCCAAGAGGAGGAGTACGAGATTCAACCAAACAGCCCGAATCCGAACAGACAAGGAAAAGAGCAAAGAACCCAGTCCCATTGTTCAAAATGTGTCGGATGGGGACGGTGATAAGTGGGTAGATTAGGAAGACCCCACTACAGAAGAGGAATAGGATGAAGAAATGCAGGATGAAGGGGAAGAAATGAATAAATAAGCAGACGAAATGGATAAGGGAGAAGAGCATAACTTAAGAGAGTAAGGCAACTTCCAAGGAAATCCTCCAACACAAGATAACCTTGAGGTCGTCACCCAAATCGCCGAGGCATGAGCAGAATTGGAGAAGCTCAGAAACAAGCTGGCAGCATTAAGGATTGGGCCAGGAATCTATCCCACACCTCCCCCATTCACAGTCGAGAAAACTCAAATACTGAAGATGCACCATGCAGAGGAGCTACGGCTGGCCGAGCGAAAGCATTTAGCGCTTCAAGAAAAGTTGGCAGATGCACAAGCCAAATTGGAAAAAAAGGACCACGAGGTCACCAAATTAAAAGACGTTTTGGCCACTACTACCAGCATATATGAAAAAATGAGGGACCTCAGTCCCCGTCGACAATCTATGCAGTCTATATGCAGGAGAAATGGGGCGAATTCCAGCTCAAGAGGTTGAAGCAAGGACTCACTATAGAGGTAAGCACCCCCAAGGAGTTTATGGATGTATGTTTGAACTCCACAGAGCTAGAGAAAGACAAATTAAGTGAGTTCTTTTTTCATAACTTCATGGTTTTTGGCTCGCCCAACTAGTCACCAAACCCATATGTGGGCGATTTCCAGTTGAGGGAATTACGTTCGTGGATGAACCATGAAATTGAGCGAGCACAGGACTACCATCTCTATGTCGTATCCAAATGGGAAACCCCATTGATGATCAGACCTGAGCCAAATCACCCTGAGGGAATAATCTATAACCACAGGATCCTCACTCAGGATGAGGAATTGATACCCATTCTCCTTGCAAAACAACAGGAGACCATGACTCATTTTGACATTACACTCCGCAACACGTAGAACGAAGTTAATGAGTCCATTAAGGAAAGATGGAGCAGAGTGGCAAACGATCTGAAGAGGAGAGAACTCCACTCTCCCCCTCAGGCTTGATGATTCCCTTTTCAAAGCCACACTCTACAAAGAATCCATGGAAAGAAACCAACTCAGATGGATCGGGATGAGGCTAAATTACCCATTCTTTCTTTCCCTAGTCATCAAGGAACATATAAATGAAGAGGAAGAAAGGAGGACATGGACAAGGGAGGATCAGAACTTTGGGTATCACAAGCAGGCAGGGATCCCTAGGGTGGTAGCATGGGACATCAGGGAGGTCATTGATGGATCAGAACTTTGGGTTTCACAAGCAGGCAAGGATCCCTAGGGTGGTAGCATGGGACATCAGGGAGGTCATTGATGAATCGAATAAGTCACCCAAGGATGGGTGCATCCTTCAAGTGTGGGAGAGAATGATGAGTCAATTTTTCAGGAATTTGATAACCTTTTTTCCAGCAGCGAAACTCAAGCAATGGAGATGAAATATGCTCATTTGTGGGGGAAAATGTTTTACTTTAATTATTTAATGAAATTGTTTTATGATTATTCTTGGATTTTAGAATGCGTATCAAATAAACTAATCATATGGAAATCAAGCGTGATTGAGCAGGTTCAGGGTCATTCAAGGATGGATGTGTAGAAGATTAAAGGATGACCACGCTCGACGCCCTGTTTCCTGATTTTTAGAGGACGCGCTCCCACTTTCAAGAGGAATCGACATTTAGACAACTAGTTAGTATCAACATTAAATCATATAAATATAGGCCTCTCGGGTAGCGAGAGGCCCCTGCTGTTATTTTGAGAAAAAAATTGTTTTAACGTTTTCTGCCCTATCGATACTGTGAAGTACAGACCTTTGTTTTGACATGGATTCTATATTTTAAATAAGAGATTGATGATTAATTCCAACCAACGTTTCTAAGTTTTATTCTCTCCTGAGTACGGGTTGAGGAGGGCCCCTCCAACACGTAGGTCAAGAGATTTCTATTTGTAGGTATTTCTTTCAATTATGCATTTTACATTAATGAACAGTTCTATTACATATGGGAGCGCTTGAATGATTTATTATTTATGTAGTAGTTTATAATACATTATGTAGTACAGCAAAACAGTTTCAGTAGTCCTATAGGTTCCTTCTTTCAACGCATATTCGAATCAATGATTGCATGTGTATCATCTTTGCTTTCAATATCATGGTTTATATCTGAGGTTTTTGACTGTTTCTCATCATGATCAATTTCTTTAGTAGTAGTCGGATAGCTTGAAACGATTGCACTTCAATTTTAGTCTTGGGATTTAAAATGGTTTATATCAGAATTTTAGTTTTGGGCATAAAATAACTACAGACCTTGTTTTCCCCAATCTTAGAATAGATCTGTTATGGCATGTTCATTTTTAGATTTATTATTCCGCATTAAGTAATTTTATAAGATCATCCCCTTTACTTTCAGCATTTTAATTATTTAAGATAGATTTACTGCTTTATTTCTTCGAACAGATTTACTGCTTTCAGCACTTTAATTATTTTTAATTATATTTATTTCTAGTATTTAATTCCATAGCATAAACAACTTACATATTTAGTAAACAACCTTTAGAACATCGATACTGACCTCCAACTGTGACAGAGATTATCCTATAAGAGCATAGATAGTGCATGCAGCTCTAAAGTTTGTACGTTCCCCGGGTTGACATTTAAAGTAGGCTCTTGGTATAGTTGCCCTCATTAGGCATCCATATTAGGATCTCACCACAACATGGGAAATACTGGAATGCAAAGCGAGTTCTCCTTGTTCATGTCTCTCTTCGAATCCGGATTCCTCTTTAATCTTTTCATCATTATCTTTACTTGATAATTTTCTAGACACTCTAAGGTTTTCTTTAAGCTCCAAAGCATCAACAAACATATGCTGCAGATTTGGAGACCTTCTCTCCAAAAGAAGAAAAGATAAATCAGAAGGTAAGATAGATGCTTAGTGAAACTTGGCGGCATTCTCTAGGGGTCGAATTTCTCTTGGCATATCATAATAAAAACTTGAAAATATTCTGTTAAAACTGGACATGATTTCCCCCTCCTGCATTCTTATGGAGTTAAATTCTGAAAGAACTAGGTCCCATGACCTTCTCTTACCCCAAAATTCCAAGAAAACATCAGAAAACCCCTGCCATGTGTCTATAGACTCAAGCTGCAAATGGCTAAACCATTTCTTCACATCTCCCTGGAAAGATTGGGCGAAAGCCCTCATACAAACATCATCATGCTCCACTTCAAAAAGATCTAGAAAATGTTCAAAGCCTTGAAGATGTTTTGCAGCAGTTAGGTTTTCAGATTCTTCATCAAATATGGGAAGGTATCCGTGGTATTTGGGAGGGTATTCATGAAGAAAAGGGGGCAGCTTTAAAGGGCCATATCTCAGCTGAGATCTCAGAGGAAAAGGAATATGTACAGGGGGAACTTCTTCAGCCTCATTCTCATGGGGATTGCAAGGCTGGCTTTGGATCTTGTATGTTTTAGAAGAAAGAATGGGATCAACTCTAGGGTTTGAAGGAGGATATACATTTGTAAGGTCTAGAGAAGGATATACAAAAGAGAGTCTCTCATGACCTAGAGTTCTTCAGTGGAACAAAAGTTTCTTGATATATAACATAGAGGTAAAAGGAGATTGATACAGAAGAACAAGATTTCATTGAAGGGACTAATGCTTTGATACTTGAACCTTGATTATTCCATGTTTAAGGTGGTTGAGCTCATTCTCCAATGGAGTCTGCAACTTGAATTGAATCTTGAGTGGAGTCGCCAGGTGAATGGTACAACCTGCTCATTGTCTGATTGATGTTCACCATCAACATTCAAATCTTCCCCTTTGTCGTTCTCCCAGGGATGATGAAACCTCTCATATGAATCTTTCTTGGGGCCAAGATGACTTTAGAAATTCTTCAGTAGTATATTTCAGCGTGCTGATCTTTCTCTTGTGGAGTCTTCTTGAATTGTCTGGTCTCAATAAGTGGAGTCCCCAGGGCAAAATTCTTCAACCTTCTTCAAAATGTGGAGATCTCTATTTGCCCACAGGGATTTCTCTTATTCTTTGAAATTTAGGACATGTATGTTGTTGTTCCAGGGCTCGATAAACAACTCACGTCCTTGGCAACGACGCCAATTTGTTAACACCAAAACTTACCCCCAAAGCTGAAAGAGGGTAATCTCGGGTAACAACTAACCAATCTTTGGTTTACGCTTTTGGTTAAACATAAACAGAGAGGGCTCTCTCTATAGGCACACATAATACTGGAAATCTGTAATATCCCTTTTTCAAATTTCATTAAAATGCCCAATTTTTCACTTTTTTTCCCAATTTCGACCTTTGACTAGTTTTACTATTTTGACCTCCAAATCAACCCAAATGCTCCCAAATCTTCTGTAGGAGTGTATGAATGGTATTTAGACTTGAATATAAGGTTCAGGGATGTTTTATGGCCCTCTAAATACTGCTGCAAACTTGATTTGTATTCTGATCAATATATGTAATTTTGACTAGTAATTTGTGCATCAAATCCCCCTCGGGTAACACTGCAAATGGCCTTCCAAATGCCTCCAAACTCCCACAAATTTATGAACAGAGGTATATAATGTGTTAAGTATGTGATTAAGGTCTCATATGCACCATTAATTGATTTTTAATACTTTTCTAACTCTCTCACATTCAACAGCAAAAACCCCCAATTCGACCCTTGGGGAAATGGCACTATTTCACCTCCCAATACAACTAAACTGAGTAAAAATGCTTCAAATGCTCAAGTACAGTACATGAAACTTGTAGAAGACATCCATGGCAATATATTTATCACAAATATATCAGAGAATCATCCATACATTCGAAATCATCATCAATACATTGGCTCACAACAAGGTAGTGGGGAAATGGCATTGTTCTTCCATTAAAAATGAGATTTATACATTTCTACTTGGAATTTCGACCTGAAACTTTTTGGAGATGAAGAACAGAGTATTTACTTCATATTACAAAAGAAATGGGGCATTAGAAGCTCCCCCAAAGAGTACAATAGCTCACCAAAAACGCCCTCCCTCAAGGAGCACGAATATGCCTTCAAAACTGGAAACGGTGGAGAGAAAGTGCTGCACTAAACCAAACCATGAAACTTCCTGTAGCTGCTACCTGCAAATACAAACTCCATTAAAGCACCATGAAAGACCTGAGTGGCTTCTCCAAACACCAACTTGGATGGGAATCTTTCACCCTCGAAATTGGCTAAGGCAAGAAACTAGTCATCCACTAGCTCTCTCTTCACAAATGCAATTTTTCTCAAATCATCAAAAGCCATTCTCATACTTGATTTCTACATTTTATAACCAACATTAGCCTTCAAGGGGTCGAAATGCTCTCAATAGATTCAATAATTTTCCATTTAGAAAATATTTCTCATTTGCCACTTGTCTCCTAGTTCCAACCTTCCATCTTCTCCCAAATTCGAATTTGAGTCTCTTTAGATTCCTCCAACTCCATGAGCGCCTTCTTGAGCCTATTTTTGGGGCTGACATGTCATAATGGTCAGGTGTAAGAAGTCAGGTCTGAATTTTGTCATAAAATGTCATAGATGCTTCATTATTGTTGTCATAAAACTAGGGAATCTAGCCCATGTGTCCACTAGTCTCCAATTTGACTCTTCCTCTCCCATGGAGGTTACTATTCCTTCCCATTTCGACCTAATATGCTCAATGCCATGTGTTATGACTTACCAACTCACCCAAGAGTGTTCACCTTCCCATGAATTCGAATTGGTGAGAGAGCTGCCATGTGTCATTGAAAAATCAAGCTAGTGTGGGTCCCACCACCTCCATATGTCTCCAAAACCACTTGCCACCTAGAATTTCTCTTGAATTTATTTATTCATCATATTTATTAAATTCTTGAACCCTTCTAATGTCTAAATATCATTTATTAGTTTCCTTATTACCATCCCACATGTGCCCATCCAACCTAGGAAACTAGTAGGATTGATGGGATTGTCTTACTATGCACTTATTTGAATGGGGACATTACAGTCCTCCCCACCCAAGATTGCTTGTCCTCAAGCAATTTCAAATTTGGATGCTGCAAAATCTTCTCCTCTTCCCATGTGGCATCTTCATTTGGTAAGTCCTTCCATTGCACTAAATATTCTTTGATGATTCTACTCCTCAACCTTCTTTCCCGTGTCTTCAAAATCTTTTCCGGAACAAGTGTGAGCTGACCTTCATCATCCAAAGGAGGAAGTATTTCTGAAGTGATGATTTTCTGACCAAGAGCTTTCTTAAGACAAGAAACATGAAATACATTGTGGATTTTACTCCCTTCCGGAAGTTCTAGTTCATATGCTACTTCTCCAACCTTCCGCACTACCTTGTATGGCCCATAGTACCTTGGTTTTAATTTTTCTGCTCCATTCTTTTTGAGAGATGTTTGTTTATAGGGCTGCAACCTTAAATATACTAAATCATTGACTTGAAAGGTTCTCTCTTCTCTATGTCTATCAGCATATTGTTTTTGTTGATTTTGAGCAACCTGCAAATTGTCTTTCAAGAGCTTTAAAATTTCTTGGCTCTCTTCCACCCAATCTTTAGCCTTTGGGGCTCTACTATCACCAAATATAATGTCAGCAAATGTAAGTGCATCATAACCATATAATGCTTTGAAAGGAGACATTCCTATTGACATATGATAAGTGGTGTTGTAGCAAAACTCACCCAAGTGTAGCCATTTTGCCCATGCTTTTTGCTGCCCTCCCACATAGTTTCTTAGGTATCCTTCCAACCATTGGTTTACCCTCTCTGTTTGTCCATCAGTTTGTGGATGATAGCTGGTACTTGGAGTCAATTGAGTTCCTACCAATCTAAAAATTTCTTGCCAAAAAGCACCCATGAATCTACTATCTCTATCACTGACAATGCTCTTGGGGAGCCCATGCAATCTGAAGATTTCTTTGAAAAAAATATCAGCCACTTGTGCAGCACTAAAAGATGATGTAACAGCAAAGAAATGAGCAAATTTTGTCAACCTATCAACTACCACATAGATGCAATCCTTACCTAAGGATTTAGGCAATCCGGTGATGAAATCCATGGAAATACTGTCCCATTTTTGCTCCGGAATGGGCAATGGTTGTAATAGGCCGGCTGGACATGTAAGTTCTGATTTGTTTTGTTGACATGCTTTACATTCATTCACATACTTCTGAACATCTTCCTTCAGCCCCTTCCAAAAAAATCTTTGCCTCAACTGTCTATAAGTTTTGAAGATCCCCGGATGGCCCGCTAGTGGGGAATCATGTGCTTCTTGCAAAATTCGGTACTTGAGCTTGGAGTTATGAACTAAATAAATTCTTCCCTTATAATATATCAGCCCATTCAAAATCCTATAATTATCATCCCCTTTGATTCCATCCAACACATCACAAGCAAATTTGTCTTTGGCATATTCAACTAGTAGCATGTTTTTCCAATCCTTGGCAATATCCATGAGAGAAAAGGAAGGCCTTCTTGACAAAGCATCTGCTACTATATTATTCTTTCCTTTGACATATTCAATATCAAAATCATAAGCTTGAATCTTGCTTACCCACTTTTGTTGCCTTTCATTTAGATCCTTTTGGGTGAGAAAGTGTCTTAGACTATTATGGTCAGTTTTCACCACAAACTTGCTGCCCACCAAGTATTGTCTGAATTTGGCCAATGCATGCATAATGGCCAGCATTTCTTTATCATATATGGAGTAAAGTTTTTCATGAGGCTGCAACTTTCTGCTCTCAAAGGCTATGGGGTGTTGGCCTTGCTTTAGGACAGCCCCTATTCCTCCACCTGAAGCATCACATTCCACAACAAAAGGTTTAGTAAAATCAGGAAGTGCAAGTATGGGACAACTACTCATTACCTCTTTCATTTTTTGGAATGCTTTTTCAGCCTCTTCATCCCACTTGAAAGCATCCTTCTTAGTCAAATCAGTAAGTGGAGAAGTCAACTTGGAGAACCCTTTCACAAATTTTCTGTAGTAGGTGCATATGCCAATAAAGCCTCTCAATTCGGTAATATTTTTTGGTGATGGCCATTCCAAGATAGCCCTGATTTTTTCCATGTGTACCTTCACTCCTTCTTGCCCAATAATGTGCCCAAGATACAGTAGTTCTTTCATCCCAAACTCACATTTTGATAATTTAGCAAATAAGGACTCTTCTTGCAAGATTTTCAACACAATCTCTAACTGTTGCAAATGCTCTTCCCATGTTTTACTGTAAATGAGAATATCATCAAAGAAAACCAAAACAAACCTTCTTAGTTGCTTGCAAAATATCCTATTCATACATGCTTGAAAAGTGGCTGGAGCATTAGTTAACCCAAAAGGCATGACAAGAAATTCAAAGTGGCCAAAATGACATCGAAAAGCGGTCTTTTGCACATCTTCATCTTTCATTCGAATTTGGTGATACCCTGATCTAAGGTCAATTTTTGAGAAGTATTTGGCCCCATGTAGCTCATCCATGAGCTCATCAATCCTAGGAATAGGATACCTATTCTTGATAGTCTTTTTGTTCAAGGCTCTGAAATCTATGCACATTCTCAATGTTCCATCCTTTTTCTTCACTAGCACTACTGAAGAAGCATAAGGGCTAGAGCTTGGTCTAATGAGCCCCAACTCTAGGAGTTCTTGGATAGCTTTTTCAATCTCATCTCTAAACCTTTTAGGATGTCTATAAGGTGGTATTTGAATGGGTGAAGTACCCTCCTCCAAAACAATACTGTGCTCAACCCCCCTATCTGGTGGCCTACCATGTGGAAGGTCTCTAAAAACCTTTTCATATTTTTGCAAAAGTCTCTCTATCTCCTTTGGGTGTTTGACAATATTTATAGTTGGCTTGGGAGATGTAATATGACATTCAGCAGCCCATTCTATATCCCCATGCCTCAATATAGATCTCATGCTATTGCAAGTCACTACTTGATTTGGATAAGTGTGTTGCCCTCTCACAACTCTTTGTACTCCTTTTGAATCTTGGAATTTCATTTCGGGAATTTGATAATTTACTGTATGCTCTCCTATTGAATACAACCATTGCACTCCCAAAACCACATTAGTATCAGCAACATCAACCACATAAAAACTATCAACAAAAGTATAGTTACCTACGGTGACTTGCAGCTTTGGAACCCATGTTTTGCATTGCATTGTGTTGTGACCGGGAATGACAACTGTGAAGCCATCAAATGGTTCAATAGGTATCTTTCTTTTCTCTACCATCTCTGCATCAATGAAGTTATGAGTGGCTCCTCCATCTACCAAAACTGAAGTTCTTTGTCCTTGTACCACACCTTTGCATCGGATAGTATGATAGCGAGGTACTGCTGAAAGCACTGCCATTCTTGCTTTGTCCGGTGAAGGCTGATTTTCTTCTTGTCTTTCCTCTTCTACTGCTGTCTCATATGCCTCTTCTTGATCTGAAATATGTCCATCTTCATCCATGCCCCCATCATACCCCTCATTATCAGAAAATACTTCTATGTATTGAGCCTTTCCTTTGGTACATTTGTGCCCCGGTGTCCATGGTTGGAAGCATGTGAAGCATAGTTTCTTTTTTCTAAGTTCATCCCTGTTTAGTCCCTCTTTTTTATTCCTCTCAAATGACTCTCTTTGCCAAGGTTTCTTATCATATCCCTCCCTTTGCCAAGGTTTCTTTTCAAATTTATAGCTAGGCTTAGGAGGAAATCTCGTTCTAGGAAGCACATTTTGGAGATCCCTAGTCAAGCTCATTGCATCTTTTAATGTAGTTGGCTTGTGGGCTTTGACCAAACCTCTTAAGGGTTCAGCCAAACCTTCAGTGAACAGCAATACTAATCTTCCCATAGATACATCAGCCACCTTGACTGATAATTTTTGAAAGTCCAACATATATTCGGTAGGGGACCCAGTTTGCTTCAATTGAGCTAGTTCTTTGAAAGGCAATTCTGGATCTTTTTGTTCAAATCTTTCTAGTACCCTGTCAACAAATTCTCCATATGTTTTAACCTGATTATGACCCAAGGTTTTCAGCCCATGAAACCACCATTCATTGGCATCTCCTTCCAAATGCAAAATGGCCATTTTTAATGCATCCTCTTCCAACATAGGATTCAGCTGAAAATATACATCCAATTTTTGCACCCAAGTGTTAGCAGAATTTTGAGAAGAACCATCAAAAGTAGGAAGTGACATTTTTCCAATAGCACTATTCAATTCTTTGTTTTGGAATGGACTCCTATTGTCTCCCTTCATTTTAATCTTTTGCATAGCATCAATGTAGTCACTGAGTGGTACACCTCTTTTACACTCTTCATTCAAATCATTCCAATCATTTACTAGTTTCTTGTAATCCAATTCAAGATTGGGTTCTTCTTTGGGTGTGAGAAATTTAGGTGCAGTATGCCTTTGTGTGCTTTGAAATTCATCAGGTCTATTATGAGGTCCTGTACTTGAGAAAATATGCTCATTCCCTTTCATCTTTTCCCCTGAGTGTGAACCACTATTATCTCCTATCATCCCTTTGCCTGAAAGTTGGCTACCCAACAATTCGAAACCTTTCATCATTTGTTTATTCATATCTAGCATAACCATGGTAAGTCCTTCAAAACATGGTTTTAAGGCTTCAATAAATTCCTCCTTATGTTTTAATTTTTCCTCCTCCTCTCTACCCATTGTTTTAGAAAAGAACTCTTTTTCTGCTACTATCTCTTCTTCAACCAAAACTTCTTCAACTACTGATTCAAAGGGTGGTGTTTTATTTGTTTGGCTTCTTGTTAATACCATCAGGTGCCAAGACCATGCTCTGATACCACTTGTAATATCCCTTTTTCAAATTTCATTAAAATGCCCAATTTTTCACTTTTTTTCCCAATTTCGACCTTTGACTAGTTTTACTATTTTGACCTCCAAATCAACCCAAATGCTCCCAAATCTTCTGTAGGAGTGTATGAATGGTATTTAGACTTGAATATAAGGTTCAGGGATGTTTTATGGCCCTCTAAATACTGCTGCAAACTTGATTTGTATTCTGATCAATATATGTAATTTTGACTAGTAATTTGTGCATCAAATCCCCCTCGGGTAACACTGCAAATGGCCTTCCAAATGCCTCCAAACTCCCACAAATTTATGAACAGAGGTATATAATGTGTTAAGTATGTGATTAAGGTCTCATATGCACCATTAATTGATTTTTAATACTTTTCTAACTCTCTCACATTCAACAGCAAAAACCCCCAATTCGACCCTTGGGGAAATGGCACTATTTCACCTCCCAATACAACTAAACTGAGTAAAAATGCTTCAAATGCTCAAGTACAGTACATGAAACTTGTAGAAGACATCCATGGCAATATATTTATCACAAATATATCAGAGAATCATCCATACATTCGAAATCATCATCAATACATTGGCTCACAACAAGGTAGTGGGGAAATGGCATTGTTCTTCCATTAAAAATGAGATTTATACATTTCTACTTGGAATTTCGACCTGAAACTTTTTGGAGATGAAGAACAGAGTATTTACTTCATATTACAAAAGAAATGGGGCATTAGAAGCTCCCCCAAAGAGTACAATAGCTCACCAAAAACGCCCTCCCTCAAGGAGCACGAATATGCCTTCAAAACTGGAAACGGTGGAGAGAAAGTGCTGCACTAAACCAAACCATGAAACTTCCTGTAGCTGCTACCTGCAAATACAAACTCCATTAAAGCACCATGAAAGACCTGAGTGGCTTCTCCAAACACCAACTTGGATGGGAATCTTTCACCCTCGAAATTGGCTAAGGCAAGAAACTAGTCATCCACTAGCTCTCTCTTCACAAATGCAATTTTTCTCAAATCATCAAAAGCCATTCTCATACTTGATTTCTACATTTTATAACCAACATTAGCCTTCAAGGGGTCGAAATGCTCTCAATAGATTCAATAATTTTCCATTTAGAAAATATTTCTCATTTGCCACTTGTCTCCTAGTTCCAACCTTCCATCTTCTCCCAAATTCGAATTTGAGTCTCTTTAGATTCCTCCAACTCCATGAGCGCCTTCTTGAGCCTATTTTTGGGGCTGACATGTCATAATGGTCAGGTGTAAGAAGTCAGGTCTGAATTTTGTCATAAAATGTCATAGATGCTTCATTATTGTTGTCATAAAACTAGGGAATCTAGCCCATGTGTCCACTAGTCTCCAATTTGACTCTTCCTCTCCCATGGAGGTTACTATTCCTTCCCATTTCGACCTAATATGCTCAATGCCATGTGTTATGACTTACCAACTCACCCAAGAGTGTTCACCTTCCCATGAATTCGAATTGGTGAGAGAGCTGCCATGTGTCATTGAAAAATCAAGCTAGTGTGGGTCCCACCACCTCCATATGTCTCCAAAACCACTTGCCACCTAGAATTTCTCTTGAATTTATTTATTCATCATATTTATTAAATTCTTGAACCCTTCTAATGTCTAAATATCATTTATTAGTTTCCTTATTACCATCCCACATGTGCCCATCCAACCTAGGAAACTAGTAGGATTGATGGGATTGTCTTACTATGCACTTATTTGAATGGGGACATTACAAAATCTTCAAAGGTGTCAATTAGTGAAAACATACACCAGCATTCAACATTAAAGATATTCAATTACGATAACACACAGAAGATCAGATTTTTGTTTGTGGGACAAAGAACGATTTAAGAGCTATTTGGTTGAAAACGCATGGATTTCATTTGGGCCGATGCAGTCACATTTAACTGGTTCTGCAAACATTATTCACAAAGATTTAGCGAATGCATTCACAAGGGCAAGGTAGCAAGCAACTGATAGTCAAAGAGCTTTAATTTGTGGAATAGAAGAGAGAAGAAATAGTCCATCAATGTAAGGCATCTAACAAGGATGAATCCTACATCAACTTTAGCAGAATATATTTGGTGAAACACTTGGAATAAGCTAAGAAAAGCTTAATCTCTATGAATTCTACTTAACTGTCACCCTGATCCAAGCATGAAGGAAATATCACAGAATGGAATAACAAAAGATAGAAAAACATTTGCACATAGGAAAAAGAAAGGTACAGACTACCAGACCGATTACACAAGAATCCTTGTCAAAAACTTTCAGGCATCAAGCTCTACAAATTCTATTAAAGAGCTCCAAGAAAATGTATTACAAACTCATCATCAAAATACAAATACTTTCTCATAATATTTTTCAACCCTTGTGTCTCTGATTACAACTGTATATATAGGTGGCCTTGAGCTCTAGACTCGGCTCCTTCTCACCAGAAATTAGTTACAACTAATTGACACCTATCTAACAGCCAAAACAAACATCGTTTGCTGTTGCTATCCTTAAACAAATATCTACGGGACAGATTTTAACTGCCATTTATAATTACATAGCTTCCTCTCTACAGAATCCAACTATTTTAAATAAAAATACAAAAATACAAGTTAATGTTATTAATTAATTAATGTAATTTTAATAATATTACTACCCATGTCATAACAATTGCAATATAGGTAAAAATGTAAATATTGATTAATAAATGATTAAAGTGTGATTATTTCCATTACTAAGTTAAAAATAATAGGATAAGAATTCTTGAATGGATATGATGTGATGGAAAATGGTTATTACTATTTAATTATTCAATACGAATCTTAGAATTTAAATCTCAAGATAGGTTAGCTTGACGGATGAGGTAGACATTAAGACACACCATGACCAAGTTGAAAAGGTCAAACTATTTATATAATATTTTATTAATTACATTAATAACATTAAATACCAAGGATGGTGAATAGACTTGTAATTAATAAACCTTGTCCCGAATGGATAACCTTTGGGTAATAATTCCCACCGTAATAAATACTTACGACTGTCAATCAAAATCAAATAAATTTACCATGAGAGTAATTAATTATTCGGTACATTGAGTGTGAAAAATACATTTTTATAAAGAAACGTGTATGAATGAACTAGTGAAAGGAGTAAATGTTTGAGGGGCTCGAGAGGGGGAGTTTAGGGCGGTGGAGTAAGCCCAAGGTCTTCTCGAGGAAGGAATTGTATATAGAGGGGGAGAAAGTTGAAGGTAAGGGGAGAGCTGGAAGTGGGGAGAAGGGTTGGAGAACATAAAGGAGGATTTTGAGAGCAGAGAAAGGTTTTGAGAACCTACGTAAACACTGCTCTCAGGATTATCAGATTGTGAGCTTGGGGGCTTGGAAATCCTTTGATTTCCAAGGGCTGGCAAGATAATAGCTGGTCGGTAGGGTGGACACATCATCTTGGCTGACTAAGAGAATATAAAACCTGCTACAACCTACGGTCTAATAGCATCAACATCAGGTAATTTCCTTGTTATTTATGTTATTTGATTATTATGCTAAAACGTACTCTGAACATACATATACCTTGCTATTTACTAATTTATTTATGTGAAACATATTCTTATGCTGAAAACAAATTGTTGAAGGAAAATATTGATATTATAGTTATTTTTTTTATACGAATGTAGGCTTATTAAAGACAAAACACTATACTAAATGTCATTTAAAAGCATAGAATCTTCTTTAGAAACTTACTCACATATATTCGGATAAGTGTGATACGTAGAAAATTAACTCAAAAATTTTACTTAGTGCTCTGCTGTAAAACCAGAGCACTACAGATGGTATCAGAGCCAGGTTCGAAAACTTAGACCTTAGGGCACACTAACCTTGGAATTTTCAGGAATTTCACACTACAAAGTAACTACATGCCAATTCCTAATACTATATTTTTTTTAAAATAAAAAAAAATAAAAAAAATAAAAGAAAATTGAACATAAAATTTTGAAATTCTGTATAAACATAGCCTCCTCAACCTCAACCTCAACCTGGAAACTTGAATAGAAACAACCTGAAGCAAAAGCTACAATCGATCATTACAGTCACAACTATCTTGATTTCACCCTCCAACTTCTTAGTTGCCGTGCACACAACTCTTGCTTCCTGCAAGAGAAAAGTTAAGCTTAGTAAATAAAAAAAATAAAGAAAATATCCAGGCTGCAGAAACAAATGTATCACAGATGTAAATGAAGTAATGCGAACTATTATGAGATTGCAAAGACAATAATTTATTTCTAATTGCAAATAGTGTATAACAATACAAAATATATATGAATATTTTCTTTTGCAAACAATATATAAGCAATGATATATATATATATATATATATATATATATATATATATATATATATATATATATATATATATATATATATTTCTATAGATATATAGATATTGGCAAATTCAATTTGAAGTATCATTAGATCTTATTGCCTTGACAAGAACAGAAAATAGTACTCAACATTATAGAATATATGTTAATATATATATTTTACCTAATCTACCTATGTGGAGAGACATTTGATGACTTAGGGTTACCATTTAGATTGTAAAACAGACTTTTGGAGTAAAACAAATGCTATTTCTCTTGTTGTATTAGTTGGCATGGCTACCACCTTGGCACTAAATCACATAGCCCTAATTGCCACAAGAGGAGTAAAAACCCTAACAACCAAGCTAGCGTTAAATTGAACAAGCTTAGGACAGCTACAGAGGGCCAGTTGATTTTGGCAGTCTCTTTACCCGAAGATTAATGGAGGAAAAAACAGGGTTAAATCTATACATGCATAGCTCACAATTTTCTGAGTCTTGGAAGTCTAGTTAAAACTGCAGTTTTTCTATCCGAGTGGGTTTCTCCGATTCTAATGCCCTTGAGTTTTTTTAATC
Organism: Larix kaempferi; assembly: GCA_027924585.1. Taxonomy (NCBI): domain Eukaryota; kingdom Viridiplantae; phylum Streptophyta; class Pinopsida; order Pinales; family Pinaceae; genus Larix; species Larix kaempferi. The sequence continues at coordinate 6,544,250 of BSBM01000088.1, forward strand.
TCGATGCATTTTTAATTTTGTTGTTCTATTATTGTATGCAACTGAGTTATTCTGCTGTGTTTTTAGTAAACAACATTAAGATGTGTTTGAAGACGGTCGTAGGTAGGATAAGCTGAGTAAAAAAAAATAAAAAAAAAATCAGTCCTAGCAGTAATTCAATTTGAACATATGTAAGTAAATTCGACAAGTTTCCCGTGCACCATTTAGGAAAGGCAGTAAGACTGGCGAGTGCATCCATTCCCGATTAATGCCTATCAAGGATCTTAATCATTTTCGCAACTTATAAATAAGATTTTTGTGATTTCCATTAAACCTAAAATGAGAATGATAGTTTGGCCCATCAATCCATATATAGATATATATATATACATTGATTATGATCCCTAAATTTAAAATAATGGCATATTTGATGCGTTTCAAAATGGATCTTGTAAACACTAAAATAACTGCAGAACTTGGAAGTGTAGGAAACAAGGGAGAACCTACGAAACAATCTTGGAGTTGGTTTGGCAACAATAGGCCGAGGATGCACGTCCCAATCTTTCTCCGTAGAAGGATGATATACTTGACAGCGTAGGTATGTTTCACGCGTGGCAACCCCTGCTAGCCATCTACGCCTAGGCCCAGGAGCATTGTAATAAAAGGGTTTATTGGGCCAAGCCCTATCGCTGAGCACCGAGAGAAAATCGCGTGAACAGCTGCCAAGCCCAAAGATGCCGACGCAGTCTACCCAATCGCCAAACCACACTCACCAACAATGAAACCAAAACATCCCTTACTTAGAATTGAATACAATGCGATGCATTGGAAGCTGAGCAATCTCTCCACACTCATACTCTATCCACGTTCTTGTTTAATGCTCTGTCTTCATAGCTTTCCAAGGTGTAATTCTCTAGACTGCAACTTTCCAAGAGAACTCTTGCACTTAAGGACTTCAACGGAGTGCCACTCCACTTCAACACAACACCAATGGAATCCCCACACTACCGTGGAAGATATCATAGCATTATTCTCCAAGCAACAATAAATTGATGGTCTCCAGCAATGGAAGCCTTCATAGCACGATATTCAAATTTTTGCACATTGCAAATATTTTTATAAAGCCCTTGACATTAGGGAATTTTGGGCTCCAGGTCGCACCACTTGGAATAGAGACCAAAAACTGCTCTCAAGAAATATATATCATTCCAAAAACATACCAAAACATATATCATTCCACCATCAGAAATATAACATAAATAGAAAGAGGTTAAAACCTCATGCACCAGCATTTCTCTCTTTATAACAGGCCCAGCCCTACCGCTCAACAACGAGAGCCAATCATGCAACAAATTCCAGGTCGAATGTAGACTCGCGGGCACCATAATGTCCAAGAAAGACAGACAAATATCGTGTATATCTGGGTATGCAATATTAAAATACACTAAGATTCCGAGCAGAAGTCTCGTGGAAGATTACATACCCTATTTTAAATTGTTAGCGTTAAATGTTGAAGAAGGGCGCAGCCCTAGGTCTTCTTTGACCTGTCTAGATTTCAACCTTACATTTAGAATGACTTTGGAGTGGGTTGCCGCTCTTGCTATGGCAAGATATCTTTCCTCCTCTGAGCATCTGAAAACAAGCGAGTGATAATGTTTGTATAATCATGCACCAGGAGATAGTAAGGGCACGTGCCGTAGCTTTAGTTATTTTATTGCTTTCATTTGATATTTAATCATTTTTCCCAGAAAAGAACAAAGGCGGCCTCATTGGAGAGAACATGCCCGTTGATTAGCATTTCTCAGTTATCTATATTGCTGTAAAGGAACAAAAGAGTGGACGATCTCCTTTTTGGAAATATTTGACCCTTAAAATAATCCATTCCAGAACAAATGCCTGGGTTTGTTATTATCAAAAGACCCTTTCCGTAGAGCATGGTAGGGCATTGAATCTTCAATTATTTTTATATTTATATTAATTACAGTTAATGATAGAAATGGTGAAGCTCTTTGAGAGGGATATCCAAAAATCCTCCCACGAAACTAGCTACCACCATGTATATCAGAGACACGCTTTGTTCAGGCGAGCTGTTTCATGAAGTTGTGACTAGGTGCAAAACGTGTGAGAATTTGGTGGAATAGATACCAAACCCACGGCTTCTCTGCCAAAGGCATCTAAGCTAACTACATTCCATGGTAATATTCCGAGAATGCGGAAGGGCATGGTCGCTACACCGTGATAATAAGAGTAAGAAGCATCGTGTCCGGTAAAAGAAGCCAAAAAAAATCCTCACCCAAGCATCTAAGGGCTTTGCTTTAATTCTAAGAGGGTGTGTACCAGCAACCAATTAAGGAAAATGGCTTAAAGGGAAGGGGGAAGCAATCACAACAACAATTCCTGAACTGGTTCAAAACCAGGGTATTTATCCCATCTAGCGAACATAATAGAATCTCGAAAAGGCCAAAAACCATGTAATTCATACGCAGATTTCCTTAATTCAATAAAAGGAAAGAATTTGATATCCTCTTCGAATATAATACATGAAACGGACAAAACCTTCAAAGAAATTCCAAAAAAAAAATACAAAAAAAAATTCACATTCAGAGATTTACAGAAACTTTTTCCATTGATATTCAATAAAGCCATCTCCACGTTTGTGCAGAGTAGAAACTAGAAACTGGCTAAACAGACTAGTAAAAATGAAGAAAAATCCAACAAAAATTGAGTTGTAAAGGCACTGGGCCTGCACAGATGTGAAACTCACAAGTTTGGCGAGTCAATCTTGCGCCACAAGTCTCAGGCCCAACACACAAGCATCCACAAGAGTCCACAAGGAGAGCCGCGAATCCATAGCTCGAACACCCAGCTAGCGTAAATGCTGGGCATATTAGGAAATGAGAAATACCTGTAACAGTCTCCTCAGGTTTGTGCCAGTGCTTCTACCATAGAAGCTGGATCAAAAGCTCCTTCTGGTCTGAAACCCTAAGTGAGTTTGCATGGAGTTAGAGTTGCAGAGCCGAGATTTCCCAAAATTGAAAGAGGAAATTACTAGCATCCCCAGGATTAACCCTTTTTAGGGATTAGCTGATTTTTTAAAAATATTTACTTGGTACAAGGCGGTGGGAGGAGGAGACCAGGACGCGTGTTCTTGGAAGGGCGCGGTGTTAGGTAAAAACTATAATTGTTGTTTTGTTCTTTACTTATATAAAATCTAATTTAATTTAATTTGTTCTTACTTTGTTTTGTTTTTAAAAAAACTTAAATTCCTTATGAAATATTGGTTTAAAATTGAAATGTTAATTGTAAAATTAAAATTTAATAATTTATTTAATTAATTTTAAAAAAAATTGTTAAATAAATTCAAATTATTTTATGTTTAAATCGAAATTTTAAATTTACATTTTAATATGAAAAATATATATATATATTAGAACATAAAATGTTGTATTAAATGTCACCATGCAAGTTAGATTTTAATTTTAATTTAAGTTTAAGAAGAAATATTAATATTAGCAAAAGGTTAAACTAAATGTTAAAATTAAAGAGTGAGTTAAAAACTATACTTAGACTTATATTAATGTTAATCATTAATTAATATGATTCACGGTGTTCTAATGATAAAATGGTTAAGAATCAATGATGTTTAATTAATGATTAACATATCTTTGGGTGAAGTAAATCTAACATGAGAATGGGGGGTAGCTAGGAGGAGCTTGGTGTAATGTCTTGCTAAACCATATTGTTGGTTAGGATTTTATTCCTTATGGTGGATGCATTACGGATTCATCACTTGTGATAAGAGTTGCGGACATCGTATCCAAAAATCTATTTCCTTTGTTATGGAAATAAACTTATCAGGAGAAATCAAAGATATTGCAACACTACTTGTGATAAGTTCTTGGCATGTAATTATAACTTCATTTGTTGTACGTATGAAGCGTACTTTGCTACCAAACTTCATGCATCGCCTGTTCGATTTTCAGCTTATGTTCTCACGATGATAGATCAAATTCTAGTGCTAGTTAGGTATGCCATCCAACATAAAGAAAAGATTTTGTTGAGTTGATAAGTAAATAGTGGAAATCTGTATAAAAATTAGAATGTTCACCCAAGAAAAAGTTTCATACCCATTTAGTAAAAGAGTAAGTTGTTCCATTAATTGAAGTTAGTTTTAAATCCAATAACGAGTAAAGGGCATGTTCGCCCTAATGTTGAGCTTCTTTGTGAAAAGAAGGCTTAGTAGGAGAGGATGTATCAAGTAGTATTAAGGCATAACAAGAAAATAGGCTCATGTGATTGAAAGAACAAGAGGAATCCCAATAGAAGCAAGGACATATCCTTACCCCATTGAATATAGTACTAAAGAATGGCAAGGTAAGAGAATAATCGTCAAGGCACAATGTGTGAATACCATTATATGACACGGATGAAAGACATCACCGAAAAGGGGGTGAACATAGAGAAGTAAAAGAAAGAAGTGCAAATATAAAGATAGGTTATAGTTATAATGGACATGGGTATCGACGTAGTTGGTACATGGGTTGTAAATGGATATGCATATTAAGCCGAATGCAATTATGATCATCATTTGAGGTTAACTATGAGTAAAGACAAAATAATCAGGCACTCAATGGATCTCGTATACTGAAATGAGTAAAGGCATAGGATAAACATATTATTAAATGAAGTAATACATATTAAACAATGTACATATGGGCTAGGTAATGTGAACACTAATGTAAAACCACTATGCGATAGAGGGTTGTTGTGCTTAAGTATGGTTGGTAAAGAGTAAAGCATGAGGAGACCCTATGTGATGGATTGTGTCAACAAATAACGTCTAATGAATGTGCATGAAATAACATGTACATTAATGTATGAAAGATGGGAGTAGTATCGAAGGAATAAAATGGAACTAATGTCATGTTGATGGATAGAGTTATACAAGAAAAATAAACAATTGAGCAAGGCGAGAAGTTAGTAATAGTATAATTATGGGATAACTTGATGAGGATTGTCGGTAAGTAAGGTATGGTTAAATAAGGAAATAGAAGGGCATTATCATTAAGCCTGAAATGTACAATGCATATATGCATAAAGGAACATAATGATGAAATAACATGAATATGTTAGGGCATATAGCATCCCTATTAGGGAGAGTATGATAACGCATGATATACCCATAAGTTAATGATGAAAGAAGGTGGCGAGGAAAGCATATAACAATAATAATGAAGAGTAGATCATAGTAGAATGAACATGTGAAAGTGGTGTCTAGTCATGGGGGTACAAGGGACTAATTTTAGTACCTCAAGTAAAGGCATGCTCTTCACCTTCACCTAGTGAGGGTAGAATAAGAGTAGATCAACAATGCAGGGGGTTACAAAAACAAAAATTTATAAGGCCATGATAACTTGGAATTCATGGTGCAGTTGAGATGATGGTATTCTATAAGGGAGCGCACTCAAGTCAAAAATAAAAAAATAAAAAAAATAATCTATAACAAAAGGGGTAGTGCGAGATGCATGCATCGGGGTTCATAAGGAGCATTAAGTAAGGATATGTAATTGATTGATGAGAGAGGCAAATTATGCATAGGAGGATAATAGGGTATATGATAAAACGAGGATAATACAAATCATTATGATAATAAATGAGGGTGATATAAACAGAGGTCGAGGCAACAATATGTTTAGTGACACATACTTCCATATGAATGTTAGTAATAGGAAGAGAGGGGTGAAAGGATGAAGTATTTCAATCCTTATTAGAGTAAAATAAGCGAATGCATAAATGACATTTAGATCTCATCATAGAAAATGACATGACAAGCATGCAAACTAATAATTTAACTCCATAGTATAGAAAGCAGGGCACATTACTAAGGTTACCAAGAAAGATGTGGTGATTATACTATCATATTACAGGAGTACCATAAGGGACTAATATCAAACAAATGGACTAGGTTAATATCGATAGGGACTAGTATAGCCCATGTTCTAGTATTTAGGAATATGTAGAGCCTTGTGTCTTGAATTTCCCATACCATTATGAATATAACTTCGTGACGAAGTTTCTTGAAGGGTGGGTGTATGTAACGCCCCATATTTTGATTAGGCATATTTATTAGTTAAACACGCTATAATTTATTTTCTTATATTCTGTTGAACTCAGCTCGACTGAGTAAACTATATTACGATATGATGGACCTCATTATATGATGTTACCTTGTTTTATTATTTCACTATGATTATGATGTTACTATGTTATGCAGTTACGATGTCATGATTATCATATGATTTCTTTATTTTACGATTACAGTATATGTTTATATGTTTTCATTAAGAAGATGTGAAATATATGATTCGGTATGTGGATACCATCTTCTTATATAAATTATTGAAGTGTTATATGTCATACGCATCTATGATGAACTAAGAAGGTTACATGAAATAAAATGATTTTTGATAACATGGATCAATTGGCGATCAATGGGAAATGCTTTCTATAAATTTGTATTTTGAAAAATACTAACCTACAGGACACAACGTCTATGGGATAGCCAGTTACTTGATGTGATATATATTGGAAAAAAAAAACATGTTCGTACAGTAAACCTTAGCCGCCAAAAATGATGATACGATAACACAAACTGATAATCCCAATAGCAACAAAGTATGAGTTGATAAGGGTGTAGGCCCAGTATGTTGAGAGGGATGGATGTGTTTCCCAACCTATGTTTCCATGAGACCCGAGGTTGTGGGAGGGCCGTGCTGAGACACGCTCCCCATGTTGTTGTGATGACAATGGTCGGATGCCTTCTAGGGGAGGATAGGTCCGCTGTTCAGTCGACGCTATCGCTCTCAAGTTCTATGTGGTTAGGTTGGTGAGTTTGACATCCACCTTTGTACTAGCAGAGGAAGGATAGGGAGGATGCAGGACGTAGGTTATGATGGGAGGATGTGTTAGTTAGTACTGTTGAGGGTTGGGTATTCCTTGATTCTGAGTTAGTGGTAGTAGGTACCCTTCCTTGTACATGATTGATTAAACTAATGTAAGGATAAAGATAATGATGTGAAATCGTAAAGAATTAACTGTTAAATAACGGAGAATGTTGAAGTAATTGTACTATATATATTATGCTTGTTCTTCTACATGGGGGTAAATACTACTACTAGTTAGAAGTTATGCATAGGCGGGATGGGGTTTGTCTATAGTACATTTATGATCTGTGCATACGTTGGCCACGCATGCACACCTTGCTCATGTACACTAGTATCGATATACGAACACTTAACATATTAAATAAATGTATAAGTCGTCATAATTAATTATGTTAATCATGCATTGATCAAATTCAAATAATGAATAAAAAGTTATTTAAGATGTGTAAAACAAGTCAATTAAGCTATGTATTACTTATTGGTAAACATTGTGATAAACAATTGAGACAAGTGTCGTCAGTTAACATTGTCATCTAAGAATTGTTGTAAATAAGGTAATGGTACTGTCTAATTAATTAGTAAGATTGTTTAAGCACTTAAGGGTGCTTTGTTTAGAAGAACGACGATACTATGTAGATGTTAGGGTACTCATGTGATAAACAAATGATTTAAAAGAAATTTTTATTAAATTCACCATTTATTATTATTTTGTGGTGATTTAATTAATATTATTACTTAATTAATGTTATTTTAACAAATATTATTACCCATGTCATAACAATTGCAATATACGTAAAAATGTAAATATTGATTAATAAATGATTAAAGTGTGATTATTTCCATTACTAAGTTAAAAATAATAGGATAAGAATTCTTGAATGGATGTGATGCGATGGAAAATGGTTATTACTATTTAATTATTCAATACGACTCTTAGAATTTAAATCTCAAGACAGGTTAGCTTGACGGATGAGGTAGACCATTAAGACACACCATGACCAAGTTGAAAAGGTCAAACTATTTATATAATATTTTATTAATTACATTAATAACATTAAATACCAAGGATGGTGAATAGACTTGTAATTAATAAACCTTGTCCCGAATGGATAACCTTTGGGTAATAATTCCCACTGTAATAAATACTTACGACCATCAATCAAAATCAAATAAATTTACCATGAGAGTAATTAATTATTCGGTAAATTGAGTGTGAAAAATACATTTTTATAAAGAAACGTGTATGAATGAACTAGTGAAAGGAGTAAATGTTTGAGGGGCTTGAGAGGGGGAGTTTGGGGCGGTGGAGTAAGCCCAAGGTCTTCTCGAGGAAGGAATTGTATATAGAGGGGGAGAAAGTTGAAGGTAAGGGGAGAGCTGGAAGTGGGGAGAAAGGTTGGAGAACATAAAGGAGGAGTTTGAGAACAGAGAAAGGTTTTGAGAACCTAAGTAAACAATGCTCTCGGGATTATCATATTGTGAGCTCGGGGGCTTGGAAATGCTTTGATTTCCAAGGGCCGGCAAGATAATAGCTGGTCGGTAGGGTGGACACATCATCTTGGTTGACTAAGAGAATATAAAACATGCTACAACCTACGGTCTACTAGCATCAGCATTAGGTAATTTCCTTGTTATTTATGTTATTTGATTATTACACTAAAACATACTCTGAACATACATATACCTTGCTATTTACTAATTTATTTCTGTGAAACATATTCTTATGCTGAAAACAAATTGTTGAAGGAAAATATTGATATGATAGTTATTTTTTTATACGAATGTAGGATTATTAAAGACAAAACACTATACTAAATGTCATTTAAAAGCATAGAATCTTCTTTAGAAACTTACTCACATATATTCGGATAAGTGTGATACGTAGAAAATTAACTCAGAAATTTTACTTAGTGCTTTGCTATAAAACCAGAGCACTACAAAAAAGAGGCTAAAAGGGCCTATTTATCATAAACATGATGGAAAGAATCCAAAAAATCCAAAAACCTAACCCTAGAATATGAATCGTCATAAATTTTGCGGCCCCAAGGTGGTTAGTTGAATAGTCAACTCCCCGGGGGCATAACGTTTCCATACGATCTCTGTTTTGGACGCTTGGTATCCCATTGGAAAGGTCTATCCGAGATTTAAAAATTTTGAATGGGGCCAAATGGATGTCATTAGATTTCGTTGGGCCCCCTAAATCACCAAAATAGGTCAATTAGGGCCTCAAAACGGTCGCAGAAGTTTATGACTCGAAAAATCGTAGAAACATTACTAGAAAATTGCCAAAATGGGAAACTGTTTTGAGCCAGTGGAATAGGTGGGTCACCGTTGATATCCATCTGGATCATTCCTCCCACCTTAGGAAGCATTGGTATCCATTTTTTCAAATCCCTTATCGTATTTCGAACTGTGTGTTGAGTTGAGCTCCTTGTGCGGCGTTGGCTGAAGTGAAAAGGCTATCTTACATTGACATTTGCAGAGGGTTGTAATTGTTGTTGATGGATGTGCTGGAGCTCTTCAACAATTTTGGTTGTCGTGATATCCTTGGTTTTCACTGGTGTGGATGGTTTCTTTTTGGAGGATCACTTTGAATGCATGGTCTTGCACTGTAGAGGTACCTAAATATGCGATGCTGCACTGACTTTGTGTTCATTTTGTTTCTCCTGAGTAGAGGGATAATGTGCATAGATTGTGGATCTCTCTACGATCTGATGTTCTCCTTCAGTGGAAATTGTGAATAGGAAAAATTTCCTAGTGTGGGATACTATATTCATGACCTGTTTGGTTGTGGTAGGTGCAACCATCTCTAGTATCCGATAGAGTTTCCCTCCCAAAGTGACAATGAAACTGCGAGGTCATGATTCATATACAACATGATGCTTCCACATATATGGCTGTCCTAAAAGAACATCACATACTCCAATTGGGGCCACATCATACAATTATACCTCATCTTTGAAGGGATTGATTCTGTATGGTAGAAGACATTGATACAGACGTAGATCCCTCGTCCTTGGCTTATCCATCCAATTGTGTATGGTTGAGGGTGTGGTGTTATTGGTAGTTCCAATATCTTGATGGATTTTGTTGAGATCAGGTTATTTTGGCTTCCGCTGCCCACAACAAAATGTACTGGAATTCCATTCACCCACATCTCTGAGTGGAAGAGGCGCTCCTCTGCCTCCAACTCTTCAGGTTCCTCTGGTTGAATCTATGTGGCAGAAAAAATGACACTGGTCTCTGCATCAATGATCCGCTTCCATTTGTTTGCAATTGTGACATTGGGTTCTGAATCATAATCGGAACTGGGATCTGATTCTAAAGCTTTGATCTCCCCCACCAATGATATTTTTGAGCAACATTCATCACTGTTGTGCGAGGGGATTTTGTCGAACTCACACCACTTCTCAGTGTCCTTCTTTGTCTTTCCATTACCCTTCTTCACTTGTGGTTGGGACTGGTTGGCCCTTCCCTGTCTCGCGTTATATGAGCCAAAGTTTCCCTTGCGTTGCTTCTGCATAGTTTCAAAGTTGCGCTTGCTCTTTTGTTTAAGCTTATGCTCAAATTTCAACAGCACATCGATAGGCGGATCCGAGTGAAGAGATGTCGAGGAAATCCATCTATGTTTGTATGTACTAGTATAGGCCATTGCAATATTTTAGTACTAGGTGTCACTCGGAGTCCTTGATACCCAACTTTGTGTGCAAGGTATGAAAGTTGTTGGTGTACTCTAACACCGTTTTGGTCCCTCTCTTGACGCATAATGGTCCATTTTGTGTACTGGTCATGATAGTTTCTCATAGGGTAATATTGTTCCTTGACAACATCTATAAAAGAGGCCCAAGTGGGATTGGCATCAAACAATCCATACTCATTTGATGAGTTTTGATCACAATAATTTTCCCACCAAGTTTTTGACATGGGGGATAGCCTTGTAGAGTGCAAAGATGATCTTTTCCATGTCAGAAATATTGTGGACAGAGAAATACCCTTCTAGTAGATTCAACCATTTATCTAGGGCATCGACATCGATTTGGCCTTCAAATAAACGGATATCAAAATTAACTTGTCCCTTTAAGGGAGTTGCATATCCGGAATGGATGCTCGTTTAAGGAGAATTCACCGTCATCAACATGTGTCGAAGGATATGGGTGAAATTATCCATCATCTGATTTCTCTATTGCGATGGGGATTCCTCGAGCAAAAACTTCATAGGATATTTTGGTTCATCATCTCTCTTTTCTTCTTCCATAATCATATACATAGATATATTTCAAAGAACACAGTGATATAGTAAACACATATTCTATTAAATAGGGGAAATTGAATAGACTGTAAAATAAAAGTGGCTAGAATGGTTGTACCTTTCTCTGAGAAGAGATGTGCCCACTATTCTCATTCCTATGAAGCTGAATACAAAAAGAGGCTGAAAGGGCCTGTTTATCATAAGCATGATGGAATTAATCCCAAACATCCAAAAACCTTACCCTAGAATATGAACTGTCATAAAGTTTGCAGCCCCAAGGTGGTTAGTTGAACACTCAACTTCCCGGGATCATAACGTTTGCATACGGTCTCCATTTGGGGCACTTGGTAGCTCGTTGTGAAGGTCTATCTGAGATTTAAAATTTTTGACTTGGGCCAAGTGCATGTTTTTCGAAACCATTTTACCCCCCAAATCGCAAAAAAATTTCGTTTAGGGCCTGAAAATGGCCCCAAAAGTTTAGGACCCCGAAAAACCATAGAAAAATTACTAGAAAATTGCCGAAATGGGAAACTATTTTGAGCCAGTGGAATAGGTGGGTGGTGTAACATCCCCAAAATTCATAAAAAATTAAACAAATTTCTTTGTAGTATAATTACTAATATTAATATACGGAAAGTAGCATTTTGGAATGTTAAACTTCTGATTAACTGATTTAGTACAAAATGTAATGACAACATTAGCTTCAATAAATATCGTCTAATTTAAAAAGGTCTTAAGTGCTAAATACAAAATCCTTTTGTTTGTCATTAATAAGGTGATTGAATGCTTATGATGATGTTTGATAATTACTTGGTATCCTCCTTTATATTGAAATATGATATATTAGTTATAATTACAATGTTAATACTGAACTTGTACTCTATTATTGAAGGGGTTCCTTGTGACGCCTTGAAGCTTACTTAACTTTACGCTAATCCATGTTGCCACTCTTTCCAGGTTACAGGCGAGAATATGCATCAATAAAATTAGTTATGATCGAGATTTCTTATGGTGATAATCTACCACCTTACTTCATACTTGTTGATTATTATTCTTAACCTAGTTCACTCTTGACTAAAGGGTTGGAGACTTCAAACTCAAACTTTAATGGTGCAATACTATCGTTTCTATAGTTGAAATACATTATATATATATATTGAATGATTGAGTTCTTACTGTGAACTTCGTGGTTCCTAGGCAGTCTCTATGGTGTTAGTTGTTTGTGATCTGAAAACTATATAATAAATGGGTTTAAGGATCATGGTATTAACCTACCTTGCAAGGGTTGGCGTAAACTATGGAAATGGGTCTTTAAATTCCAAAGTTGGTGGTTGAAAGTTTATACCATAAATGAACCCACATGAAAATGGATTTAATGCAAATAATGTGTTGGAAACCCTATCTCTATGCTTTGGGGTTTGGTCTTTAACTAGTTGCTCAGCGTTGAGGTGGAGGGAAGAGCCCTTTCAGCCGCCATGGTTGTTATGCAACCCAAGCACCACTCGCATGGTTGGTTCAACACTGTAAGTGTAGGGTCGTTCTGTCTTAATGGATTTTCAGAATGTGCAAAGGGTTTCAGTTACTCGGATTCTCTTCTCGGCAAGAGTTCGAATCCCACAAGGTAAGCTTCCATCCTTTGAGTTTTGTAACGTTTGTTTACAGGTTGTTAGTTTCTTCAACTGATTCCTCCTTGATGTTTTAAATGGAATTCTTTATACATTGTTTTAAATAAGGTTTAACCTTTCACTTGGTATTTGGACAGGGTTTCTACCGGCCTTAGTCCTGTCTAAGGTCTCAAGGATAGCTTGGGAGGAGGAAAAAGCTACTCCCATGGTTGGGAACCATGGTAAGCTTCGGGGTCATCCAAGAGAGTGACCTCTATCAACAATGTGTTAAATACAATGATGGTTTTAATGTTTTCCGGTGGCATGAGTTATTAAAACATTCTTAGTGATGGCTTCATTAATGTCTTCTTGCTAAATGCCAATGCTAAGGTTTCGATCACTTTCTTGTAAAGGAAAGTTTTGAACTTCTGTTTCGTTTTGTTTTATGGGTACGATTTAGGAAACCCTGAGCAATGTGCATAGTAATGTATTTGTTTAAAGCAAAAATATGGTTACTGGTTTCAATAATGTGTCGCTTCTTGGCCTCGTTAACAACTTAATAACTGTGTGGGTAGCAGTCGTGAGTAATGGTTTGGGGCTAAGCCCATTTTTCCACTCTATTATATATATATATATATATAATATTTATAAAGTTTCTTGATTACAAATTATTTTCTTCAGGATTAAATTTGAAATGTTGTTTCGTAATGAAGTTTGGTATTTATAAATTTTATAGTGTGCAACTGTTTTAAACTAGGCGAGCTCATTTTGGAGACTCGAACCCTTAATCTTTTAAATTATTTATTTTTCTTTTGAACCTGTCTTGAATTGATGGCATTGATACATACAAGGGATTTTGTCGAGCCTGTTTACAAACTGCATTGGCGTCGACTATAAAAAAATTGATTTAGTTATCACTGTTTATGGTCCGTATAATAATGATGGGACAATAAATATTGTTGATTGTTTGACTGTACATTAATTTGGTTTTACTGTATAATATTTCCTGTGGTTGCGTGGAATAATAATTTACACCCGATCGTGTTGGGATTAACCCTGTCGTGGGTGATTGTTTGCCTTATCTGGGTTATAATACTCCGAGTTTATAATGTTCAAAACCTAGGATTATGACCTCACGGGCCTCTAACCTTTGCTATAGTTTTGGTACTGTTTAAAATATATTCGATTATGATCATATTACATTGTTATAATATTCATTTTGATTCTTCAAATCTTAACAATGAACGTCTAAAGGGTTTGACCCTTTACTTGGTTTATTACGTTATTATTTGTAAGCAGGGTTAGGCCCTGGACTGTTCTTTAAACTAGATAAGATGTTTGTTTATAGAAGTATGGTGTATCCCGAGCATAATCAATCATTTATCAGTTTTTAATTGTTTTAAGAGTTTATAAAACTAAATCTGGGTGAGTGCTCTCACAAGACATGAACCTGTGACCTTTACAAGTATCCTTCTAAAATTAATCTATTTAATAATAAGGTCAACGATGCATCTAATAGATGACATCAAGCTTTACCTTTGATACATTCTACGATACTATTGTTTCTTCAAAAGTATTAGAAAGTTGATTTTATTTTTTATAATGATATTTTTATACATACATAAGATACTTGGAGCACTATATTATTTGCATAAATGATTGTGTTTTCCAGATCTCTATAATTAATATTTTATACAATACTTTGTTTATGAAGATTGATTCCTGTAGGATACATCTAGGAATATTAAAAATTCTATTTTTCTATAATATGATATTGTTATAAATGAATAAGATTCTTGTATGTTATGTTGATAGGAGTTTTGTTTTGAAACTGTAAGCTTTGATAGTATAGTACTCTATTTAAATGATATGATAAATCTAGGGTTTTCAAGATATTATTCTCGAACTTTCATGATGTGGTAATTATGTCACTTAATATGAATTATGTTTAGGTTTTAAACTTTAAAAACTTGTATCTCCTAGATATTGTGTTCACAGGAAGACAGTTCTACATAGTATAATAATTATTGCATTAGTGTATAATACCTGTGATATTTTATATAAATAAACTATTACTTGCTAGGTTATCATTATCATTCTGTTTATAAATGAACTTACATATGATTCGAGCAGCAATACTAATAAAATCTATATCTGATAAAATATACAGACTTATTCTTTTACTTAGTATCTTTATATCATATCTAATCTCTGTTAATTAAACCTCTTTCTGTACTAGAGTACATCACATATGGTGAAAGGAAAAGCACAGGAACATTTATAATCAGTCATTCTGATCTATTCATTCATTCAATGTATAGAAATAATTTATCAAATCAGAAGTCTATCATCTCTAACAACTATCTGATATGTAAGATAAATTTGGAAAAACTATGATAGCTTAAGCATATTATTTCATAATTAATTCAATCGTTCAAAAATTAAATAAATATAACAAGTAGAACTTGATAAATTGATAGGGTGGACAAACACCCAAAGGGGACCGTTCCTCCCAACCTTCTCCAGAAAGCAGCCAAGATCACTTGCTTTTGGAACCCCGAGCATGTTCGTTGAACCACTAGGATGAAGATACTGTGTAGAAGCAAGACACTCAGGTTGTACTTCAGCAATAAAAAAGACTTGCATACAAACCACTCTTATGAACTTCAGCAATCATGTAGACTTGCATACATAACACTACCTCTACACTCAGCAGGAATAAGACAGCCTTACTCTGCAACTCGATACATAGCTTCCCCTCATCGAATCTCTTGTGGGCTCAGTTCTAACACCACAAGGAATAAATTTCATCTCTCCAAAGAATGTGTGAGCCTCTGCTCAAATTCGACGGCTTAAAAATATTGCCTAGGTCTTTATTAATCAATTTGCATTTAATGAGCCATTAGCTAAGTTCCACCAACCTTGGGGAACATGACAATATTTTAAGGGAGTTGTCCCATAACAACAACTAGTAAATGAGTTCAGATGTTGCCACTTGTCCATTGCCTTCTACCCTAGATTCCATTCCTCCTAGTGGGTTAGTGAACACTCTTTCAACAGTCTCTTTGGGTGAGTGTCTCCTATTTTAATTTATTAAATAATAATATTATGCATTTACTTTCATCCTTGACCATCCTTGGTCATTAATACAAAACTTTACAATAAAAGTTAAAGTAATGTTTTTTTTTTCAAACATAAAATGTTTCAAGTACTAGGTAGGTTACAGGTGGCCACCGATATCCATTTGGATCATTACCTACCCCCCTTAGGAAGAAATGGTCTCCATTGCATCAAATCCCTTATCATATGTCGAACTATGTGTTGAGTTGAGCTCCTGGTGCGACGTTTGCTGAAGTGAAAAGGCTGCCTTACTTTGACATTTGTAGAGGGTTGTAATTATTGTTGATGGATGCGCTAGAGCTATTCAACAGTTTTGGTTTTCATGGTATCCTTGGTATGCACCGGTCTGGATGGTTTCTTTTTGGAGGAGCACCTTGAATGCATGGCCTTGCACTGTAGAGGTACCCGAATAGGCGATGCTTCACTCACTTTGTGTTCTTCTTGTTTCTGCTGAGTAGAGGGGTAATGTCCATGTCTGTGGTTGGTGGGATGCCCCATTCCCATTAGTTTCTCTCCAGGTATGCACTAGTTGGTATAGATTTAGTTCCTCTACCATTCTAGAAGAAATTAGATGTAATTGAAAGAAAATAAAACAGTACGTGAAAACAATGCTTTTAATACTTCTGTAAACATTGCGTCTCGCTTTGGAATTGATATTCAAAGGAATTTACACGGAATTTATTTGGTTTTATTAGTGGTTTTACTTATACAAGATTATGTAATGAAACATGACAAAATGGCATGGTCATATAAAAGTGCAATAGTGGAAAGCACGATTGTGGATATGGGCCTCTAGGATTCTGTCTGACCTTCACACTTTGTAATTCATGTCATTATCATAGGAAGAAATCCTGAATAGTTAATTTATTATTGAGCAAAATCAACTATATATACAATGGGAATGTGACCTTTGGCTTTTCATCTTTCAAAGGTGAGCGACTCTTCATCTTGATAACTGAATATGAGAAATTATTTATTTACAATTTTACATTAGGATAATAATTCCAAAGGATTAGTATGCAACATCCCCACCCATTACTCCGAAGGTGTGTTTGTGAGTCTGAGCATTTTTCTAAAATTTTCAAGCTTTTATCTTCCAAGTGATTTGGTGAATATGTATGCAATTTGATCATTCATGGAAGAATGGCATAAATTAACTGTCTTGGCCTCTACATGATGTTGAATTAGATGGTACTTTGTGTTGATGTCCTTGGTTTGATCATGGAATATGGGATTCTTGTCCAAATTGATTGCAAATGTATTGTTGATCTGTAGGGTAGTGGAGTTCTCTTATTTCTCCTAAAAATATTCAAGTATTTTGTGAGCCACATATTCTACCTCTGTTGTCAAATCTATTGGACTTAACTGTTTGTGTGATCTACAGTAGACAGTTGTTGATCCTAGACTCATGAGGTATCCTAAAGTAGACACTCTTGTCTCTTTGACGTCATCAAAGTATAAATCAAAGTACCCAATAAGTTTGAAGTCATCCACCTTATAATACTTTATTCCAAAGTCTAGAGTCCCCTTCATGTATATTATAACTCTTTTGGTAGTATACCAATGTACTTTACAAGGTTTTTACATGAACCCTAAAAGGATCCCAACAACAAATAAAATATTTGGTTCGGTGGTGATAAGTTAGATAAGGATTCCCACAAGTCATCGGTACTTGGTTACATCCTCAAATTATTTTCCTTCATTTGATGTGAACTTCAACTTTTGTTCCATGGGAATAGAAAGAGTGTTGGATTATGTCATGCAAAAACTATTCAATAGTTCTCCAACATACTTCTTCTTGGAAATGAATATATACTTAGGATGTTGAGTCACTTCAATTCCCAGGTAGTAGTGAAGTTGTCCCAAATATGTGATTTTGAATCCCTTCTTCAATTCTTTATTTATGGATGGAATATAGCTTTCATTGTTCCCTATCATCAAAAGATCATCTACATACACCACAATATACACAATAGATATTACCACTTTCTTTACAAAAAATGTTGCGTCATCAAGATTAAACTGTTTGACATTTAGCTTCAAAAAAAGCTCAGTTAGATTTTTGTACCATGTGTGAGGTGCTTGTTTCAGGTTGTACAATTAATTTCTTAGTTTACATACCTTTTTTTCTTTCCCTTTTACAACAAAGACTTCTATTCGAGACATGAATTCATTCTCTTTCAGGTCTCCATTAAAGAAAGCAGTCTTCAAATCCATATGATGAATTGTCCACCCATTCTAAGTATCCAAAGACAATAAGGTGTGGATGTTATCCCACTTTTCTATGGGGGATAAAGTGTATTCTGTTGAAATATTATAACTTCAAAGAATATTATATTTGTATATTATTTATTCCGGAGATGTTCCATACCTCCGATGTGATTATACTATAAATCCGGAGATGTTTATTCCTCCGAGTTGGGTGTGGTAACTAGGGTTATTAGACCCACCATGTGGGGGTCGGCCCAGTTAGTTATAATGGGGTATTTAACCTAATGGTTAAATACGAGCCTACATGTACTTGTGTAAAATACATATCAGAGTAGTGTATAAATAGAGGAGGTGTGTTCCTCATTTGATACACTCACTCACTTGAGGATAACACACTTGTGGAGGAGAGGTCTGCTATTGTGGAGGAGGAGATCATGTCTCAGGGTTTCATCTTTGTATATTGCTGGTCATCTATATTGAGGAAGCTTTGCTGGGTTTTCTACCCCATGAGGGTTTCCCAGGATAAATCTTTGTCTCTTGTGTTTATGCTGTGCTTGTTGTTTCTTCAGTGATCCTATATATGCTATTATTGTGAAATGGAATGTAATGCTGCTATTTTCTGTCTTAGCATATTAAATATTAACATGGTATCAGAGCTAACCTGAAGGAAGACAAGGTATGGCACTTACGACACTTGCTTTACTTACGATAATTTGAAGGTTAGGGTTTTACATAGCAAAAACCAGTCTTCGTGGAACTTTCGCTATAAATCCATTTTTGATAAGGTTCAGGGTCTGAAAAGTTTACAAGTAGAAGATAACATCCCCAGGTACCTTGTGTCCAAAGGGCACCCTCAGATTCATTGTACTTTATGAGTTATGATCAGTACACGTTAGGGTTTCTGCCTCTTCCAGATCTTAGTCAAAATCAGGTAACCTTGGAAAAAAGGTCATAACTTGGGCTAGGAAGCTCCAAATGACATTTAGTAAAAAGTGACAGGTAGTACACAGACTTTACTATCTCAGGAAACTTTTTCAGAGGCCCAAGATGAACCAGTGACACGTGGCACGCCGTACAAGTTCGCTCTCCTGGTTTCTCCCATAAACAGGTCACGTTGCGACACTTGGCATAACTCTCTCTCAGAGAGTCCAATTGAGGTCAGACCTGTCAAGATGGAAAGATAACAGGGCGAGCTATCTCAGGAAAATTTTTCAGAGGCCGAAGTTCAAACAGTAACACGTGGCACGCCATACAAGTTCGCTCTACTGTTTTATCCCATAAACAGGTCACGTTGCGACACTTGGCATAACTCTCTCTCAGAAAATCCAATTGAGGTCAGACCTGTCAGGATGGAAAGATGACAGGTCAGGCTACTGTAGAAAAAGGGTCTTAGACCCTGTGGAGCAAAAATTTCAGAGTTATAGCAGAAGCAATGAGGTGCATATTTCTATCAAAACAGAATTATTTTCGAGAACCTTTATTCATGGCTTCCAGAATTTAGGGTTTTGGAGAAAGTTAGAATTTTTGGAATCGGAGTCCACGGATGAATGCTACTCAGGAAAATCGAAATTTAGAGACCAAGATCAAATTTTTTGGTTGGGTGGAAGACCGGGCTTGATCAAACCCTAGTTCGGGATTTTGATCGGAAAGATGGAAAATTAGGGCTTCAACAAAAGTTGGAATTTTTGAAGTCTGTAACCACGGCTGGAAACTCCTAAGAAAAATAAGAGTTTAGAGCCTTGGATCGAACCTTTTGTTTGGGCAGAAGGGTGGGCTTCATCAAACCCTAGTTCGGGATCCTGTCCAGAAGATCCAGAAGTTTCAAAGGCAATTTTGAGGGGTCAAATTTTGGAAATTCCAAAATTGAAGTATGCTAGTTTGATCAGCTCAGCAAGACATATTCTTTCATCCATTCAGAAGTGTGAAAGTCAAAGATTGAATTTTTAGGGTTTCTCTAGAAAACCCTAATCAAGCTCCAGATCAAGTTTCAGGGGGAGTTGAGGCTAAGGCCTTACATAATAAGACTACAAGAAGTCTCGACAAGTATGACTTAAGGAGGTTCAGGTATGTCTTGAAATCTGATTCTTGATTAAGTTCATAATGTGTTTTGTCTTCATGTTATTGATTAGTACAATCTTGATTAATGTTAGAATTGTCTTATCACCCTAGTAACAGTATGAATGCATGTGAATGATCGAAGACATTCATTGATTAGGGCTATATGATTGTACTAATGCATTATGGTGTTGTGTGAGGTTGATGTTGTCTGCTAACAAGATACAGGTACATCACAAAAGACAAATCAAGTTCCATGACCATGACCACATGAATACAAAGACTCATCCATAATCTTTGTTCTACTTACGAGGTATGTATGAACTTGTTATATTATGCTTAACCTATGAGACATGTAGGTTCTAGCTCAGGATCTCTAAATCAATGAAGAGATTGTTTAGGTATGTTGCACATAACTAAGCAGGTATACTAATCCAGGTATGTTTTCCTATGTCATGTTAGAATCTTACCTTGTGATTAGGATCCCTTATATAAGTATACTTGGTATGATTGGTTATGCTTATTCATAAATTTAGTAATCAAGGGTTTATGCATATCATGTCTCTTATCTTGGTTGATTATTTAACTAACTAGATCAAACAAGAATATGCATAAGTAAAGGAAGACTTCCCTGAAAGCTTGAATATTATCTATAATCATGATTATACATTTTCAAGATTATTTAGAACTATAATGTTTTGATAACATTGAGATTATACTAATGAATGTATGTTTGTGTATGAGATCATGATGATGACACTAGTGCACATTTGAGCATGCACAGTGGTACATAATGAATAGAAGTTCAAAAGACATACAGAAGATCAAACGGGAGGCAACCACACAAACATAAAAGATAAGTATTTGAGTTGTTATTTGAAATAGTAAATGATATTGCCTGTAATAGATTGTATGCATATTTGTATTCCTATAATATATCATGCTGAGTGTAAATATTCATAGAACATTGAACAGTATACTACTAATATGCATATGATTGGTAAGTTGGACAAACATTCCATTGTTGCTTATCTAGAATGAAACCTCTTTGCTGACATGCTGAGAGTTGTGCACACTCTCGATAGTATGTTCTGGTAGAGATGGAAGGCATTTAGATAGCCACTGTATGCATACAGGATATGGGAAAGTGTTGTGCCAAAGTATTGGTCAAAATAGTTGCATCAGTATGTAAATGATATCTGTATGCATAATAGGTTATCATGTAAATATGATTTGATGATTATGAAGTATTACTAATCATGTACTTAATTTTGATTTGTAGGAAAGGTCATGAAGAATGATGGACACCGTGCAAGCGGTGGATGTTCAAACAAGAATATTTACAAATCAAACAAAATATAGAAGGCTCATGGCTAGAAGATTCTCTTAGAAAGGGGAAGAGAATCATGACAAGATGTTTGCTCCAAGTATGGTGTAATTAAAGAAGAAGTGTGAATCGGGTTCTGTATAGGTACCTAGGATCGATAATAAATTGATAAGCTTAATGATCACCATGGGTGATGTGGATCTCAACCTTTGCTACAAGGTTGAATATGATTTCTATATACATATGACATGGATGCAAGAAGGAACTCACCACAGAGTTCGAATGATATTGAGGTTCATATCAGTAGACCCATATAACGAGAGATGGCACAGATAGATATGCAGAAGATCATTCAATGCAGAAATGAAAATGAAATATCTCAAATTGATGCTTTACTTCCTAGGTCTAGAAGTATGGCAAGGATCAGAAGAAATATTTCTCAACCAGCGAAAGTATGATGAGAAATATGACTTGAGGTGTTGGAATGGCCACTCTTATGGATTCCAACTTGAAGCTGTTAGGGGATAACTCATCAAAGTTAGTGGATATAACTCTGTACAGTCAAATTATTGGGTCATTGATGTATCTAACATATACTAGATTAGATATATGCTTTGTTGTGAACACCTTGAGTCAGTATCTAGTGGAAACTAGATGTGTTCACCTAATAGTTGCAAAGCATGTGATGAGGCACATAAAGGACACGATAGAATTTGATCTACGCTATCTTGAAGATCATGACTTCAGATGGTTATTCAGATTCTGATTGGGCAGGAAGTGTATCAGACAGGAAGAACACATCGAGAGGATGTTATTGTCTGGGATTAGCCATGATCTCATGGTTTAACTGGAAGCAGTCTAGTGTGGCTCTCAGCACAAGCAGAATATATGGCTTCTTGCTCTGCTAGTTGTGAAGAAGTTTGGCTTCAGGATTGCTTGACTTAGAGATAGAACCAATTGTGATCCTATGTGACAAATAGAGTTGTATCAAGATGACATAGAATCCAGTGTTCCATGATAAGTCAAAGATCATAGGGATCTAACAAGATATGACACAGAAAGGAACTATAAAGTTTGAATTTGTAACAGGTTACTGATGTACTAACCAAACCTCTACCTCAAGTGAAGAAGTTACCAACATACTAACCAAGCCTCTGTCTCGAGTGAAATTTGAATACTTTCGAGACAAGCTTGGTGTAGCTCAAAAGGACCCTCCTCGAAAGGGGGAGTAGTATAGTCACTGATGATGAAGATTGTCTCATCGAACAACAAGGTCAATGATGAGGTAACCTGTTCTCTACACCTAGATACTTAGAAATATTTAGATTTAGGACTCGTATACTTAGAATACTTAGTTTTACTTATACATGCTTTTGATGTTATATGTATTAGTAAGAATACATGCTTTTGATGATAGATGTATTGGTGAGAATACATGCTTTTGATGATAAGATGTATTGGTAAGAATACATACTTTTGTTGATACATGTATTGATTAATGTACTTGTATGGTTGAGGATACTTGTACTTGTATTGATGAGAATACATCTGAGGATTGTATCATCCTTGAACACTTGTTCTAAAGTGAGCCGTAGACAGGTGTCTCCGAGAAAGAAGAGGGATTGTATCATCCCTGGACTTCAGTTCCTGAATTGATCCGTAGATGTATGGTCTCTGAAAATGAAGTCCTTAGTGGACAGATAGGGATTGTATCATCCCTGGACCTTGGTCCCTGAATTGAGCCGTAGACGTGAGGTCTCCGAGAATGAAGTCCTTAGTGGACAGTTGAGGGGATTGAATCATCCCTGGACTTTCAGTCCTAAAGAGAGCCGTAGACGTGAGGTCTCCGAGAATGAAGTCCTTAGTGGACAGTTGAGGGGATTGGATCATCCCTGGACTTTCAGTCCTAAAGAGATCCGTAGACGTGAGGTCTCCGAGAATGAAGTCCTTAGTGGACAGTTGAGGGGATTGGATCATCCCTGGACTTTCAGTCCTAAAGAGAGCCGTAGACGTGAGGTCTCCGAGAATGAAGTCCTTAGTGGACAGTTGAGGGGATTGGATCATCCCTGGACTTTCAGTCCTAAAGAGAGCTGTAGACGTGAGGTCTCCGAGAATGAAGTCCTTAGTGGATAGTTGAGGGGATTGGATTATCCCTGGACTTTCAGTCCTAAAGAGAGCCGTAGACGTGAGGTCTCCGAGAATGAAGTCCTTAGTGGACAGTTGAGGGGATTGGATCATCCCTGGACTTTCAGTCCTAAAAGAGAGCCGTAGACGTATGGTCTCCGAGAAGTGGGGATTGTATCATCCCCGGACTTCGGTCCCTGAATTGATCCGTAGACGTGTGGTCTCCGAGAAGTGGGGATTGTATCATCCCTGGACTTCGGTCCCTGAATTGATCCGTAGACGTGTGGTCTCCGAGAAGTGGGGATTGTATCATCCCCGGACTTGGGTCCCTGAATTGATCCGTAGATGTGTGGTCTCCGAGAAGTGGGGATTGTATCATCCCCAGACTTCGGTCCCTGAATTGATCCGTAGACGTGTGGTCTCCGAGAAGTGGGGATTGTATCATCCCCGGACTTCGGTCCCTGAATTGATCCGTAGACATGTGGTCTCCGAGAAGTGGGGATTGTATCATCCCCGGACTTCGGTCCCTGAATTGATCCGTAGACGTGTGGTCTCCGAGAAGTGGGGATTGTATCATCCTCGGACTTCGGTCCCTGAATTGATCCGTAGACGTGTGGTCTCCGAGAAGTGGGGATTGTATCATCCCCGGACTTTGGTCCCTGAATTGATCCGTAGACGAATGGTCTCCGAGAAAGTGATTTTTTTTTGTGGTTACTTGTATCGGTAAGATACTTGTATTGATGATGTGGTTACTTGTATCGGTAGGATACTTGTATTGATGATGTGGTTACTTGTATCGGTAGGATACTTGTATTGATGATGTGGTTACTTGTATCGGTAGGATACTAGTATTGATGACGTGGTTACTTGTATCGGTATGGATACTTGTATTGATGATGTGGTTACTTGTATCGGTAGGATACATGTATTGATGACATGATTACTTGTATCAGTATGGATACTTGTATTGATGATATGTATACTTGTATTGGCATGAATACTTGTACTAATGATGTGGATACTTGTATTGTTATGGATACCTGTGTTGATGACGATGCCGACGATCGTGTGATGACGATACTGATGATCGTGTGATGACGATGCTGATGATCGTGTGATGACGATGCTGATGATCGTGAGATGACGATGCTGATGATCGTGTGATGATGATGTTGATGATCGTGAGTTGACGATGCTGATGATCGTGTGATGACGATGCTGATGATCGTGTGATGACGATGCTGATGATCGTGTGATGACGATGCTGATGATCGTGTGATGACGATGCTAATGATCGTGAGATGACGATACTGATGATCGTGAGGATCCAAATGTTGATGTTGTTGTAGCTGTTCGATTGCTGCAGAAGACAAAGACTCAGTACTGAAGATGTTCATGTTCCAGTATTGAAGATGTTCCAGTAACTGCTTGAGTTACTGATGATGTTGAGAAAGCTTCCAATGATTTATAGATGTATCATGTATGATGTTGATGACTCCTTGCTCATGCAGATACTGTTATAATATCCTTCTCGTTAAGGGGGAGTGTTGAAATATTATAACTTCAAAGAATATTATATTTGTATATTATTTATTCCGGAGATGTTCCATACCTCCGATGTGATTATACTATAAATCCGGAGATGTTTATTCCTCCGAGTTGGGTGTGGTAACTAGGTTTATTAGACCCACCATGTGGGCGTCGGCCCAGTTAGTTATAATGGGGTATTTAACCTAATGGTTAAATACGAGCCTACATGTACTTGTGTAAAATACATATCAGAGTAGTGTATAAATAGAGGAGGTGTGTTCCTCATTTGATACACTCACTCACTTGAGGATAGCGCACTTGTGGAGGAGAGGTCTGCTATTGTGGAGGAGGAGATCATGTCTCAGGGTTTCATCTTTGTATATTGCTGGTCATCTATATTGAGGAAGCTTTGCTGGGTTTTCTACCCCATGAGGGTTTCCCAGGATAAATCTCTGTCTCTTGTGTTTATGCTGTGCTTGTTGTTTCTTCAGTGATCCTATATATGCTATTATTGTGAAATGGAATGTAATGCTACTATTTTCTGTCTTAGCATATTAAATATTAACATATTCATAGTCAATTGCTTCCTTTAGTGCGTAGAATTTCACCACAAGCCTCAGCTTGTTCTTTCCAAGTGAGCCATCTTTTTTGTACTTGTTCTTATATACCCACTTGCAACCAATTGGTTTAGTTCCAAATCGTGGGTCCACCAACTTCCAAGTTACATTCTTAACGAGGGCATGATAATCATTCTACATGGATTATTTCCGCTCATCATAAGCAACAAATTCTTCAAAGTAAGTTGTTTCAAGGTTAGCAGATAAATTTAATTCACACTCATATGAAACATCCATATCTTCTACATCACTTGAGTTTGAGTTATGTGCATATCCTCCATCTTCTTGTCTTCTTGAACTTCTGGCTCTAGTCTTTCCAACTTCATCGTGATGGACACTTTCAAGCATCTTTATGACCCATTTTGACACTTTGTATGAGGGTACAAACTACTCAGCTACTCGTGCTTCATCTTCTTCAAGATTCAACCTTCCAATTCTCTCAATCACATCATCTAGTTGATCCTCCTGTTTTGATGAAGTGGTAGGAAATTCTTCATGATTTTCTTCATGAGGGGGTGATGGTGTTGCAAAAGGAGATTCCAAATATTGATCCAATATAGGAATCTGCCCTTCAAGATGTGGAAATTCATTATCAAGTTCATGAAATGTATTTACATTGGTAAATTTTTCTAAACGATCAAGTTGCTTTTCAACAGACTTGTAATTTTATTCATATTAAGAAAAATGACATTCCTGGAAAGAAGAAGCTTTTTTTTTACCTCATCATAAAGATGATATGCATTGGTGGTGTTTTAGTACCCAAATAAAATGCATTTCTCACTCCTTGCGTTGATATTGTTTCTTTGTTACTCTAGTATCAAGGTGAAGTAGGTCGAACCAACGACCATGAGATGCATGTTCGTGCCAAAGTTTTAGTTTCGTTAGAAGTAGTTGCACACCAAGGAAGACAGTTAGAAGCAGTTATGCGCCAAGTCAGTTAGAAGTAGCTACACGCTAAGTAATTAAGTTAGATATTGCGTGGGGCATATTTTTTTAAGGGATGGGTTCAGTTCGAAGATATTCTGTGAAATAAAATCAATTAGTTGCAGTAAGTTCTATTCTAGGATATTTTGTAATAAGTTATGTTCTATTCATAAGTTTTATGTTAGCTCTATTGTAGTTACTTTTGTAATGATCTAGTTGGGTTGTGAGATATTATGCTCTTGTTATGATATGTGTGTTTATCTCTATTATGAAATGATGTTTTGGTTTTAATGATTGGATCAATGAGAGGTCAATAGTTTAGAAGATGATTGTTATCTTGCTAATGATTCAAATGCATGGTTAAGGGAAGGAATGAATGCACTAGTGGCTATAAAGAACCTATTATCTCCTAGTATGCATCCTTGTAATTGGTCTCTGTATTTTCCTGTGCGCATCTTGGGTGAGACCTTATCTTGCTTGTAGGGTATTGAAAATGTTCGCACATGTAGAATTCTTTTTTATGATGCAAGTTAAACCTTGGGTTTGGAAAACTGCTAGCCAACAAAATGGTTCTATTATTGGGACCTGATGGGGATTGTGAAGGGAGGATGAATAAAAGAGATAGAATGCCACGATGGGGGGTTCAATCAATGAACTCGTTACATAGCACAATCGTTCGCATGATATTCAAGAATATCCATAATTTCACTAAATATTGGAAAATGCCTCCTAAAATTGTGTTGTTGAACCCCCCTCCAAATATTCCTTTCCAATTAAGAAAACCCCTAGTTTCACCAGATATTGTAGGCATCAATTTTTGATACCCCCTTTATATCATATTATCAATTTGTAACAAACAAGAACCCTAACACATCTTAGTATAAGCAAACAAGATGCTAAATAAAATAATAGTATATTGCTGATAATGATACCACAAGGATTGCAGGGACGACTGATCAATTTGTAGCATTGGATAGTGGAAGACCCAATGAAATAGTACTAAAGAAGGAAAAATGTTTAAAAGGAAACCCAGTCAAGAGATCAACATAATAAAGAATGTAAAACACTCATAGTCCACTAGTTAGTGCAATGCTTAGAAAATATGAGAATTGCAAATGTTTCACACTATAACCTGCCAATCTACCAAATTGATATCATGTAAATACAAGTATATCCATAGAGAGATCATGTTTTCTATAAGCTTAATAAATTAAATTCCATAAAAATGCAAAATTGAGCCCCTTTCATGGATGGAATCCCCTACCTTCCTATCAAAACAAACATCTTGGTTCCAGTGAGCCAAGATAGATCGATATCTCTTTTCTTGGTTTTCATGGAGTAAGGTTTGATTGAATATCAATACCCACCTAAACCCCAACCTAAAACATGAAGAATTAGATCTTTTACTTTATGCCTACAAAAAATACAATACGATTGTTCAACTCTGGAACTCCTGATTAGCTACACATCTTAACTTAAAGATGAAAACAATATAACATCAATTCAAACCAAGCCTAAATAAGCTATTAAATGAGGATTGCTGAAGGATAGTAATCCAAAGAGACTTCCATCGATACTATCATTGATACATTATTATCATATTTATGCAAAACTTAGGATCATAAGCAATATCAAATAAAAATGGAGGGTTCATAATTTTTAGGTAGGTATGAATTGAGCCCATGGTTTGGAGGTATGAATCCATCCCACGATTTGTAGGATATTCCTCATCCCACCCAAATAAAATAACCCCCAATATTTATATTACTATTTCAAATTAAAAAACCCTGTGACCCCTTAATACAAAGCAATAAATTTTTGACATTTTTAAGAGTATTCAAACCCCGAATATGAATGGACATTATATGATATTGCCTCGCTAGTGAATCCACCACGAATACCACTAAATATAATATTGAGGCATGGATGGAAAGAAAGGAGGACAATTTTGTGCAGCAAGTGACTAGAGGACTTCCAATTTCAACCCAACACTAGAAAGATAGGTATCTTTATTTAGACTTGCATGAAGTTTTCTTTTGTGAGCTTCCTGTTTTGATATATGAATGGACAAAGAGATAGCTTGAGATTAATACCATTTCGAGAGGACCTCATTTGATACTATGGACTAAGGAGAAGATACAAGAACTGAAATATCTAGATAATAAGTGGCATAAAGTAGTTGATTTCGGTTATTTCATGTGAAAGAAGGTTATAGAATTTTCTATAGGATGCAATGAATCATATATCAATGAAAAATAAGGATTTGAACATGGACCATCAAAAATATTTATGGGTAAATATGTTGTTTATTGAGAAGTGGCTAATGACAATGAACCACAATAACATGGCAGCATAAACCCCACAATATGGGGTTCGGGTATGAAGCAGTGGGAGAAGAGGTAAATGTAGTGATGGATCCTGAAAAGCATCAACTCCAAATGGATAAAAGACATGAAAGAAGGGTTGAGATAAATTAGGTAACAAAAAGAAATAAAAGAGAAATGAAGTCAATGGGGAAAGATAGTGTGGATCAGAGAGGAAAGAAGAATGCCAAACATGGGACTATGTGACAAGAGTGTGAAAAAAGGTCCTCTTTTCTAGAAGGATGTGTAGGGTTTGGGAAGGAAGAGTGCTTAGAAGATGAGAGACCCTTGAAGAGGTGTGGAATGGAATAAAGTGAAAGTTCCGATAAGAATAGTGGTATCACCCCCCTAAGACAGAGAGAAGGAAATGACCAAGATTATGTAGAAGACGAGGAAGTGCAAATTAATGGAGGAATTTGTATGAATGAAGAATAGATTTCATAGATCTCTCCCGGATTTTGTATTGTCAAAAGGAACATGCCATGAAGCAACCCACACTTCTTCTCAACCCCCTAGTGCCCTTTATCTAATCAATAAGTCTAGTTATTACTTAAGTTTGCTTGGGAATCAAGTCCCAAAGAAGAAGTAGAATCACAAGAATAAGTTAGAGGGATAGAATCTAGTTCTACCTAGGATATTGATCCCGATACACAGAGTTCAAGAAGTAGTAGTAATCCACTAGATGCAAATAGAAGTAGTAGTTCACATGTATCTATAAGAATGGTGACTACATTAGATTCCACGTTTAGATTTCCCATATTTCATGGGATAGGTAAAGATGACGCAGAACAACATTGGTTTACCTACCATGAAATATGGTATGTGGAGAACACCATTGATGAGGATGTCAAGATCATATAGCTAGAGACCACATTCATAGAAATGGCTCTGACATGGTACATGAAGTACAATATTACTCTTGCCACAGGGTAGACACGAGTATTGGAAAACATTAAAGAATATCTTCTAAAGGAGTTCCAAAAGCCAAAGTCTGAGTCTCAGTACATTACTGAGATCAAGGAGATTAAGAAAAGGGTTGGTAAGTTTGTATAACATTATGACCAACAATTCAAGATCCTATTGGACCGACTGATTTTTTATATACAATATGTGTTGAACCATGAATGGTTCATTGCGGGATTACTATCACATATTAGAGTTCCACTGACACAATAAACGGTGGCTACTCAGTAAGAGGCATTGGAATTATGGTAATATCTAAATGAATCCTAGAGAGGAGGCATCGCTAGGAATGGTACAGGTACATACAAAGCTTGCTTCACTGACCGAGTAACTAAAACAACTGTCTACTCTAAATATAGTAAGAGAAAATGTGTGGTGTAGCTTCAGTAGAACAAAATTCCATCACAAAACTGAATGCCCGACACTGAACAACTACATGGGTATTGATGCATCCCGTCCTTTTCTTGCACAACCCAAAACTAAGTCGTGTGAGATCTTCCGAGGCTGGGTCCATACACCTCTCAATTTCCTGATGTTGTAGAAGTACCATATCTCTACGCATGCACCTTTTTGTAAATTATGCAAATTAGTGAGACATGATGTGAACAAATTTCATGCTTTGCAATTGATGAAGGATAATACAATAGATGCCTACCGATTTCAAGGTGCGGAATAAAAAAAGGACCTGATCCTAGAGGACATCAAGGGGAAGCGCATGATGGGTTCTAATTATATGGAATAGGCTATGGAGGAGGCAGAAGACAAGTGATGTGTTTTAATTGTGGGGATATAATCCACATGGAAACACTCGGTACTAAGTCTTGTTAGTTGTGCACATAGTGCCATAGTACAAAAGATATGATAGGAGATTTCCTAGAATTGCTAAAAAAATGGGAATACAAGAAAGGTTGCTGCAACATGGTGACCGCCGAACCAAGGGAGGATGTTATAACTAAATTTGGCACTTCTCCATCTTTGAAGACAATTGCATGTTTTTCTCTCATGATGACACTTTGTGACGACACTTCATGAGGCTGTTGTGGGTCACACAAAAGGAAACTGTTGATGGAAGAGCCATATTTGGGACCTCTTCTAGGTGTAATTAACTTATTCATGGTCCATTCAGTAGTTTGGGATCTCATGGCCATAGTTGGAGACAAAAAATCTTCCTAAAAAACCCTAGAAATGATTGTTTTGGCTTATTTTTTCACCCACATGCAACTTGCACAAGGAATACCTACGTGTTGGGAACACCTCCCCCTTTACCACCTACGTGTGCCTCATAAAAAACCAAAACATATAAAAATATCAAAATTTGGGTGGTTTGGGAACCTCTTATTTCGGTCATAATTGCTTCATGCTGAACCAAAAATTCTCCTTTCACTATAAAAGAGAGAGAGGGCGACCATGAAAAGGTATCTTAAACCACACAATTTTATGCTGGAGAAATTTTGACTCTCATCCTCCTCACTTGTTCCCTACTTTCTCCTAAACCCTAGTACATCTGATCAAAGGTTGGGATCCTTGGAGGAGAGAAGAAAGAGATTCAAAATTGAGGTTTCATGAAGTGCCATCCTTGAAGGAAGGTATAATTATGTACTTTATTCATTCATTAATAAATATTAGACATTATCCCCTTCCAAATAAGTATGTATGTATATATCTCAGATTTGATTACATCTTGATGTTTATTAGATCAATGATTTATGTTATTTTGAATATCAAATTGTTATTTGTAGTCAAATTGGTTTGAGGAAGGTCTTTGAAGTTGTTTTGCAGGTTGTAGCTCCAGGAGAAGGCTTGGATAAACCTTCAGTAGTAAGGTACATTATTTCTTAATTCAGATTATTTGTTTTCATGGTGAAAGACATGTGGTAACCCCATATAACACATGGTGTGGAAATTTGAGGTGTAACAATAAGCTAGTTTATTCTCTAGAAGATGAAGAGGAATTCGATTCCTCTCTTTCACATGAGTCTATTTATGTTCAAAATGGTGATCTAATGAATGCTTTAGAAGATAGATCAGAGTTTGGAGGTGATGCATTCACTCTCCTTGGTCACATGCTCCCAATGTACTTCAACTTGATCATTGGCACATGTTCTTAGAGTTGCACTGAATATGGAGGAAACCACCATCTTCTTGGGATTGATTCACAATCTCATCAAGAATCATTTGGAACTGATCTGAATAAATGAGAATATAATGAGAACATACAATTGATCTCCTCTCATACTTCTACTACTGACGATCCTATAGTAGTCATCTCTACTGATGTGCAAGATTGTGATCCATTGGAGAATTTGAAAGCTATACAAAACTATGGAGTTCAAGAATTCACTCTCCTTGGTCCCATGCCTCCTCCCTATTCCTACATGGTGACATGCACATTTCCTCAAGGTGCTAAATAAGTTGGATACATACATTCGATTGGGTTCAAGTCTCAAGCACTTCAAGAGTCATATGGTACTGATTACAACTCTCACATTTCGAATTTGATGTTTCATTACTCTTCATTTGGTTTTGATATCACCCTCGTTGGTTCAAAGGATATCTCAAGGGACCATCTACACATTCATGGAGCTGATCCCACCTCATTTGGTTTGAAATTGAAGTTCCATGATGATCTTCATATTCTTGGAGTTGTTCTTACCATGTTTGGTTCAATGAGAAAGTCCAAGGAGATTCCATATTTACTTGCTTCCATTGGTGTAGAAATCAGGCACATGTTTTGGGAGCATGATCCTCTTCCACCAAAGAGGAACTTATCTCCATACATCTAATAAAGCATCATACCTACATGAGTTTGGAGCATTTTATTTTTGGTGTGTTCATATCCATTTTGAGGGGAGGTTTCTCCCAATTGGTTTTCCTCTTTTACCTTGGCTGATTGGACATAATAAAATTTAAAGGGTGACCATATCCCTTATTGTTGGGCCCTATATTACACTCACATATGTAAGGTTTAATGGGTGGTGTTAAAATAATTAACCACCATCTAGACCTTAGAGACCTTAGTATATAACTTTTGGTTGATTCGTAGGTTTTTAGACCATGGTAGATGTTATTCCTAGTGCATAACTTGACCACCAAGTGATGTTTATTCAAAAGTGCGCCCCACTTTCTACTTTTAAAGCATCTTTTATGAGGTAGAGTGCTAATCTAGTTTTATTATTATTTCATGAGATATACAATAGCTTTTTCTCTACTTTTCTCATGGATAAGGATGAGCAAGTGTGCTTTGGTAACCTTGGCAAGTTTGCATGTTTTTTCCTAAACTCCTTCCATCTTTATCTCCTGAAAATCCACTCAGTTGATTATTATTGAACACTCATGGCCTACCTAATCCAACTTATCCAATTTGTGATAATCTAATATGAGTTGGAGTTTGATGTTTCCTATATGGGGGATTTTTTCGATTCTAAGCTTGCCACATGTGAGCATCTCAAATTTCCTCCAAGGAATTCAAATTTCCTCTATAGAATGTATTATATAATGTACTCTTATTATTCATGAATAAGATGATGCATTCTTAATAGACCAAGTTCTTTTCTTATGTGTTTTTGATTAATCTTCTTGTATAATTCTGTGCAAATCTCTATTGTAATTTTCTAGTGAAGATTACATTGTTGCTTAGATCCTTATCTTGTGGAATTCTTGTTTCCATTAAGGTCATAGAATTATAACACTTTGAACTGCTGATGTTAGTCCCAAAAGAAGCTATGAGCACACCAAAGGAAATATGAATAATTCTTCAAGTAAAGTCCGCAATCTTTTGGAACCAATACTATTGCAACATGGCTATGTAAGTAGGAATTTAGACCCTCCGTGAGCCTTTAACTTGTTGATACCGATTCAAAAAGAAACTATCAACTCAAGAAAATAAAAAAGGACTTTCAAATTGAATGAATATCTTGTATAATCAAATATTACCCAACATAGCTATATTAGTGGAGTGATAGACTCTCTGTCAACCTTTGAATTGATTATATTAGACTCTATAAGGATACAATCATAAATCAGAGAAAATATGAAACAACTTCTTAAAATAACATGCAATCTTTCAGAACCACTATTATCCAAAATGGCTATGAAGCAGAGCATTGGGCTCTCTATAAACCTTTATTTTCTCATATCAATTCCATAAATATTATATCTTATGATAGCTTTCCATTGCAATATGCTCATAAATTGAAATAGTAATTGTAAATTTGAAAGCTACATGTTCTGCAGAAACTGAAATTAAAGCAATTAAACTGATGAACATATAAAACTAAAGTCACACAACTATAAAAGGAAATTAGGGAAACATATACCAAAGTGAGGGGGCCCTTCTTACCTTGACATACATTTCAAGGAAGGACTATGAGAGTAGGATCACAATTTGCAACAAAACGTTCTTTACTCCAACATGAAGAATTTACATAATTATCTTACTCTTCAACCCCTCTCAACCTACAACCTATACTTCTTCCAAAATATGACCCTCTATAATGAATTCACATGCTTCTATGCTCTATTACTTAAACACAAATCTCTCCTTTCATAAAAAGGAAAGGAGTTACAACTAGAACCAGGAAAAGTGGAGCCACGACCAAACCAATCTTCAACTTAGATAAATTAAGACAATGAAAGTTATTTGAATTGGTTGAAGATCAGTAAGAGCATAAAAACATTTATCTATATCCCAAATTTATCGGTGGAAAGGAAAGGGTGAATTGCTAGATACGGGAACATAAATACACCGTGGGATCAACACAGATGCTATAGGATCAAATACAGACACTGCAGGATCAAAACCGTGTTA
This sequence comes from Larix kaempferi, assembly GCA_027924585.1. Lineage (NCBI taxonomy): Eukaryota > Viridiplantae > Streptophyta > Pinopsida > Pinales > Pinaceae > Larix > Larix kaempferi. The sequence goes on from BSBM01000088.1 coordinate 6,579,067, forward strand.
TTGTAGGAACGTGGAAATCATTGAATCCTACCACATCCTTAAGTATTTGGTTAAGAGAAAAACTCATATGCTCCAAAGAATCATTAATACATGGAATATTCATATTTTTAGCATTATTAGGCCTTCTAAAGTTCATATGAGTGAAAATGGATAATGATGGATAAAGAAGGTAAATATGTGACTATGAAGGTGTAAATGAATGAAATATAGCAATAAAATGATACACAACTACGTAAAATAATCCTTCAAAACATGTCAATTTCCTAGCTGAACATCTCCCCCACACTTAAGATATTGCATGTCCTCATGAAACAAATATAGTATCCTCCCCTCTTGTTCTCTTCCTTTTAAGTTTTTGTAAAAATACGAAAGAGAACAAGGTAGTAGGTCCAATGAGATCAGACTATGAATTCTTGGATATAATGTTCTTGGGACAAAAAAAGGATTAGAACCAAACATTTATATGATGATACCAAATAATTAAATAGGAAATGTATGTTTTACCTCAGGTTCTTCAATGTTTATGAAAAGTGAACAAGGGAAATGGAGTTAATTAAGAAAGTGGATTATGGACTATAGGAAGGTTGTCAAAAAGTGGCAAATTCAAAATATTATGGTCATGAATTTCCATGTAAAATGACTACTTGAAGTTAGAGATTGCTTAACCAACCTTACCTTCTTTAGATTTTTTATGCATTGGAAGACAAATAATAAAATCTTGACTACATGATGAAGAGAAATATGCTAGAATGAACTCAAACTGAAATGATGGAAGCTGTAAATTCTATTGTTGTAGGATCAGAAAGTTGCTATAGGAAGATAAATGAAGCTACATGAAAATTATGAAAAAATTATCCTTGAAATCACACATGTAGTTCCCTTATTATGCAGGTTATAGAAAGGCTAACCACCTCTTTCTTAATCAATCATAAAGAGCACATGATCCATGTCCTATAATCCCTTCACTTAGCCTCAGCTGGTTGCAATCACTATGCAAAAAGTGTCCTTCAAACAAGCTGCTACAGGAATATGATACGCTTCTATAGGAACATAACAGGATGCTACAGGAATAAGGTGCTATAGGAAATTTGAGTTTCCATTGTTTACAAAGTTCTGAGCGGTTGAATATCTAGAGGTGAATATATTTTGACTTTTTTCATGTCTTCACAGCTGGTACAAAACACATGTTAAAACAAATACAAGAAAAATATTGGAAAATTGTTGAAACATGAACAAAACAAATATGTGCATGCTTCTGTAAAGATTCTCCATTAAAATGTTCATTGATGCATGAGGGGATTTATCAGATGCTTCTACAACCATCCCATCTCCCCCACACTTAAATATTTGCATGTACACATGCACGAAAAACCAAGATCATTGTAATGTAAGTTGGAAATTTATTTGGAAACAATAATAAAATTTATTTCTTTGAAGCTACTATGGCATCCATAAATGGTCCCACTTCTAAATGATGCCTATGTAAATTATTTTTGAGAATAGAAAACAAGGCCACACCCTTCCATAATGAATCTACAAACCAACTATCCAAGAAAACACACGTAAGCTTGCGGAGTGCTTGGAAAAATATATGCAGATTTGAATCTTTAACTACTTCAACATATATCTAAATCATACCTCTATCTTTCAATATCCAAATATTAAAAAAACAAAACTAGGATCCTGCACACTCAAATAAAATATACACAGACCAATAATACTTCTTTTGAAATTAATCATTTTCCACCATGGTTATATGAGCAGAGTGCTTAGACTCCCCATGAACGTTTGAACTACCTATGTTAGTCCCAAAAGAAGCTATGAGAAAACCAAAGGAAATATGAACAACTCTTCAAATAAAGTCTACAATATTGTGGAATGAATACTATTGCAACATGGATATGTAATCAGAATGCTATACCCTCTATGAGACATTAACTTGTTGATACCGATTCCAGAAGAAACTATCAACTCAAGCAAATCAAAAGAGACCTTTAAACAAAATGAATATCCTCTATAATCAAATATTTTCCAACATAGCTATATGAGTGGAGTGCTAGAATCCCTTTCAACCTTTGAATTATTGATATTAGACTCATAAGGATAAAATAAGAAATCAGAGCATATTTGAAACAAATTCTTCAAATAACCTGCAATCTTCGGAGCCAATACTATCCAACACGGTTATGAATAAGAGCATTGGGATATATATAACCATTTCACTGATGATATCAATTTCATAGACATTCGATCTTATGCTAGCACACATTTCAACCTTCTCATAAACGTAAATAATAACTGTGAATTTGAAAGCTACAAGTTCTGCAGAAAATGAAAATAAAGCACTTAAACTGATGAACATATAAACCAATAGTCACACAACTATTAAAGTAAATTAGGGAATTATACACCAAAGGGAGGGGTCCCTTTCCCCCTTGGCATGCATTGTCAAGAAGGACTATGATAGTAGGATCACAATTTCCAGTAAAAAGTTATTTATTCCAGCATGAATAATTTACATATCAATCTTTTTCTTCAACCCCTTTGAACCTGCAACCTCTACTTATGCCTAACTTTGACCCTCTCTAATGAATTCTCATGCTTCTATGCTCTCTTATTTATACACAAAGGTCTCCTTTCATAAAAATGAAAGGAGATACAACTAGATCAAAGAAAAGTGGATCCACAACATACCAACCCAATCTTTGACTTAGCTAAATTAATAAAATGAAGGTTATTTGAATTAGTTGAAGATAATTAAGAGCATAACAACATTTATCAATATCCCAAATTCATTGGTGGAAATATAAGGGCGAATTTCTAGCTACGGGAACATATAGACACTGTAGGATCAACACAAATGTTGTAAGATCAAACAAAGATTCTGCACGATCAAACACAGATGCTGAAAGATCAAAACAATGTATCTGCGGGAACATGGAAATCATTAAATCCTGCCACATCCTCAAGGATTTGGTTAAGAAACAAACTCATATACTCCAAAGAATCATTAATACATGGAATATTCATATTTTTAGCATTATTAGGCCTTTTGAAGTTCATATGAGTGAAAATGGATGAAGTAGGAAAATATGTGACAATGAAGGTGTAAATGAATGAAATATAGAGAGAAAGTGATACACAACTATGTAAAATAATCCTTCAAAACATTTCAATTCTAGAGCTCAACAAGCATGGAATTATCTGACCATCCCTGGGATGAACACTTTATTTACTAGTTGACTCATCAACGATGTCCTGACACTTTTATTGAATATAAAAAATGCATGACGATGAGGCTAGAGGCTTGTAAGTATCTCTTTCTTGTTCCAACTAAAGAACAACTTCACATTAGAGGGTGCTTTGCTTCTCAATCAATTACTCATAAAGTTTTGAGAGAAGGATATTATTGGACCAACCTTTTTAGGGACTCTTTTGATTTTGTGCAAGCATGTGACATGTGTGAATGTGCAATAAGAAGCTTAAAATTTATCTATTATTCCTTTAAAAAATTTCACGACACTGCATCCCCTTGATATGTGGGGCCGTGACTTCATCGACCCTATTAACCCACCTTTGTCAATTGGTCATATCTTCATATTGACCACCACATATTATTTTAGTAAGTTGTTAGAGTATATCCCTCTCAAGGATTTGACTGATGATCAGGTCATATTATTTCTTGTAGGTACTATTTTCCCTAGATTTGGGATTCCTCTAAAGTTGGTATCGGATAATGGTCCTTCTTTCATTTCTTCTAATTTTTCCAGTTTTTGTGATAATTATGGAGTGAAACATTCCTTGTCATCTTCCTATCAACCTCAAAGGAATGGACTAGTTAATTCTATCAATAAACATATTGCAAAAATTTCAAAAAAAAGTCATTCACGATAAACCTCGATAGTGGCATTCACAACTATCATGTGCCTTATGGGATGATAGAAATACTTCCAAGGTTAGTATAGGTGCTACTCCTTTCCATCTTATTTATGGTCAAGAAGTTGTTGTTATTGTTGATTTATAGATTGCTTCATTTAGACTTTCTTTTGAGGATGAGGAACTCAGAGAATCTAACTTGATTCAAAGGTTCCATACCCTATTTTCTCTACATGAGCAAGGACAACATGCTTTGGACAATTTGTATAGGAGACAACAATCTATCAATAAATGTTTTGATAAGTATGCCAAATTTATCACTTTTGATATAGGTCATGAAAATGTATTATTGTGGGACTTTTCCCATGGTAACAAGGAAAAGAACACTAAATTTCAGAACTTGTGGATTGGTCCATATGTGATTGATACTATAGTGGGAAGCAACCCATACCTTTTGAAGGATGTTGATGATAGATTGCTCAATTATACTACTAATGGTTATTGATTGAAAAACTACTTGGAACCTATTTTAGGGTCACCGCAGTCACAATAAATCAAACAAAAGAAATAGTTTTATTTTTATTTTTATTTTTATTTTAGTCTCATTCTTGCTCGATCCTTTTTGTTTGTTCCATTAATTTGTTTTTATGTTTTACTTTTTGTTTGTTTGATCTTCTTGACAGTTTTGTTGTTTTCTCTTGCGTGATTTTACTTGTATTTGATTTTCTTATCATGCATATGAGCATCTAGATAACATGCACACATTTATCATTATAAATTTCCTTATACACAATTGTACTAGAGCTTACTGTAGACACTAGAGAGCTGACAGAGCTTCAATTTTCCGATTTGGCGGATGCTTTATTCTCTAGTAACTAGTCCATCAATTGTTTAAAAAGATAAGGTTTAATGCAGGATGGCTGGATAAGGCCTATATATTTTAGATAGTTTGATTCTATTGAGACAACTTCGTCCTACTTTTCTTCCATTGAAAAGATTATTGTTTGATCGGGATGGTGAGGCTCGACATATCTAGTCATATTTTGTACATATTCCATGTAAAGTATACCATAGTCACGTTCATATTTTATTTCATTTTTCTATTGTTGAGTCTTGATGAGTTCTGTCTTGTTTCTTCTGTGAAACCGAAGATTATGGGCTCATCCTACTAACATAGCCCTCCTTGCAGGCTTTCCATTTGTTGATGCTTGAATCAACATCAAGGGTTAACCTCACAAAGTATTTCAAAATTGTGCAATCATTTTATTTTTTTAATCTTTAGTCATGTAAGATAAGGTATTTTGGAGTCATGTTCTTCTTGTTTTGCATGTGCATTGTTATACTTTTGTGAACAAACAAGGGGGCCCTTCATGTAATAAATTATGAGTACCAACAAAATTCCTTGCATTTGTTTCCTAAGTTGAATGGATAAGATGATTGGTTGGGAAAGGATAGATGAATAATTGTTTTCCCTCGTAAGGTGATTAGTTTTGTTGATCAACACTTGGATGCTAAATTCTCTATGAATGCAAAAGAAGGGTTGAAATTGCTAAAGGTTTTGGTTTTTGTACTAATGTGATATTGCATATGTATTTAATTGATGCACTTGTTTCACACTTATGCTATGTATGGAGGTCATGGGTGTCTTTCTTTTTCATGTTCTTCTCATCAAAAGGGTGTTTTCCACTACCACTAATGTGATATTACATATGTATTCTCATGGGTGTCTTTCTTTTTCATGTTCTTCTCATCAAAAGGGTGTTTTCCACTACCACTAATGTGATATTACATGTAATGTCCCCATTTTGACCCCCTTTGTATTAAACCGTAAATGATGTAAATATTGTAATTTAATCATGGTGAGGAGCTCAAGGCCAAGGCCCCACCATTGATTTAGCGTTTCATGAATCGGCAATTAAAAATAGATGCCCATGGTTCTTGTGCGAGATGGGCACAATGTAAATAAGACACCATGTAAATACGAATTTTAATGGAAAAACCCACAACCGGCTATGCAATGCAACAAAAGAGATGGGGCATGACTCTACAAGGAAAAGGGAGGGAAATTATTCAAACCTTGAGCCAATGGTATTAATCCATGTGTCAATGGGGAAACCCATAAACCACCAACTACCCATTTTGTCTCATGTACCCAATCATTTAATTTTTCCAAGAAATTGGTTAAGGCAGTTAATGCCTTGGGAATGAAAGAGTATGGGCAAGCCATTTTCGTGCATGGGCAAGCCATCAACTTGGAAAATCGTGTTTTTGATTGTGGGGCAAGAAACCACCCACGAAATGGTGCCCAAAGCCATGGGGAATGGGCAGTCTTCATGGAGGCACGCAGTTGGAGTTAGCTGGGTCCATTCCATTTACGTTTTTCATCTAAATACTGCATTTTTCCATGCCTGGGAGTCGTTTTTGCAGTATATAACAGTTGGGAGAGGGAGGGCCACGTTTTGAGGACTGTAGGGAGGTCGTTTTTGCCCCTGAATGTCCAAGGACGTTTTTCTAAAAACGGATTTGGCTTCCTGGGTTGTTCACCAACTCCCCATTTCGTTTTTGTGGGTTCCCACGTTTTTCTGGGTTAGTTGAAACCCCATCTCATGCATTCCACTGTGGAAAACGTTTTCCTCATGCCCAGCAAGTGGGGTCCTGCTGTTATGTGCATCCTTGTTCTTGGTTGAGCCTGTGAGCTGAAGTGTTGGAGTGGTAGTGGATAGAAGTGGCTTGATAAACCTAGTGGGGGAGACAACCTCTCAAAAAGATCAAGAGGGCTTTGGTTACTCTTCTATGCATACCCTGAGAGCACTAGATAGGGAAGGTATGGCTTGAGGGACTGCACAGCAGTGAAAAGAATACTTCCTTGTGCTGGGTGTGTAGGTATTGTGGGTGCCAAGCTAGATAGATCTTGCAAGGTTATCCCTGGCTCTGTGCTGGAGCTCACTAGCTTAACAACTCTTCCTTTCCATCTCCTAGTAGCCTGATAAACCCAATTGTAGATTGGCTTGGCTCATTTTGGTGTATGCTTGGCTATGTGTGAGTCTGCTGTTCCCTGGTTCCTTGTAGAGATCATGCCCAGCTCGGGGGTGGCAGTGGTGCTGAGAGATTGAGGAGCACACTGGCCTATGGTTGGGTGGAACGTTGCAGTTGCATAGCCAGTTGCTTGGGACTGCCTTATTGAGATAAGTATTCTCTTGTGTAAATTGGCAATTATCATTTGATGAATGTTATGAATGTATGTGGATGTATTAAACGAATTTGCTTCTGCTGTGTTTTTAAAAGTTTAGGCATTTCCATATGATCTTGTATAATTCTGCACAGATCTTTATTTCATGGCTGTCACAGAATCTTGAATGTGTGTTAGAGATCGACAGCATTGATTTGATTACCGTCGTTTTTCCCTAGTATGCATAGATACAGTTCTTTGCATCAATGATTTTAATACAAACGTTTTGGGGCTAATTGCCCGGACTGAGCATGGTGATCCTCTCTATCACGCTAGTATGATAGAGGGGACACTACATTATGGTATCAGAGCTGCGTTGCAGCACTGGGCCGATATGGGCCAAAACTGATAGTAAAGAGAAGAGAAGAAGTTAAGTTTTTCTTAAGAGTTTGGGAAAAAATTTAGTTTAAGTTTGTTTTTGAAAAAAAATTGTGTTTTAAGCCGTTTCGGGAAGTCGTTCCGAAATTTCGGAAAGGTTTCGCGAACCTTCCCGCAATTGCGGAAGAGTTCGGCGAACCTTCCCGAAATTGCGGAAGGATTCCGCGAACCTTCCCGAAACTGCGGAAGAATTCAGCCAATGGCTCCGAAACAGCGGAGAAAAATGTTTTTAAGTGAAAAATTTTTCTAAGTGTCGGAATTTTTTTCGGAAAGAATTCTCTTCCGAAATTGCGGAAGGAATTCTCTTCCGAAATTTTGGAAGGATTCCGCGAATCGTTTCGAAACCCGGAAGAGTTCGGCGAGTCGTTCCGAAGTTGCGGAAGACTTCGGCGAATCGTTCCGCAACTGCGGAAGACTTCGCCGAATCGTTCCGCAACTGCGGAAGACTTCGGCGAATCGTTCCGCAACTGCGGAAGAATTCGGCGAATCGTTCCGCAACTGCGGAAGACTTCGGCGAATCGTTCCGCAACTGCGGAAGACTTCGGCGAATCGTTCCGCAACTGCGGAAGACTTCGGCGAATCGTTCCGCAACTGCGGAAGACTTCGCCGAATCATTCCGAAAAATCACCCGAAATCGGGGAAGCATTCCGCGAACGGTTCCGATACTGTGGAAGCCTTCGCCGAATGGCTCCGCAACTGCGGAAGCCTTCGCCGAATGGCTCCGCTCAGAAAATCGCCCTGCCATTGCGGAAGCGTTCGGCGAACTGCTCCGCAATTGCGGAAGCGTTCGGCGAACTGCTCCGCAATTGCGGAAGCCGTCGCCGAACCGCCCCGCAGTTGCGGCGGCATTCAGCCAACCTCTCCGCAGTCGCGGGAACATGCAGTGAACCGCTAGTTGCAGAAACTTTCAACTTATCGCCCTGCCCATTGCAGAAGCCTATAGCCAACTGTCCCGTAGTTGCGGGAGCATACCACGAACCTCCCCGCAGTTGCGGGAGTAATCTGTGAATCGCCCGTCACGGCCAGATTTCGCGAACTGCCCGTTGCGGCAGGGAAGCCAAAAGGGGGCAAGCCCCCTTGACCCACTTTTTTTTTCTTTTCCCCTCATAGTTTCGTTGTTGTGATTTGACGAATTGTCAACGTAATGTTTTCCCATGTGCATGAAGTAATTTGTAAATTTTGAGAATGTAATGCAGCTAACAATTGTGTTGATGAACACATTTCAGAGAGTCACAGTTACAGCAGGGTAACACTCTAGATAATACAGTGGAAAAATTTTGGATCTTGGTTGGGCCAAGAAAATGCACATCATGAATGATGCACAGGATCCCTATGAGCCTGAGACAGATGCCATGGGGGATAACATACAGGTTGAGAATGCTGAGACAGAATCTAATGGGAGAAGAAATCAAGAGACCCCTCCAGATGTTGCAGCCACCATGAGAAGCCTAAGGGTGGAGTTGCAAAGCTGTAGGGAAGATAATGAAAGGATGATTAAAGCTCAAGAAGAACAAAATCAGCTGAATGCAGCAATGCTGCAGAGTTTAACAGACATCCAAAGGCAAATAAACTCTGGGCATCAGATATCGAATCTAGAAAGGGGTGGGAGTAGCTCTAGAAGGAATTCCCGCAAGAGGGCCAGTAGCCCAAGAAGAATTTCTACAGACAGCACATATAGTCCAGAAATCTCTTCTAATGAATCATCTGACTCTGAAGAATCCATTGAGGGTTCAAGTTCTTCATCCCACAGTAACAAGAGGAAGAAGCACCACAAGAACAATTCATATGGGGAATTTAAGAAGGCAAAACCTCCTACGTTTGATGGAGAGGTAAAGTCTGGTCAAGAAGCTGAAGCTTGGCTTCTTGGGATGAGAAAATATTTCCAAGTCCAAGACTACTCGGGAAATATGAAGGCAAGGGTAGCCATCTTCAACTTGAATGGAAGAGCATCTATATGGTGGGAACATACCAGGCAAGTGAAGAAGATCAATGAAAGAAAGATTGTGTGGAAGCAGTTCAAGAAATACTTCAAGCAGAAGTACCTCTCTGATAGGTACTATGATGATAAGATCAAAGAGTTCCATGAGCTGAGATTGGGACAATTGACCATGGAAGAATATGCAAACAAGTTCTTGGAGCTACTGAGGTACGTCAAGTATATTCGAGATGATAAGGTAAAAATTCAGCGTTTCCTAAGTGGACTGCCCCAGTCATATAAAGATAGAATTGAGTTTGATGAACCTCGAACTCTAGAAGAGGCCATAAGAAAGGCCAAGTATTGCTTTGATCAAAACAGAAGCAAACCAGAATTCCATAAGGCGTGGAAGGATAAGAAAAATGAAAAGTTTGATCAAAGGAAGAAGGGGTTCAAGCCTCCTCAATTCCGAAATCAGCAAAGGCAGCCATCACAGGTTGTGACTAAGCCAACTAGGATGATGGGAGACAAGCCAAGAGATCCAAAGGAGCCAAGAGAACCACTTCAATGTTGGGGTTGTGGAGGAGACCACATGCTTAGGAACTGTCCACATAGGAATGGGAATGCAAATCAAGTTCACAACATCCAAGGAGCTGGAACTGTGGGTCAAGTGGCGAGGACAATCCCTAGAATCTATGCAGCAGTAGAAGACCGCCAGGTGGATCATCAGTCAACTGTGGTTGAAGTTGAAGGTAAGATTGCTAAGCAATCTGTTTCTATTTTGATTGATCCTGGATCTACTCACAGTTATGTCACTCCTAGAATTGTTGAGATGTGTGTTTTCAAGAAAGTAAAGCATACTAAATCATGGTTAGTTCAACTAGCCACTGGAACCAAGAGGAAAGTTAGTGAAATAGTTGAGAAATGTCCATTAGAGATGGATGGGCTATTCACTTATGCAGATCTGAATATTTTGCCACTTGGTTCCTATGATATTCTCATTGGAATGGATTGGTTAGAAGCACACAGGGTTAAACTCGACTGCTACAATAAGACATTTGAATGCATGGACGAAGAAGGAAACCCGAGGGTTGTAAAAGGCGTTCCAAAGGTGACTTCTGTTAGACAGGTTTCGGCCATGCAGCTGAAGAAGTTCTGTAGGAAGGGATGTCAATTGTATGCAGCCCACATTTTAGAGGCAACGGAGAATGAAACTCTGAAATTGGAGGACTAGCAGGTATTGCAAGAATTCAGGGATGTTTTTCCTGATGAGATTCCGGGACTCCCTCCAAAGAGAGACATTGACTTTACAATTGAACTTGTGCCAGGAGCGGCACCAGTGTCTAAGACACCCTACAGGATGAGTACACCGGAATTGCTAGAATTGGAGATGCAATTACAAGAGTTGCTAGAAAAGAAATACATTAGGCCAAGTGTGTCCCCGTGGGGAGCACCTGTTCTATTTGTGAAAAAGAAAGATGGAACACTCAGGTTATGTATTGACTACCGGCAGTTGAACAAAGTCACAATGAAGAATAAATACCCATTGCCCCGAATTGACGACCTATTTGACCAAATGAGAGGAGCAAGGGTATTTTCAAAGATTGACTTGAGGTATGGTTACCATCAGGTAAGAATCAAAGAAGAAGATATCCATAAGACAGCCTTTAGAATGAGGTATGGACACTATGAGTTTGTAGTGGTACCATTCGGTCTCACAAATGCACCAGCTACATTCATGTGTCTCATGAATAATTTTTTTAGCAAGTATTTGGACAAGTTTGTTCTCGTATTCCTAGATGACATTCTTATCTATTCCAAAAATGAAGAAGAACATGAAGAACATTTGAGAATGACAATGCAATTATTAAGGGAGCATAAGCTGTATGCCAAGTTGAGCAAATGTGACTTCTATAAAGATAGAATTCATTATTTGGGTCACATTATCTCCGACAAAGGAATATCCGTAGACCCTGAGAAGATTGAGACCATTATGAATTGGCCAACTCCAAGGAATGTGACTGATGTGAGATCTTTTATGGGCCTTGCTGGTTACTACAGGAGGTTTATCGAAGGATTTTCCAAAGTTGCTAACCCGATCACTTCTTTGCAAAAGAAGGGGATAAAGTTTGAATGGTCACCAAGATGTGAGGAAAGTTTTCAACGGTTGAAGAATCTTCTTACAAGTGCACCTATTCTGAAAATTGCAGATCCGGAAAAAGACTTTGTGGTGTGTACAGACGCATGCAATCAAGGACTTGGAGGAGTTCTTATGCAAGATAACCACGTGATATGCTATGAGTCAAGAAAGTTGAAGGAGCACGAGAAGAACTATGCTACTCATGATATAGAACTTGCAGCCATAGTACATGCTTTAAAGATGTGGAGGCGTTACTTAATGGGAAGGAAATTTGAGTTAAGGACAGACCATTGTGGTTTGAAATACTTGTTTGATCAGCCAACTTTAAATGCTAGACAAGCTAGATGGTTGGAATTGTTGTGTGAATTTGATTTTGAGATCAAACACATAAAAGGGAAAGAAAACAAGGTGGCTGATGCACTCAGCAGGAAGGTACATGAAATGTATGTGGCAGCGCTTAGTACTTGCCAGCCAGACTTGAAGCAACAAATTGTTAACCATATGGTTGAGGATGAAGTGTATGAGCAGATAAAGGGAAAATTGCAGCAGCATGACCTTGGCAAGAAGTATGAAGGCTATCATTTGGAAGAAGGAGGACTTCTTACGTATAATAATAGAGTCTATGTTCCAAATGCGGCAGATTTGAGGAGGATTGTTATGGATGAAATCCATAAAGCTCCATACTCTGGTCACCCAGGATATCAGAAAACAATTGCTACAGCAAGGAAATATTATTTCTGGCCAGGCATGAAGAGGGATGTTGCTGAATACATTTCTAAGTGCATGGAATGTCAACAAGTGAAGAGTGAACACCAACATCCAACAGGTTTATTGCTTCCAGTACCAATTCCAGAATGGAAATGGGAAGTAATATCCATGGATTTTATTACAGGATTGCCAATGACTAAGAGACAGCATGATTCCATCATGGTTGTGGTGGACAAGTTAACAAAGGCAGCACATTTTATACCGGTTAAGTCCACACATAAATCCGATGCCATTGCAAATATTTTCATGAAGGAAATTTTCAGATTACATGGGTTGCCTAAGGCAATAATTTCTGACAGGGATACCAAGTTCACTTCCAATTTTTGGAAAGGTCTCTTTGCAGATTTGGGTACGCAGTTGAGCTTTAGTACCGCCTACCATCCTCAGACAGATGGGCAAACTGAAAGAGTAAATCGAGTGCTTGAAGACATGCTCCGCATGTATGTAATGGACAAACCATCCAAGTGGGAGGATTATCTACACTTGGTAGAATTTGCATATAACAATGGGCAACAAGCATCATTGGGAATGAGTCCTTATGAGGCTTTGTACGGCAGAAGGTGTAGGACACCAGTGACTTGGGACAATCCAATGAACAGAATTGTACTTGGGCCAGAATTGCTTAAGGAAATGGAACAAGAGGTTGCAAAGATCCGGCAAAATTTAAAAGCAGCCCAGGATAGACAGAAAAGCTATGCAGATAAACATAGAGTGCATAGGGAATTCAATGTTGGGGATCATGTATATCTTAGAGTGAAATCAAGGAAGAGTTCCTTGAAGCTTGGGAATTGTGCCAAGCTATCACCTAGATATTGTGGGCCATTTGAAGTGCTTGAAAGAATAGGACCAGTTGCATATAGACTTGCATTGCCTGCTAGCACTAAAGCTCATAATGTTTTTCACGTCTCTTTGCTTAAGAAATATGTACATGATCCTAACCATGTGATTAATTGGGATGTGATCCAGGTGGAACCCGAGGGAGAATTCCAAACCGATCCATTGTGCATCCTAGACAAGAAGGTAACATTGCTCCGGAACCGAGCCATCGGACAGGTAAAGGTGCAATGGAAGCACTACGGTCCCGATGAGGCTACATGGGAGCTGGAGGATGCCATGAGGGTGGCATATCCATTTTTGTTCAATTTTGATGAGCACTGAGGACAGTGCTAATGTAAGGGGAGGGGAATGTAATGTCCCCATTTTGACCCCCTTTGTATTAAACCGTAAATGATGTAAATATTGTAATTTAATCATGGTGAGGAGCTCAAGGCCTAGGCCCCACCATTGATTTAGCGTTTCATGAATCGGCAATTAAAAATAGATGCCCATGGTTCTTGTGCGAGATGGGCACAATGTAAATAAGACACCATGTAAATACGAATTTTAATGGAAAAACCCACAACCGGCTATGCAATGCAACAAAAGAGATGGGGCATGACTCTACAAGGAAAAGGGAGGGAAATTATTCAAACCTTGAGCCAATGGTATTAATCCATGTGTCAATGGGGAAACCCATAAACCACCAACTACCCATTTTGTCTCATGTACCCAATCATTTAATTTTTCCAAGAAATTGGTTAAGGCAGTTAATGCCTTGGGAATGAAAGAGTATGGGCAAGCCATTTTCGTGCATGGGCAAGCCATCAACTTGGAAAATCGTGTTTTTGCTTGTGGGGCAAGAAACCACCCACGAAATGGTGCCCAAAGCCATGGGGAATGGGCAGTCTTCATGGAGGCACGCAGTTGGAGTTAGCTGGGTCCATTCCATTTACGTTTTTCATCTAAATACTGCATTTTTCCATGCCTGGGAGTCGTTTTTGCAGTATATAACAGTTGGGAGAGGGAGGGCCACGTTTTGAGGACTGTAGGGAGGTCGTTTTGCCCCTGAATGTCCAAGGACGTTTTTCTAAAAACGGATTTGGCTTCCTGGGTTGTTCACCAACTCCCCATTTCATTTTTGTGGGTTCCCACGTTTTTCTGGGTTAGTTGAAACCCCATCTCATGCATTCCACTGTGGAAAACGTTTTCTTCATGCCCAGCAAGTGGGGTCCTGCTGTTATGTGCATCCTTGTTCTTGGTTGAGCCTGTGAGCTGAAGTGTTGGAGTGGTAGTGGATAGAAGTGGCTTGATAAACCTAGTGGGGGAGACAACCTCTCAAAAAGATCAAGAGGGCTTTGGTTACTCTTCTATGCATACCCTGAGAGCACTAGATAGGGAAGGTATGGCTTGAGGGACTGCACAGCAGTGAAAAGAATACTTCCTTGTGCTGGGTGTGTAGGTATTGTGGGTGCCAAGCTAGATAGATCTTGCAAGGTTATCCCTGGCTCTGTGCTGGAGCTCACTAGCTTAGCAACTCTTCCTTTCCATCTCCTAGTAGCCTGATAAACCCAATTGTAGATTGGCTTGGCTCATTTTGGTGTATGCTTGGCTATGTGTGAGTCTGCTGTTCCCTGGTTCCTTGTAGAGATCATGCCCAGCTCGGGGGTGGCAGTGGTGCTGAGAGATTGAGGAGCACACTGGCCTATGGTTGGGTGGAACGTTGCAGTTGCATAGCCAGTTGCTTGGGACTGCCTTATTGAGATAAGTATTCTCTTGTGTAAATTGGAAATTATCATTTGATGAATGTTATGAATGTATGTGGATGTATTAAACGAATTTGCTTATGCTGTGTTTTTAAAAGTTTAGGCATTTCCATATGATCTTGTATAATTCTGCACAGATCTTTATTTCATGGCTGTCACAGAATCTTGAATGTGTGTTAGAGATCGACAACATTGATTTGATTACCGTCGTTTTTCCCTAGTATGCATAGATACAGTTCTTTGCATCAATGATTTTAATACAAACGTTTTGGGGCTAATTGCCCGGACTGAGCACGGTGATCCTCTCTATCACGCTGGTATGATAGAGGGGACACTACATTACATATGTATTTAATTGATACACTTGTTTCACACTTATGCTATGTATGGAGGTCATGGGTGTCTTTCTTTTTCATGTTCTTCTCATCGAAAGGGTGTTTTCCACTACCACTGTACATTTGATCACCTTATACTATGTTAACCAAGCATGTTCTTCTCATCAAATGGAGGTCTAGGTGTCTTTCTTTTTCATGTTCCTGTACATTTGACCACCTTATACTATGTTAACCAAGCATGTTCTTCTCATCAAAAAGGTGTTTTCCACTACCACTGTACATTTGACCACCTTATACTATGTTGGTTTTCCATGTTCTTCCCACTGTACATTTGACCACCTTATACTATGTTGGTTTTCCACTACCACTGTACATTTGACCACCTTATACTACGTTGGTTTTCCATGCACCTTATACTATGTTGGTTTTCCACTACCACTGTCGATTTGACCACCTTATACACCTTACACCTTATACTATGTTGTAGATTTTGACCACACCTTATACTATGTTGGTTAGTTGGGGATTGGTTATACCTAAAAGGGGTGGTTGAAAACATTGGTTATACTATGTTAACCAAGCATGTTCTTCTCATCAAAAGGGTGTTTTCCACTACCACTGTACATTTGACCACCTTATACTATGTTGGTTTTCCATGTTCTTCCCACTGTACATTTGACCACCTTATACTATGTTGGTTTTCCATGTTCTTCCCATTGTACATTTGACGACCTTATACTATGTTGGTTTTCCACTACCACTGTACATTTGACCACCTTATACTATGTTGGTTTTCCACTACCACTGTCGATTTGACCACCTTATACACCTTACACCTTATACTCTGTTGTAGATTTTGACTTTGACCACACCTTATACTATGTTGGTTGGTTGGGGATCAGTCATACCTAAAGGGGTGGTTGAAAACATATTGAAACCTGGAACAATGAACAGTTCCATAAATGGCCCTATAGATCGTAGGGCCTCTCGTCCCCATGCCCTTACAATAGGTTCTATAAGTTAGGGCCCAATGCACATTTGGTTTAACCACCTTATACTATGTTAACCGCTGCTAGTTAGTTGGGGATTATACTATGTTGTAGATTTTGACTTTGACCACACCTTATACTATGTTGGTTGGTTGGGGATCAGTCATACCTATAGGGGTGGTTGAAAACATTTTGAAACCTGGAACAATGAACAGTTCCATAAATGGCCCTATAGATCGTAGGGCCTCTCGTCCCCATGCCCTTACTATAGGTTCTATAGGTTAGGGCCCAATGTACATTTGGTTTAACCACCTTATACAATGAACAGTTCCATAAATGGCCCTATAGATCGTAGGGCCTCTCGTCCCCATGCCCTTACTATATGTTCTATAGGTTAGGGCCCAATGCACATTTGGTTTAACCACCTTATACTATGTTAACCGCTGCTAGTTAGTTGGGGATTATACTATGTTGTAGATTTTGACTTTGACCACACCTTATACTATGTTGGTTGGTTGGGGATCAGTCATACCTATAGGGGTGGTTGAAAACATATTGAAACCTGGAACAATGAACAGTTCCATAAATGGCCCTATAGATCGTAGGGCCTCTCGTCCCCATGCCCTTACTATATGTTCTATAGGTTAGGGCCCAATGTACATTTGGTTTAACCACCTTATACTATGTTAACCGCCGCTGGTTAGTTGGGGATCAAGGTTTAACCACCGGTGTTTAGTTGGGGATCGGTCATACCTTTTGGTTAGTTGGGGATCAAGGTTTAACCACCACTGTTTAGTTGGGGACGGTCATAGATCGTAGGGCCTCTCGTCCCCATGCCCTTACTATATGTTCTATAGGTTAGGGCCCAATGTACATTTGGTTTAACCACCTTATACTATGTTAACCGCCGCTGGTTAGTTGGGGATCAAGGTTTAACCACCGGTGTTTAGTTGGGGATCGGTCATACCACTGTACATTTGACCACCTTATACTATGTTGGTTTTCCACTACCACTGTCGATTTGACCACCTTATACACCTTACACCTTATACTCTGTTGTAGATTTTGACTTTGACCACACCTTATACTATGTTGGTTGGTTGGGGATCAATCATACCTAAAGGGGTGGTTGAAAACATATTGAAACCTGGAACAATGAACAGTTCCATAAATGGCCCTATAGATCGTAGGGCCTCTCGTCCCCATGCCCTTACAATAGGTTCTATAAGTTAGGGCCCAATGCACATTTGGTTTAACCACCTTATACTATGTTAACCGCTGCTAGTTAGTTGGGGATTATACTATGTTGTAGATTTTGACTTTGACCACACCTTATACTATGTTGGTTGGTTGGGGATCAGTCATACCTATAGGGGTGGTTGAAAACATATTGAAACCTGGAACAATGAACAGTTCCATAAATGGCCCTATAGATCGTAGGGCCTCTCGTCCCCATGCCCTTACTATATGTTCTATAGGTTAGGGCCCAATGTACATTTGGTTTAACCACCTTATACTATGTTAACCGCCGCTGGTTAGTTGGGGATCAAGGTTTAACCACCGGTGTTTAGTTGGGGATCGGTCATCCCTTTTGGTTAGTTGGGGATCAAGGTTTAACCACCGCTGTTTAGTTGGGGATCGGTCATACCTTTAGGGGTGGTTGGTTGAAAACATATTATACTATGTTAAGGTTTAACCACCTTATACTATGTTAGGTTTAACCACCTTATACTATGTCACCTTATACTATGTTATGTTAAGGTTTAACCACCTTATACTATACTATGTTAGGTTTAACCACCTTATACTATGTTATGTTAAGGTTTAACCACCTTATACTATGTTAACCGCCGCTGGTCAGTTGGGGATCAAGGTTTTACCACCGCTATTTAGTTAGGGATCGGTCATACCTTTAGGGGTGGTTGTACTATGTTAAGATTTAACACCTTATACTATGTTAACCGCCGCTGGTTAGTTGGGGATCGGTCATACCTTTACTGGTTGGGGGATCAAGGTTTTACCACCGCTATTTAGTTAGGGATCGGTCATACCTTTAGGGGTGGTTGTACTATGTTAAGATTTAACACCTTATACTATGTTAACCGCCGCTGGTTAGTTGGGGATCGGTCATACCTTTACTGGTTGGTTGAAAACATATGAACAATGAATAGAAATGACCCTATAGATCGTAGGGCCTCTCGTCCCCCCCTTAATATAGGTTCTATAGGTTAGGGCCCAATAGATTTGACCATCTTATACTATGTGCATGAGCCTAATTCCTTGGTGTGACTTGGTATATGATGCATGGAACAAAAATGATAAGGTGTAAAATTCTAGGATGCATGATGGATGTGGGATAAATGGCTATGGGAAAATAAACAAAATATTGACGACATGATCTATTTGATGACCTGGTGCTTGTTTATGAACTGGTGTTTGCTGATGAGCTATCTCATGAGTTGGATCTCTGCTATGATGAGTGGTTGGATGACTTGGAAGCTACGTGCCTATGTGTGATCTAGCTTGCAATGGTAAGCTTGGCCAATGATGTGTTTGCAACTAAACTTGTGGATTGACAGTCGAGGAATAGATATGATTTTGTGTTAAATTTTTTGTCCTCAAAACTGACAGTCGAGGAATAGTTGTGCATGTATTTGACAATAAAAGAATTTTGAACATGGTTTCATATACGGTGCAATGAATGGGTTGGATCTTGATCACGTATTGTGACAAGAGTTGACAAGATCTCGGGTTGATCATTTTCCATGTGTTTGGGTTGATGATATTCATCCTTCTTCCACCCTTACTCACACGTTGTGGAGTATCCACAGAGATCTGGCGAGGTAATGAGGTGGCTGCAGTCTTGTAGATTGTAATCTGTATGGTGCATTTTGCTAGGATCGAGGTTCCTTTCTTGCTATCGTTCTTTGGTTGATGCACTCTGATGGTGTGTAACTCTATCAAAATTTGAATGGTTATTAGTACTATGAAAACACATTAAAAAATTGGGGAATTTATTTGAGGACTGGAGGTAGATTCTATTGAGATCTCTTGGTATAGTCTAGTTTACTGTAGACCCTTCAAATTAGATTTCAGGATGCTTTTCAAAAGGGTATGTACAAGATGTTTATGGTTTAATTGTATTCTCTACATGTCTTTTGTTTGACTGGAAATTTCTATTGCTACCATAGCTAGTTAACTTACTCATAATTCCCACCAACTGTATATCCGGTCACTGGTTAATGATACAAGGATGAATGAACTCATTATTTTAGTTGCTTCCTATGTTGAAAATCTTTGTAATTGAAATGTAAGGGTTTTTGTTTTTTTTCAATGCGCATTTTGTGTCACTGTTGTCGATTTGATTTCAATGATTCTGGGTATGTATGTATCATTACTTGCTCATTTTTATTTCAACTCACCTACATATGAATAGGTTTTTATCAAACTGACGATGATATTTAAGCTCCTTCTCTCTATGTTGCTAGTTAGCGCACTATTTATACCTCACCCTATGGACCTTTTTTATCTTACCTTGAATTGGTCATTTCTTCATCATCGCTCACCCTCAACCTTATATTCATTTACAGATACATTGTGTTCAATCGTTGAGTAACATATCTCCTTGTGTTAGTTTTTAAGGATGATATGTGTGTGTGCGTGCAATATTGTTGGGTTTTTGGTTGAAGATATTTGAGCTCCTGGGTTGCTGCAATGACTATGTCAAATGCTGATGTTATGTTTATGTATAGCTTAGATGGTGAATATGTGATTTCATTCTTTTAACTCTCTGTGGTTAGTTGAGCTGTCATTGGCTGTTATCATTTCTTTTCTTGTTCGCCAAAGTATCCATTGACTTAAGCTATTGATATACATGCATAGTTCTCTTTGTAGATGGTTGAAGTTCTGGGATGTATTTTGATTGGAAATCCTGAACTTGTCGATTTGATATATGGATGGGTCGACTGATTGTGCAAACCCTTATTAGTAAATTTTGGAGCATTTCCTTGGAATGTCTATGTCTTGTGGATTTTAGTCACCCGGAAGATAAAATTGTTTGGTTGAGTTTTATGGATGTTCAAAGATGAATGTGTTTAATTTTTAAATGTTTGTATGAGCAGATCTTGTTGATTCCTATTATGTTTGTTCTTTGAGTCACGTTTCTTTTCATTAGTATTAAGCTTAGATACCTTGAATTTCATGAAGCATGTATAGAATAGAGCATGTGATCATAGGATTGATGAAGTTATATCATAGTTGGTTGTGCGAATGCATTACTTCACTTGAATTCTGCAATTTTCATTCCCGACCGGCGTATGGAATCATGTATTCTAGGTTTTTATGTTGTGTGGTTGAATTGTTACTAACCTAGGTTATGGTCGGTCAATATATTGTTTTTTATGCCACTTGCACCAATGCATTTATCTTATGATCTTATATTATCCCGTGTCGAACGATTATGGTTTGGGTTGATATAATCAATGGATTTCATTTATCCTTTAATGTGTCATGGTTAAAGAGGTGATTTTGCTGAGTTGTTTTGATTTCTACGTTAGTTGGTTGGGCACCTAGATTGTGATCAATTGTTTGTTTAAACAATGTGCCTAATATTTATGTAGTTTCTATGATGATCACTGTCATATTTGATTGGAAGGCATAAATAGGGTTGAATGCTTTTTCTCTCTTGCATTAAGAAATAGTGAATGGATCCTATTTTGAATATTGGTTAAGTTATTTTATTGATACAAACTATAGATGTTCAAATGAATTTGTGAAGATTATGGTTGTGATTGTTTAGCGTTCCAAGCTTCAGGAATGTAATCATGTACTCATTTGAGAATTTGAAACTTTCCATAAGTTTGTGAATATGATTTTAATGAATGGAAAATATAAACAAAATATGCACTCATATTACATACACCGATTCCCCATTTTGATTCCATTATTTAATGAATAAGTGGTGATGGCATTGCAGTTTTAGAGATGGGTTGAGAATTGTGATTATAGATGTGGTTTTGATGGATGATTGTCTATGGCATAGTGAAAGTTTGAAGAATTTTGAAGAATTCAAGTATCATTATTAAAGTAGCTATAAAGTTTGGTAATGTTTGGGTATCTCTGTTCATATGTTCTTTGAATGAAAAAATAATTATGCAACTATCATCTCCTTATATGTTCCTCCTTTTTATAAAGAAATATTGCTCTGTTACTATGTTACTATAGTTGATGTGTAATGATGCTTCTTCATCCCATATATAATAGCCCGTATTCCTTGACGTGTATTGAACTCTACCATACCCTACAACAATAATTTTCCATGATAATGAATGCATGGAGGTGTTATCATTTATAAAAGAGAATGATTTGCTGGGTACATCTATTATATGTTTCTGTTTCAAAAGTTTTGCTAAATTATGCATACAGGTTAATTTTTGTTTAAAAAAATAGTGAGGAACATGTAGTAAATACCATGGCTCGTTTTGATGCTTTGGTTAGATATCAAGTGCATGGATTTAATTATTTATTGGATTTTAGATCATGATTTTTCACTACAGGGGATCCAAGAGATCTGGTAGCGGTAGAAGCCATAGGGACCATTATGTTTGTCAGGAAGGAAGTGATATTCTCTATTTACTTTAATGACAATTCAGAGACTTTTCACCAGCTTACTAGAACATGAAATTTGTGCTTAGTCCGCCCTCCTCAGTTAAACAATCCTCCCTCTTTTCATAGCCATCCTATTCTATAGCCCCATCTAAACATTGTTGAGATAAATCAAGAGACTCTTTCTAAAATTATATGTTGGGATTACAAGCCACCTTCTCCTCCAAAGACAGAAATGGGTGGGAACATCTTTCACATAAGCCTTTTGTCCATTCTACTATCAGTATTGCATCCTCTAGAAAGAAACATAAGTCACCCCTTGAGATTGAAGTTGGCCCTTCTGTTAAGAATCCCAATGACCCATAACACCCATGAAATGAAATTGCATGCCTTGTTAATGTAAATGGTAAAGAGATTATGGAGATTTTTGTAATATTCTAGGATCTGATTTACACGATATTAACTCTTTTACAAAATTTAAATTGGAAAATTACAAAGAGTGAAACTAGTTAATAAAACTAGTATGGAAGAAACTAGTCTTATTCATAGTTGAACCCATCTAGAGCTTGATAGTTGGACTCTTTTGGATCTGCAAGATTTGATAGAAAGTGTGTATACGCATAAAAAATAGGGGAAATGATAGATTCAGAATCCCGTGCACAAGGTACTAGGACAAATTATTTTTCAACATCAACTACCACATAAGTTTACACAAGGCTTCCTCGGTACACCAACATATGCATACTAGATTCCTCCACTAACACTTGAAGGAAACAAGAAGGTGGATAGTAGGTATTTACCCTCTAATATATTGTTGAGCAAAATTTACAGGATTTTTGGGAATTTTTGGTAGTGTTTGGAGGTCAGAAGAGGAATTGCACTACTAGGGACTACTCAACTAGTTTTCTTCCAAACTTTTCCAAATAGGAAGAGAGGGTCATGAAAACACAGTATAAGGGTTGGGATGGATTCATTAATGTCTTAAGGACCTGTAATGACTTACAGAACATAAAATATATATCTAGAGATCATTTTATTAAATTTACTGCAAAACTAGTCAAGGTTTGAAGCCAAAAGAGAAAGCATTGATAAGAGGTAATTCCAAACAACCTCCAAGATCCATGGACCTAAAATTAAATCATATATCAAAGATATAACATTCAAATATGAACATAAGTATGTTCCTTCATAATTTTATATTAGCATCAAAGGATTATCCATGGTCCAAACTTACATAGAATCTCCCACTCAATGAATTTTACAAAATAGTAGCAGAACTCTTCAATGAGAGAATGAGAAAGAATATGGGAATGATGGATCAAAAGCATAGATCATAGATGAGAATCATATATATCATGTAAAATCATCTAGACATATGATATCTTCACTAGACGTGCACCCTTTCTTTCTTCTCTCTTCTTTGAAGAAACTCTTCACAATTCCACCCCAAACTTGGACAACTCTGTGCATTAATCCTGGAAGCTTGTGTTCTTCATGAACATGGATGGATCAGGGATGCATGTAAGAGTTATATGCTAGTATATCATACTTATACAACTGCATATGATCATATGAGAATACTGGAACACACTTTTCTTGGGGCACATCACCGAAGCATTGATTGAGGTGCATCACTCAATCCTTGAGAATCAGAGCTCTCAAATCATAAAACAAAATGGACAAAAGATGTGAAATGGATTTCTCCTCATTATTTTACATAATTTTCTCCTCATTGTTGAGCTTACCCTCTTAGAAAATCGAATTGGAAGAGGCATGGATGTTTCCTTGACTAGTTGGATTAGGTTTGGAACCACTTAGACTCATGTATGCGCCCTCACTTGCTAAAATTGTACCCTGTAGCTTTTCTGGATATTTCTAATCCTTCTTGAGTTGCACAAATCAAGAAACTTCTTTATTTTTTGCCTCTAAGAACTTTCCTTCTTTTCTGCCTATTTTCGTTTGTCTTTGCTTTCTCCTTTTCCTTCTTTTTCCACTTTCCTGCTTTTCACCGATTCTTGCTTTGTGCTGCTTTTTTTCTTGTTTCCTTCTTTTGCAAGGAAACTTATTTGGACCACCTTATCTCCTTTTCCAAATAATTATTACACTTAAATAAAATTTAAATATTCAAAATAATATTACATCCCTTCTAAATTAATTTAATACAAAATACTTTAGCAATAATTTATTATCAAGCTAAATTAATTAATTACTAAGGTAACTTGGGCCCAAATTATTCCCTTATTATTAATTTAATACTAGAATCCCATGGGATGGAGTGGTTAGTTTTCTGACCATGGTGCTACAAAAAAATGTGGACATGACAGTCCTCCGCTCCCAAAATTGCTTGACCTCAAGCAATAATCAAATCCAACTATACATGAAGCAAACTAGTGACCTCACTCCTCAATATATGTTGTTGAATGACTATCATTGGAATTTTCAACCCAACTAAGCACCAAGGGCCATCATACTTCTTCTCCACGGCTCTGATTATAGTCCCAACAGATAGCTCCATCACCATCCAACCATGCACTTAGTGTGGAGGCTAATCACAACTTATACTAGGATCCCAAACGATCCTTAGAAATGCAAGGTGTAAGGTACATCTATTGAAAATCAAGTAATACTGAGGGGGGGTGAATCATTATTTAGATATTTCTTCAAGTTTTATAACTTTTAAGAAAAAATAAACAATAGAAACATAACACAAAATTTTATTGTGGAAACCCAATTGGGAAAATCACAAACACTTTCTATTACTGCAAAATTATATTTACAATTATATGCAAGAATTAACTTGCTGGATGCTACAACACCCAATATTTTCAGCTACAACTAAAGGATATAACAAGACCCAATATTTTCAGCTACAATTGAAGGATGCAACGACACCCAGTTTACCAGCAACAACTGGAAGGAATCTATGACTTCCTACATGATTTTGTAGCATGTCCTTGTGCCTCCCAAGATTGATTTCCCTCAAGCAATCTCAATTTACCATGCTGCAAACTTGTCCCTCCTCTATCAGGTGTCCTTCCGTGAGTAATGTTTCCCAAAACCTTTCTATTCCGGTGCTTCATGCTGTGGGAAGAAAATACCTCATTCGGATAGGTGTACTGCCCTCTCACAACCCTTAGTATTCCTTTAGAATCTTGGAATTTCATTTCCGGAATTTGATAATTTACTGTATGCTTTCCTATTTAATACATCCATTGTACTCCCCAAAAAAATTAGTATCAGCAACATCAACCACATAAAAACTATCAACAAAAGTATAGTTACCTACGATGACTTGCAGCTGTGGAATCCATGTTTTGCACTCCATTGTGTTGTTACCGAGAATGACAACTGTGAAGCCATCGAATGGTTCAATAGGTATCTTCCTTTTCACCACCATGTCTGCATCAATGAAGTTATGTGTGGCTCCTCCATCTACCAAAACTGAAGTTCTTTATCCTAGTACCACACCCTTGCATCGGATTGTGTGATATCGAGGTACTGCTGAAAGTACTGCCATTCTCACTTTTGTGGGTGAGGGATGCTTCTCGTCTTGTTTCCCTTCTTCTACTGTAGTATATCCCTCTTCTTGGGCTGAATTATGTCCTTCTTCCTCCATGCCCCCTTCATATCCCTCATCACAAAATACTTCAATGAATTGGGCCTTTCCCTTAGCACATTTATGTCCTGGTGCCCACGGTTGGAAGCATGAGTAACACAATTTCTTCCTTCTGAGATATTCCTTGCTTAGTTCCTCTTTCTTATGCTTTCCATATTCATCTTCTTGCCATGGCTTCTTATCAGGTGCATCTCTTTTCCAAGGTTTCTTTACAATTCTGAAGTCATGCTTGGGAGGAAATCTCATTCTAGGAAGCACATTTTGGAGATCCCTAGTCAAGCTCATTGCATCTTTTAATGTAGTTGGATTGTGGGCTTTGACCAAACCTTTTAAGGGTTCAAACAAACCTTCAGTGAACAACAATACCAACCTTCCCATAGATACATCAGCCACCATGACTGATAGTTTTTGAACATCCAACATATATTCAGTAGGGGTCCCAATTTGTTTTAGTTGAGCTAGTTCTTTGAAAGGGAATTCTGGATCTTTTTGTTCAAATCTCTCTAGTACCTTGTCAAAAAACTCTCCATATGTTTTAACCTGATCATGACCCAAGGTTCTTAGGCCATGGAATCACCATTCATTAGCATCTCCTTCCAAATGCAAAATGGCCATTTTTAATGCATCATTTTCCAACATAGGATTCAGCTGAAAATACGCATCCAATTTTTGCACCCAAGTGTTAGTAGAATTTTGAGAAGAACCACCAAAAGTAGGAAGCGACATTTTACCAATATCACTATTTAATTCTTTGTTTTGGAATGGACTTCTAGTGTCTTCCCTCCTTTTCATTTTCATTATAGCATCATTGTAGTCACTGAATGGTAAACCTCTTTTACACTCTTCATTCAAATCATTCCATTCGTTTGCTAGTTTCTTATAATCCACTTCAATATCGAGCTCTTCTTTGGGTGTGAGAAATTTAGGGGCAGTATGCCTTTGTGTGCTTTGAAATTCATCAGGTCTATTATGAGGTCCTGTACTTGAGAGAATATGTTCACCCCGACTCTTCTTTTCTCTTGAGTGTGAACCACTGCTATCTTGTATCATCCCTTTTCCTGAAAGTTGGATACCCAACAATTCAAAAAATTTCATCATTTGTCCACTCATATCTAGCATACCCATGGTAATTCCATCAAAAGATGGTTTTAAGGCTTCAATAAATTCCTCGTTATGTCTTAATCTTTCCTCCTCCTCTCTACCCATTTTTTTAGAAAAAAACTCTTTTCTTGCTACTATTTCTTCTTCAATTACTGGTTCAAAGGGTGGTGGTTTATTTGTTTGGATTCTTGTTGATACCATCAGGTGCCAAGACCATGCTCTGATACCACTTGTCATGTTTCTTTTTCAAAATTTTATGAAAATGCCTAATTTTCCAATTTTTCCCCAATTTCGAGTTTGAGTCTCTTTGGCTTCTCCAACTCCCATGAGCGCCTTCCTTGAGCCTATTTTTGGGGCTGACATGTCATAATGGTCATATGTTAGAGGTCAGGTCCGCAATTTGTCATAGTTGTCATAGATGCTCCATCATTGGTGTCATAGGGGCTAGGGAATCTATCCCAAGTGTCCACAAACTTCTAATTTGACTCTTTATCTTCCATGGAGGTTACCAATCCATCCCAATTCGACCTAAGATGCTCAATTCCATGTGTTATGACTTACCAACTCACGCAAGAGTGTTTTCCTTCTCATAAATTCGAATTGGCAAGAGAGAGATGCCATGTGTCCTTGAGAAATAAAGCTAGTGTGGGTCCCACATCCTCCATATGTCTTCAAAACCACTTGCAACCTAGAATTGCTCTTGAATTTATTTATTCAACCAATTTATTAAATAAGTGAACCTTAAAATGTCTAAACATCATTTATTATCTTCCTTATTACAATTCCACATGTGCCCATCCAACCTAGGAAACTAGTAGGAATGATGGGATTGTCTTACTATGCAATTATTTGAATGGGGACATTACATTGAGCATATCCCTTGCATATTAGTATGGCTTTGTTTCTTATGAATTCAACATCCTCATTAAATTTTTTCTTGAAAATCCATTTGGTCCCAATAAAATTCATGCCTTTTGGTCTTGGGACAAGTTCCCAAGTTTGGTTTTTCTCTATTTGGTCCAACTCATGATAGATGGTGTTGATCCAATCATTATTTTTGCTAGCTTCTGAAAATGTTTTTGTCTCAACTAACGAGATTAATTCTTGTTCTTGAAACATCAGTATTCTTCCTGTACTAACTCCTGCATTCTTGTCACCTATGATTAGAGTTTGAAGATGATTCTTTTGAATTCTTCTAGATGGAGTTCTTGTATCAGATCTAGGAGAGTCTTCATATTCACTTTCATGTGTTTCTTCATCTTCTTTTTCTTGTTCTTAAACCTCCTTCTTTTGACAATATTCATCTTTCTCTTCTTATTTTAAAATATCCTCCTTTTGAGAATCTTCATCTTTCTCTTCACCATCAGTTTCTTCATCATCCTCATTTTCTTGAATTTTAATTTTTCTTGGTTTAGTGTCATAAAAAATTACATTTGCATTTTCTATGATCTTGTGTGACCTTATATTGTAACATCTGTATGCCTTTTTGGTGGATGAATATCCAATAAATATGCCCTCATCTTTCCTGGAGTCAAATTTTCCAAGATCATCATCATCTCTCTTTATGTAGAAATTACTTCCAAAGACTCTAAAGTAATTAACTGATGTTGGTCTGCCAAATCATAGCTCATAAGGAGTTTTATCATTATTTACTCCGAGATGTCCTCTGTTTTTTATATAAACAGTTGTATATATTGATTCTCTCCAATAACTATATGTAAGGTAAGATTCATTAAGCATGGTTCTGGATGCTTCTTGACCTGTCATGTCTTTCTCTCAACAACTCCATTTTGCTAAGGAGTTTTTAGGGCTGAAAAATTCCTTTTTATTCCATGAGTTTCACAAAACTCATTGAATTCATTTTTTGTCAACTCACCACCATTATCTGATCTTAGACATTTAATTTTGAGATTTGTTTCATTCTCAACTAGTGCTTTAAAATCTTTAAACTTCACAAACGATTCTTATTTTTCCTTGAGGAATGTCACCCAAGTCATCCTTGTATGATCAACAATTAATAACATGAAGTAATGCTAACCTTGCATGCTTTTAGTCCTTGTATCTCCACATTAATCAATGTGAATTATTTCCAATGGTTGTGATGTTGTATACTCTTTGATCTTGAAGCTTTCTTTTGTTTGTTTCCCATGAAGACAATGTCTACAAACATAGTTTGGAGGTTTTATGATCTTTGGCAAGTTTCTTACGACTCCCTTCTTACTTAATTTTACAATATTGTCAAAGTTCAAGTGCCCCATCCATCTACCACACAACATACTTTCAGCAGTCTGACTCATGTAACATTTTTCTTCATTTTCTAGGATGTATACATTTCTTGGAGTTCTTACAGTAGTCCCAATACGTTTTCTTGAATTTTTCCTTCCAATTTCACATTTCTTGGAGTCAAATATGCAAATGTGCCCTTGATCACAAGTTTGAATTAGACTTAGGATATTAGGTTTTAAGTTTTCTACTAGAAGAACCTTTTTTGCTTTAACCTTGTTTCTAAGAGCACTGTACCTTTCCCAATTATTTTAGAAGATAAATTATCTCCAAAAGTGACTTTTCCTTTTTGATCTTGTTTTAGACTTATGAACTTGATTGGGTCTCATGTCATGTGCTTTGAACATCGACTGTCCACATGCCATAGATTTTTCTTTTTTGTGGCACATAGAGCTATCAAACATTTTTCTTTCACATCTTCTATCTTTTTGCAAGCCTTTCAATAGGAATCATTGGTTTACATTTTCTAGCTATATGCCCATAGTTACCACATTTGTAACATTCTATGTCATACCTTTGTAATGGTGCAAAAGAATTCTCACTTCTTCCTTTTGGAAGATCACTAGAATTGTCTTTGTAGGGAGATTTCTGATGATGTTTTTCGTACATCCTACAATCAAATGCTTAAATAATCCCAAAATTATTACAAACATAACAATTACCCAAAAAACGTTGCATATTTCTGCTTGTCATTGATCTTCTTGGCATTTTTCCTATCCTACTTTCATTTTGAAAAGAAGCAAATTTTTGCTATCTTCCTTTTCAACTGGGTCTTTGAGTACAACAACATAACTCCTTTTATTTCCATCTTGTATTATGGAATATGATTGTTATTACTTTATTCCTTTGTCATAACCTAATCCCATTTTATTACTAGATGATCTTTGGAAACTTAGGATGTCATCTAGAGTTTTTGAGCTGCTCTTAAACTTTGATTGAAATGATTCTTCATCAATCTTCTTTCTAAGCAAGACCATTTCAACTTCAAACTTCTATAATTCTTGCTCTCTTTTCTTGAGCTGCTGTTCTAGACTGTTTTCAACCCTTTTAGCTTCTTGATGCTGATGTTTTAAGTCAACAATGATTCTTTCTGTATCATTGTTTTTCTCTTCAAACTCTGTCACTTTGGTTTTTAATTTTTGTACATCCTTTTATGCTTCCTTTATTCTTCAAGAGCACTTATTAGCTCTGCTTCAAGATCTACCACTCCTTCTAATTCTTCTTCAGGGTTTTCGCTCTCTATTCCCATGCATAGAACTTATGATTATTCATCTTCACTAGACTCATCTGAGCAGCTGTCATCCATGGAGTAAAAGGTCTTCTTTTTGTTTTTTTTCCTAAAACTCCTTTTGTTCTTCTTGAAGTCTTCAGGGCACTCATCATTGTCTTCTTGTTTGGCATAAGGGCATTTGGAATCGAAGTGACCAATTCCGTCACAGTTGAGATATTTTAAGGGAAATTTCCCTTTTGTACTTACCAATACCCTTCTTAAGATTTTTAACAATAAGTGCTTCTTCATCATCAGAGTCTGAGTCTAATTGAATCTTCGTTTTAGATTTCTTAGCTACTTTTGATGCTTCAATAAAAACTGTTTCCTTATTTTGACAATTATCTTGTCCAATCCTCATTTCATAAGCTATGAGGATCCCATATAGTTCATCCATGGTTAGATTGTCAAGGTTTTGTCTATCTTCTAGGGTGGAAATATTAGGATTGTAAATCATTGGAAGTGATCTTAGTTCTTTTTCAACTATTTCCATTTCTTCCAATTCTACTTCTAGTTCTTGAATTGCATTAACAATTTCATCAATCCAATCAAAACATTCTGAAATGTTCTCTTCTTTATTCATTTTTAGACTTTCAAATTGAGCTTTAAAACTGTGGAGTTTGGCCCTTTTTACCTTGGTGTCTCCTTCATCGATGATCTGCAATTTGTCCTAGATCTCCTTCGTTGTTTTTCAATGCATCACGTTGGAAAAGACTATTCTAGCTAATGAAGACAAAATTGCATTAACAACTTTTGCATTGTAGCCAAATTTTTTTATTCCTTCAAGATATGTGGGAGAATATTTTGGATATATATACCCCGATTCTACAGATAACCAAACTTCTAGTCCAATAGACATTATATGACTTCTCATCCTAACACTCCATAACCGATAATCCTCGCCATTGAATAGTGAAACCTTGGAAAACATTTTTCCTTGTTGATCCATAATGATAAAATATCTCTCTTCAAGTAGTTAAACTTTAGTGAGGATACATGATCTGATACCAATTATTGAAAATCAAGTAATATTGAGAGGGGGGGTGAATCAGTATTTAGATATTTATTCATTTTTATCACTTTTAAGACAAAATCAACAATAGAAACAAAACACAAAATTTTATCATGGAAACCCAATTGGGAAAACCGCAAACACTTTCTATTATTGCAAAATTATATTTACAAGTATTTGTAAGCACCAACTTGCTGGATGCTACAACACCCAATATTTTCAACTACAACTGAAGGATGCAACGACACCCAATATTTTCAGGTACAACTAAAGGATGCAATGACACCCAGTTTACCAGCAACAACTGGAAGGAAGTTACAATTTACTACAGGCTTTTGTAGCCTATCCTTGCGCCTCCCAACCACCCTTTAAATGATTATGCATTCTCTGTTTTCCATACACCTTTTGATTTTCTATTTGAATGTACAAGGACTCTCTATTTGAAGGATTAAAGCCTTGTTTATATACCCTCTGTTAGCACTCGGATTTTCCTTGGGCTGTATCAAAGAAACCCCGAGGTAACCTATTTCAAACCAATCTTTAGAATGAAAGTTGGCCTCCTTCAGACAGAGAGGGCTCTCTCAGCAAATCTTCCATCCAATGTCACCACGACAACAGTTTGACAATGAAACTCAAGGGCCAATTTGTAAAATAAATAAAAACTTAAGGATTTTTAATGAGGTGGTTAGAAAAACATGAATAGGATACCATTGGGCAATGGAGTCGAGAAACAGAAAAATATGGACCAGCAGTCAAACAAATATTTTCATACAAAGGCAAGATAGCTGTCTTATTACAGTCAATAAGATTTTTGCAGGTGATAGGGAAAGAAATAAAGATAGTCCATTAACAACGGGC
Organism: Larix kaempferi; assembly: GCA_027924585.1. NCBI lineage: Eukaryota > Viridiplantae > Streptophyta > Pinopsida > Pinales > Pinaceae > Larix > Larix kaempferi. Next base: position 6,611,020 of record BSBM01000088.1, read on the forward strand.
ATCAATTTTCAGATGAATCTACTATTAATTTTGGAGAAATAAATGGATACTCAGATGTGGATAAATCGAGGCACAGAACATGAATCTCAATCTATATGAACGTTCATCTAAGCATAGAAGAAAATTACATAATGAAAGGCATAACCAAGAAAGTAAACTTGCACAAGTAGAGAAAGGAAAAGGGTACAGACTGCAATTTTTAAACAACACATGAATCTTTGATGAAAAATATGCTCAGTTCTGAGATCTTTATTAATTTCTAAAAGCCCTTCAAAACACCCGAAATGGGTCTCCCCTTACAGAAAATCCAACCCCGTTTACATTGCCAAATGCATATTTTATACAAAACTTTTCCCTCTAAGCAAACCCTAACTGTATTTTTCTAAAAATAGATTCTTGGAATAATAAACTAACTAATTTTTTACAAATAAAACAAATCTGGAGCGGTTCAAAATATCTCAAGTGAAAGAGTATAGAGGAATTTTGAAATTTTCTTCAAACTGTTAATTCCAGGGCTTAAAATCATCCTTATTTTCCACTTGTCGAGTATCCTGGAAATGAACTTCTGTTTGCTAATTCAGTGCCTATAAATCTGGATCTTCCTGCCACCTATGTTCCTTTTCTTTAACTACCTATTGTTTATGTGCCAACCGCTGAGTGTTGTCATATGTTTTTGCTCATTCCTTTGCTCTCGTCCACTTCATATTTGACCTGCTGAGCTGTTCTCCGAACCCTCGGCAATATCTTCAATATAAACTATGTTTCCTTTTATTATGTAGTTTCTTACCTTCTCCACAAACTGAGAATACTTCTCTAAATAATCAGAAGTAATGAATCCTTGTATATTTAGGGCAACATTCAAGTTCAGTTTTTCCTTGTAATTTAATGTATTATTAGAACTCCAATCTATTTTTCAGCAACTCCAACAACATAGTACTTGTGTATCTTTGCAAACTGCTTAACAAATTGTCCAGCCCAAAGTGGTTTTGCAATCCTTCGAAATGGTTTTCTTCATCATATTTCTCACATGCGAAATGTTGTGGAAAGGCCACCACGTCAATTATGCCAAAAATTAAGAAGAGAACTGCAGTACCAAGCAATACCCGCAGTGGAGAGAATGAAAATGTAACTAGTGCATTGGCAGCAAAGTTAACAAGAACTGCAATACTCAATCCTCGACCTCTTGTACGAAGTGGGAAAATTTCTGAAATCATCAACCAACCAATGGGACCAAAAGATGCTTGATAGCATCCAACGTATAACAATAATGAAATTACTGCCACAACAGGTGCACTCCCAAGAAAGCATAGTAAGCTGCAAGTAAGAATAATGATACCGCCATGCCGCTTACACCTATGATCAACAATGGTCTCCTACCAAGCTTGTCGATTGCTGAAAGAAAACCAAGCCTGCACCAATTATGAGGGCTTTCAGACTGCTTCCCTGAAAAAGCTCCCAAATGCTAGGTTCTTGCTCTTCAAGTTGATATACATCCTGTAAGCCTTTTAAGTTTTCCTCTATTTGTTCATCAGAGTCCATATCACCCACAATCCGGCCTCTTAATCTACATAATGTAGAAGCTGCCTTTATTTTAAGTTCTTCTAGATTCCCTTTACCCTGAACAACACAAAGAAGGATCCAGCGTGGCGATGGTGGCAGCCACCACATTCCAAAGGCCATTATTAGAGTAAGTGGTATACTAGCTCCATACATGTAGCGCCATCCTCCAATCGCATCAACAGCTAGACTACTAACAAGATAACCCAACAGCATTCCCAGAACTATGAAGAACTCTTTTTAGAGATATTAGCCTCCCTTGAATATGAGATGGAGATGTCTCCATAATGCACTTAATGTTGTCACGGAGCAAATTTCTGGAAAGCTTTCCATCCTTCTGCAGTGAATTCAAATGTAATACAGAATATGAGCTTGAAGATAAACGCTTGTAAGAGGTCTTCAAGGTGAAGCAGCCATAATTTCCTCCCAATAATTATGAACTTCTGAATTTTTCTTGCTGTTTTAGGGTTATATAGATGCCTTTTCTTCTTCAAAACCATGTTTCTAGATGTAAGCTCAGACATCGTCCAGGAGAATACCCTATTTTTGTCCAAACTTTTGCGGCTGTATATTTCTGCTCATAAAAAATACTTATGCGATATCTTTTAGGGTTTTTCTCCTTCGTTGCAGATGGAAATGTTTACAAATGCGACCATCAATATGTCGTGCTTATACAAACCTCGGTGTATACAATTTTGCAAATCATAGCTCACGCTTGGCTCGTGTACAGGTGTGATGACGGGCACACGATGACTTTCATCTTTAGAGTTCTTTGTTTTGAGACTTCTGTGCTAGAAATACAATGAACATGAAAAAACCCAGAAAACCATGCAGAAAGCGTTTGTTACACATTCTCCAGCTCGTTATGAATATCTCTCTCATTTGGATGAAAATTGTTAGGGTTTTGGTGCTCCATTTCAAATGATAAGACGCCAAAAGAGGAGACCACCTCCCCTTTTTATACTCTCGCCAATGGTTGGTATCGCACGGGTGTTGAGTGGTTTTCAATACAACATTTCACAAATGCGGATGCGTAAGAAATGGACACGTTGGATGTTGGTTTTTACCGCATCCACCAACCGTCATTATCTCCCGAGCAACTTGGTGATGCGATGACCGTCGATTTTGTTTGCCACTAGATCGTGCAGCACTTGTGATTTGCATGGCGCCACTTCATTCGCCTCAACAATTCCATCATGTCCCTTTAATGCGCTCGATATTGACTTGTCCTTCAACATTTAAAAATGTTAGTTGGAATATCATTTACATTTCGCATATGCAAACGAAAAACTAATACTCCCACTCCCTATATATCGTATTGATTTACATCATAACTCAAGAAATAAACAATGGAGAGTCCTTTGGCATTGGTGTTTGGATGATAAAGGGTGCATGGAGCTCCTTTGCTTTGGCTCTCGGTCACTTGACAAGCTAGGCAAGCCCTTAGTGCTAGGTGTTTCACCTTTTGTGTCAAAAAACATTAAATCCCTTCTTCATAAAAACTTAATTAATATTCAAACTTTGGATTTATAAAAAAAACCTTGTTCCATTTTGACTTAGGCTTTATTTAAAACCTTCATAAAGTACAAGAACTTCCATAAAAAATTTAAAATCAATGCCTTTTCTTATAAAATTTAGGACTTGGCTAAATCAAAGCTTTTTCTTCATTTTCGACTTAGGTTAAGAATCCTCTAGGCCCCTCGAAAAGACTTAGTTCACCAATACTTAGGACCATCTTTCTTTTGCGATCATGACGTCTGCAGCTGAGGAGAAATGTTCTTTTTCTCGACTAGGCTTTGAAACTCCCGTCATGGAAAAATATCTTAATTTTGCACCGCCAGTGTTGCTGGAAGATGATTAATGCCGTCAGAAGACATTTAAGCACAAAATTTTATGGAGTGCCAACACCCTCAATCGTGCCTCTTCACCTAATAGTCACAATTATTAATCGTGACCTTTCACAAATAAAACCAATTTGAAATTACCTCTTTGTTTTATCCCGTGAGTTTAACAATGTGGTTATGAAACACTTTGATTCCAATCGAATTCTGACTCTGACTTTCTGACTGCGACTCTGACTCATGACTCCGGTTCTAACTGACAATTCTGATTCTGAATCGAATTGGCCGACTACATCTCTAACTCTGAATCGAGGAACAATGGTTGACAATAGGTCGACTATTTATTTAATTTACAAGGGATCGACCACTCGACCATAATACAAGAGGTCACCATCGACTAACTTTGTAAGACTATTGAACACCTTTTTGTTTCAACATTTTCGACTAGTTTTAAGAGCCAACCATAATTAAGCATTGACTAAATATCGAATCGACCATTTACACTAAATTTCTATACTTTTCCTTTGTCATTAGTGAACTTCTTTGACATCAATGATAGTCATACTCAACAACATCCTCCAATGCACCATGCATGCAAACCATAAGTCCATCGAAATAAATGCTCCCCAAGTAGGAAATTGAAACCAAGTGCAACATAGATGCACTTATGAGAGAGAAGGTTGATTTGATCCATCAAGCCAACATGAAAAAAACTTCTCCAGATACAAGCAATGTCAAGATACGATTGCTTGTATTTCACTCCCATCAATGAGAATGTCATCCAACAAAATCCATTAGGAAAAGGAATTCCTGACTCCCACTACCTCAACTAGAAATATCCATGTGGTAGTGTCATCAGTCATGTGAGGAAACTTGACATCCCAAGGAATTCTAGGGTCCAACTGTCTAGTGTGCATCCTCCCAAACCGTACGCAGGTCTTTGTCATTTGATCCAACAATGTTTGGATCAATTATTGTACAAGTTGCTTACTTGCATGATATGTTCTCTCCAACATGCTTTGTATAAAAGGTGATTTTATCTTGCATGGTAGTTCCAAATTTTCCATGTACTTGCACACCCAATCCATGGATGTATGTGTTCTTAAAGTATCCAAGGGATGCCAAAAAAATTATCATAGAAGCAAAAAAAATCTTTACCTGGATGAATTTCCATCCTTGTTATGTATCTATCCACCCAACCCATGGATGAATAAACACTTTGGCTCTCTGATCCAAATGTTGATGTATATGTAACTTCGGAATGTATTTCACATATATGTATATTGTATTCCTATAGAGATGGTATTATTCCTCTATAAGGAAGTGTCGTCATTTATATTGTAAGTGTCGTAACTTATACTTGATGGGTTATTAGACCACCTTGTTGGGGTCGGCCCTGTATAAGTCATGTGGGTCAAAGGGTTATTAGACCACCCTATTGGGGGTCGTCCATGTGGGTCTAAGGGTTATTAGACCACCCTATTGGGGGTCGGCCCAGTCAGCATTATATTATGTGGTTAAGTTCGAGCCTACATGAGTTAGGTAAAAAGGCAAGTCAAGTCAAGTATAAATAGAGTGCGGGAGGCACTCTATTTACTCACTCACTTCTCACACATGCTCTCAAGGAGGAGAGGCGCACTTATGGAGGAGGAGGATTTCTGCTAGGTTATGGCTATCTCTATTGGTTGGTTGTATCATTGCTCTATCTATCTCTGAGGATGTTATTGGGGTTTTTCACCTTTATGGTTTTCCCCAAGTAAATCTTTGTGTCTCTTGTGTGCTTGCATTATTGTCTCCATGATTGATATGCTGTAGATATGCTGTACATGTTGTTCTCTCAGTTAAGATCCTAGATCATATTGAAGTAAATTCTTAAAATCTAACATGGTATCATAGCTAGCCTGAAAGAAGGCATGATATGGCATGTATGACACTTGTTGCACTTACGATGCTAGGGCTTGATATAGCAAAAACCAGTCATCGTAGCACTTTCGCTATAAATCCGTTTTGGCGAAGTTTTCGGATCTGAAATTGTTACAGGCCGAAGCTAAGATCTCCAGGTAGCTTGTGTCCAAAGGACAACCTCTAATTCGTTGCACTTTGTGATTTATGATCTGTACAATATAGGGTTTCTGCCTCTTCCAGATCTGAGTCAAAATCAGGTGACCTTGGGAAAAAGGTCATATCTTGGGCTAGGAAGCTCCAAATGAAATTTCGTAAAAAGTGACAGGTAGTACACAGTCTGTACTATCTCAGAAAAAATTTTCAGAGGCCGAAGTTGAACCAGCGACACGTGGCACGCCGTACAAGTTCGATCTCCTGTATTATCCCATAAACAGGTCATGTTGCGACATTTGGCATAACTCTCTCTCAGAGAGTCCAATTGAGGTCAGATCTGTCAGGATGGAAAGGTAACAGGCCGAGCTATCTCAGAAAACTTTTTTTAGAGGCCGAAGTTAAAACAGTGACACGTGGCACGCCGTACAAGTTCGCTCTCCTGTTTTATCCCAAAACAGGTCACGTTGCGACATTTGACATAACTCTCTTTCAGAGAATCCAATTGAGGTCAGACCTATCAGGATGGAAAGGTAACAGGTCAGGCTATCTCAGGAAACTTTTTTCAGACTCTGTGGATCAAAAAATTTTGGAGTTATACGAGAAACAATCAGGTACATATTTCTGTCAAAACAGAATTATTTTTTGGTACCTTCATTCATGGCTTCCGGAATTTAGGGCTTTGAAGAAAGTTGGAATTTTTGTAATCGGAGACCACGGCTGAATGCTACTCATCAAAATAAAAATTTAGAGACCAAAATCAGAATTTTTGGTTGGGCAGAAGGCCGGGCTTGATCAGACCCTAGTTCGGGACTTTGATCAGGAAAGTGGAAAATTAGGGCTTCTGTAAAAATGGGAATTTTTGAAATCTGAGACCACGGCTGGAAGCTCCTCAGAAAAATAGAAGCTTAGAGCTTTGGATCAAACCTTTTGATTGGGAAAAAGAGTGGGATTCATCGAACCCCAGTTCAGGGTCACGTCCAGTGAATCCGAAAGTTTCAAAGGCAAAATTGAGGAGTGAAACTTTGCAGTTTTCAAATTATGAATATACCAATTTGATCAGCTCATCAAGGCGCATATTTCTATCCCTTTGGAAGTTTGAAATTCAAAGTTTGAATTTTTGGGTTTCTCTGACAAACCCATATCCATCTCCAGGTCCAGTTCTTGCAAATCAAGTGGATTGGGTTAATCCTAGAAGAAGATGGATTGGTCACCTACATAGGTGAAGAAGTTCCTGTTTCAGAGGGAGATAAGGCTAAGGCCTTACATAAGAAGATTACTAGCGATCTCGACAGGTATGACTCATCAAGGTATGTCTCGATATTTGTTCATGATTAAGTTTATGGTATGCTTGTCTTCATGTTATTACGGTTAGTACACTCTTGATTTTAGACTTGTCATATCACCTTAATAAAACTATGAATGCACGATAGAAAATATTCATTGATTAAGGTGTTGACACTTATGATTGTACTAATGCATTATGGTGTTGTATGAGGTTTATGTTGTCTACTAACATGAAAGGTACACCAAGAAAGACAAATCATGTTTTGGTCCAAGAACATATGATCATGATAACATGAGGACAAAGATTCATCCATTGTCATGGATCTCATAGAAGATCCATTTACGAGGTATGTATAACTTGGTTTTGTAATGGTTAACTTATGAGACATGCAGGTTACTAGCACAAGTCATTGACGAAGAACAAGAAGACATTATGCGGGTATGTTAGACATAAATAGCTAGCATGCTAATCCAGGTATGTTTTTCCTATATCAAGCTAGAATCCTACCTTGGGTTAGGATCTTATACTGTTGTGTTGTTGATAATGATTGTTCATGAAGTCATAGGTTTGAATAATCATGATTGTATGCATATTATGTTTCTTACCATAATTGATGATATGACTAACCAGAAGAATCATGATGGTATAGGTTTGAATAATCACAGGTTTTATGCATATTATATCTCTTATCTTGATTGATGATTCAACTAACCTGAAGAGTCATAGGTTTGAATAATTACAGGTTTAGACATGTTATGTTTCTTATGATTTGACTAACCATAAGAATCCTACATAAAATGCTAATGCTTATTATTTTCTGTTTGAAATGATCATGACTATACATGCTTGAGATTATTGTGTTTTAATAGTATACTAATGAATGTATGATTTTATATGAGATCACAAGGATAACACAATCATGATACTAATAAGCATGCATAGAAACCAAGGATGAATATGAGTTCAAGAACAGGTAATCTAGGAAGCAAAGATCAAGAGGGAGTACACTCCAGTGGTTTATGCAAGGATGCAGATATTCAGAGGGAGTTGACCATCTCTCCACAACAGAAAGGTGTAGAAGAAGCTACTTCATATTAGGACTTCAACAGCTCCTACAAGGAAGCAAAGACTCAGAGGGAGTCCACCCAACGAACAAACAAAGATAAGTATTTGAATTTCTTAAATAATACTGTTCAATAATGTATATACTGATGTTCCTAGAATTAGGTTGTGTATTATGCATATTAGAATAATTGCATTGATGAACAGTATACTCCTAATATGCATGGGTAAGTGGCCTATGGCACTGTACAACATTCCATTGCTACTTATCTAGAATGAAACCTCTTTGCTGACATGTTGGGAGTTGTGCACACTCTTAACAATGTTCTGGTAGAGATTGGAAGGCATCTAGAAAGTTACGGGATATGGATAAATGTTGTATTGAAGCATTGGCTAAGATAATTGCATGACTGTATGACATATTTCTTCATGTGTAAGAATTTGTTCTGAAAATTATGAGATGTTTCTAATCATGCAATTTAACCTGTTTTGTAGGAAAGACCGTATATCTTCACCTACAAAAGGACTACAACATTTGTTCCAGCAACAAAGATATCTATTGAAGATATTGAAGTTCCCAGAATCTGGGATGAAGAAATGTAATGCCATGATCCGTCGATCATGAAGAATGATGTTTGGGATGCGATCCCAAAAGATAAAGGGAAGTCTGTTGTGACTTCCAAATAGATCTTTCAGATCAAGCATGTTGCAGATGGCAGCATAGAGAAATATAAAAGTGATGAAATAGAAGATACACCAGATGGATTCAAGACAGCTTTCTTGAATGGTGTAGTTGAAGAAGAAGCAGCCACTTGGTTCTGAGACACATGATAGGAAATCATATATGTGCAGAACTTGGTATGGTGAAGATAGATTGATTGCCGACACACAGCGGAAGCTTACTACCGAGTTCGAGATGAAGAACTTGGGGATGATGCACTATTTGTTTTTGGCATGGAGGTGTGGCAGAGTGCAGAAGGAATCTTCCTTGGACAAGGGAAGTATGCAGTAGAGATCCTGAAGAGGTTCGGGATGATGGATTGCAAGGCCATGGCCACACCTATGGCATCAAATCTAAAGCTTCTATGTGATGCTTCATTTGAGCCGGTTGATGTCTCTTTGTATCGTCAGATGATTGGGTCCTTGATGTACCTGACGAACACGAGACCAGACATTTGCTTTGTTGTGAACACATTGAGCCAGTTCTTGACAAATCCGAGGAGTGTTCACCTGGTTGCTATAAATCATGTTCTGAGGTACCTGAAGGGTACAGTGGATTATGGACTCAGGTATGAGGAGAATCAAAAGTTTAACCTGTAGGGTTATGTTGATTCAGATTGGGCTGGCAGTGCTGCAGATAGGAAGAGCACATCTGGGTGTTCCTTCAGTATGGGATCAGGTGTGACCTCTTGGTTTAGCAGAAAGCAGTCCTGCGTAGCACTGAGTATAGCTGAGGCAGAGTATGTTGCAGCCTGTTCAGCTAGTTGTGAGGCAGTATGGCTACGGAAGCTACTGTCTGAGTTATTTGATCTCCCGTTGGAGGCTACTGGTATCTTCTGTGATAACCAGAGTTGTGTGAAGCTGTCCGAGAACCCAGTGTTTCATGACAGGTCGAAACACATAGAGATCAAATATCACTATATCAGGGATATGGTGCAGAGAGGAGCTGTGAAGCTCCTGTATGTTGCGACGGACGAGCAGATTGCAGATGTGTTGACGAAGCCACTAGCCAGTGTGAAGTTCGAGTACTTCAGAGAGAGGCTTGGCATGCTTTAGATCGAGGATACTTCGAGGAAGAAGTGATGGACACATTTGCTGAAGCCATTCCAAGCATGTTGGAAGGGGGATCCTACACATGGCTGTGGATGTAAGCGCTGGATGATGAGCATCAGGATGATGTTCTGGTTTCTGCTTGGATATGATCAGTTGGATCATTTTTATGTATGTATGTACGCATCATGTTGGATGCTGGATATGATCAGTTGGATCATTCTGTATGTATGTACGCATCATGTTGATGCTGGATATGATCAGGTGGATCATGTATGGTGATATGTATCATGTATTTGTATCAGGTGGATACATTGATGATCAGGAGGATCATGTATGATGATATGTATCAGGTAGATACTTGGTATGCATCAGGTAGATGCATTGATGATCAGGAGGATCATGTATGATGATATGTATCATGTATTTGTATCAGGTGGATACATTGTATGATCAGGAGGATCATGTATGATGATATGTACTTGGTATGCATCAGGTAGATGCATTGATGATCAGGATGATCATGGATGACGAGCTTCAGGATGTTGCTCCGGATGACATGTAGCAGGATGTTGCAGTGATGATCAGGATGATCATGGTTGACGAGCTTCAGGATGTTGCTCCAGATGACATGTAGCAGGATGTTGCAGTGATGATCAGGATGATCATGGTTGACGAGCTTCAGGATGTTGCTTCGGATGACATGTAGCAGGATGTTGCAGTGATGATCAGGATGATCATGGTTGACGAGCTTCAGGATGTTGCTCCAGATGACATGCAGCAGGATGTTGCAGTGATGATGATCAGGATGATCATAGATGACGAGCTTCAGGATGTTGCTCCAGATGACATGCAGCAGGATGTTGCAGTGATGATGATCAGGATGATCATTGATACATCAGGATGATGTATGGTGAGTATCAGTTTGATACTCTGTGGCCGTGGATCAGGTTGTGCAGATAAGCATGTAATTTGTGCCCTGGGACATCTGGCAAATGCTCTTTCGAGGTTTTGCTTGGGAGGACATATAATTTGTGCCCTGGGAGATCTGCAGATAGTCTTTCGAGGTTTTGCCTATGGCATGTAATTTGTGCCCTGGGATATCTGGCAGATGCTCTTTCGAGGTTTTGTCCTATGGCATGTAATTTGTGCCCTGGGAGATCCGATAGGTTGAGCTGTGTGCTCGTAATCAGTCCTGGGATGCTCTTGCGAGGTTTTGCCATGACCACATGTAATTTGTGCCCTGGGAGATCCGATAGGTTGAGCTGTGTGCTCGTAATCAGTCCTGGGATGCTCTTGCGAGGTTTTGTGGTGAGGTCACATATAATTTGTGCCCTGGGAGATTTGCAGATGGTCTTTCGAGGTTTTGCCTATGGCATGTAATCTGTGCCCTGGGACATCTGGCAAATGCTCTTTCGAGGTTTTGTGACGCACGTAAAAGTCCTGAGGATTCCACAGTATGGCCAGTGATGATGAAGACCTGCAGGTGGTGGGCCTACATCCAGTATGAAAAAGGACTGGCTCTGTAGAACTTCCTATGACGAGTAGATTCAGAGATTGATTGAGATAGCAGCAGCAGTGACGATGATGATGACTCGATGACGATTATCTAGTGACGATGATCCAGAGAAGATGACTTGTGCTAGAAGAACTGTGCTGAGAAATACCTTCCTAGTTAGGAGGGAGTGTTGATGTATATGTAACTTCGGAATGTATTTCACATATATGTATATTGTATTCCTATAGAGATGGTATTATTCCTCTATAAGGAAGTGTCGTCATTTATATTGTAAGTGTCGTAACTTATACTTGATGGGTTATTAGACCACCTTGTTGGGGTCGGCCCTGTATAAGTCATGTGGGTCAAAGGGTTATTAGACCACCCTATTGGGGGTCGGCCCAGTCAGCATTATATTATGTGGTTAAGTTCGAGCCTACATGAGTTAGGTAAAAAGGCAAGTCAAGTCAAGTATAAATAGAGTGCGGGAGGCACTCTATTTACTCACTCACTTCTCACACATGCTCTCAAGGAGGAGAGGCGCACTTATGGAGGAGGAGGATTTCTGCTAGGTTATGGCTATCTCTATTGGTTGGTTGTATCATTGCTCTATCTATCTCTGAGGAAGTTATTGGGGTTTTTCACCTTTATGGTTTTCCCCAAGTAAATCTTTGTGTCTCTTGTGTGCTTGCATTATTGTCTCCATGATTGATATGCTGTAGATATGCTGTACAAGTTGTTCTCTCAGTTAAGATCCTAGATCATATTGAAGTAAATTCTTAAAATCTAACACCAAATGGAAATAAATCAGCCTTCTTCTTAAGAGCTAAATCTCCTTCCCATGGAAGTAACTCAAAGTCCTCCAAAATCAAGATGAGTGTTTGGAAAACACTGTCCATGTCAAATAGTCCATCCAACCCAATCAGTTAGGGTTCCCATGTGCTTCTTTTCATATTGGAATGATCACATGGCTGCCATAGGAACTCATGTTGTTTCTCACAAATTTTCATGTCAAATGATGTGTCCATAAATATCCTACCAATGCAAGCAATTCTAGTGCATCCTTGATCTTCCATTGTGGTTATGTACTCATCTACCCCCTCCATGGAATAATGGATACCTTTTCTTTATGATATGGATGGAATTTACTTAACTATATCCCCCATAGCTAATCTCTTCTTCTCATCCTTCAAAACAAGTGCTTGGCCAAAATTTTCTTCATCATGGCTCTTCACAAGCACCTGCAATTCTGCATCTTCCTCATGTCGAATCTCCACATGAGGTTCCTCCATCAAATCCAAAATGTCTCTTTCCATGTGCACATGATCATGTTCCATACATGATGGAGGATGTGGTGTGCTAAAATCCTTTTTAAGTTCATCAATATTCCTTCAATCTTGACTCTTGAAGAGATCCTTGGGTGCTCTCCAATTCCTCATGAAGTTGCTTAAGCTTAATCTCAGATTCATGAAGTGCACTTTGATTTCTCCTCAATGAATCATGGGTGGTATCCAACTCATGAGTGAGTTGATAAATATCCTCTTCATCTTAAATTGAGGCATTATGATACATCTTTCTCACTTTAAGGCGATGATTTCTATCTTCCAGCAGGTTCATGTAGTTTGCTTTCATCTTGGTCATTGCTTCTATAAGAGATTCAAAATATCCCAAGAAGGATTCTTTCTCCCAATATTCATCAGAAGCTTTTCAACAACTTCTTGACACCAAGGCATTGGCATCAACAAATTTATTCAATGCTTGCATGATCTTCTCTTGGTCCTCCTTTAGTGATCCACTCAAATGATGTGGCTCACAAAGAAGATCCCTCCCCAAGTTTGTTGCATCTATAGGATGACATAAAATATCTTTCTGCTTGTGGCATGAGTCCATAGCACATGATTCAGAGAAATCACCATCATTAGAAGCATTTGCAATATCACTTTCATGGTATGAAGTAGAAGGAATTTCAAAGTGCTGCAATGAAATGTGATTGTTGCAAATATTATCAACACATCTTATAATTTCATCTTTAACACCAAAATTCCCAACATTGGAAATTTCCTCCAAGCTACCTTTCTCACTGAAGGTGGCTACAATCTCAATATGATACAAAGGAATTTTATTTCTGCAAAAATCAAAAGTATAGTCATACCTTTGCATCATATCTTCCTCCTCATGAGGTTTAGCTATGGTGGTATTTCCTTCCACCAAACTTTCTGGTTCACATGCAACTGATGTGTGCTTTCCATCTTCTTCACTAGGTAGCTCAAGTGGTGACGGGGAATCTGAATTAAGTTCTTCTTTTGGATTCGATCCAAAATATTTCTCACCACCATAAACATAATTAATTTCCTTTGCAATGATCTTGAAACCACCAACAAATAATATTGAAGGTTCCTAAGTGGAATCTCTTTCCACACTATTCACAACTTCAACAATTTTTGCTTGGTCTTGTGCTGCACATGGTTCTCCTTTCTCTTTGGAAGCTTCCACAGTGCTAGGTCCATCATGATCATTTGATGGCTTCCCTCTTTATGAATAAATAGAATCTATGGATGCTCCCTTAGTCACTGTATCATTGGGTGTAGAGCATGGTGATGCTTCAGTCTGTTGCAAAATATGATCCACTTGTTTTCACACGCTATTGACAATATGAATTACTCTTATTTGATATGTGCTACCAGAAGGATCCTCATTTGGAAACAACCTTTCAAATTTGAAAGTACATAAATATCAGAAAGGAAATACCTCCTCGATCTCTTTCCTCATTGTCTGGTATTCTATGAGGTACTGAAAAGGATTGAGTCCAAGAAGCTTTCCCCCATAGTACACTCTGCCATCCATAATATTGAAATATAGTAGATTTGACCTTCTATTCTCTATTCACATAGTTTTATACAAGGATTCATAACCCTCATGCACCATCTTCAGTCTATCAACATCATAAATAACATCATCATTGGAAAAGGATGTTTCCTCATCATCCCATTCGAAAATATCACTAGTTGTTGCTAGTCTCAGGGTTGCAACTTCTTCAAATCGAGAGATCTTAATTTCCACAGGAGTAGAGGAAAGTGATCTGATACCACTGTAATATCCTAGGATTTGATTTATAGGATATTAACTCTTTTACAAAACTTGAAAAAAAAAATTACAAAGACTGAAACTAGTTAATAAAACTAGTATGGAAGAAACTAGTCTTGTTCACAATTAAACCCACCCAGAGCTTGATAGTTGGAATATTTTGGATGTATAAGATATGATATAAATTATGCAGAAGAATAAAAAGCATGGGAAAGGATATATTCGTAATCCTATGCAGAAGGTACTGGTATGATTTATGTTTCGACAACAACTACTACTGAAGTCTACACAAGGCTTCGTTGGTACACCAACGCATGCATACTAGATTCCTCCACTGACACTTGAATGAAAAGAGAAGGTGGATATTGTGTATTTTCCCTCTAATATACTGTTGAGCAAAAGTTATAGTATTTTTGTGAATATTTGGTAGTGTTTGGAGGTCAGAAGAGGAAGTGAGCTACTAGGGAATGCTCAACTAGTTTTCTTGCATCCTTTTCCAAATAGGAAGAGAGGGTCACAGAAACTTAGTTTGAGGATTGGGTTGGATTCATTACTATCTTAAGGACCTGTAAATACTTACAAAATATAAAATAGATATCCATAGATCATTTTATTAAAGTTACTGCAAAACTAGTCAATATTTGAAGCCAAAAGAGAAAGCATTCATAAGAGGTAATTCCAAACAACCTCCAAGGATCATGAACCTAACATTAAATCATATATCAGATATCTAAAATTAAAATATGAAAAGAATAAATTTCCTTCATAATTGTATAGCAGCATTAAAGGATTATCCACAGTCCAAAATTACAGAGAATCTCCCACTCAATGAATTTTACAAAATAGTAGCAAAACTCTTCAATGAGAGAATGAGAAAGAAGATGGTAATGATGGATCATAAATAGAGATCATAGATGAGCATCAGATATATCATGGAAAATCATCTAGACATATGATATCTTCACTGGAGGCGTGCCCTAAATTTCTTCTCTCTTCGTTGAAGAAACTCTTCACAAATCCACCCCAAACTTGGACATTTCTCTACATTAATCCTAGAAGCTTGTGTTCTTCATGAATATGGAGGGATCAAGGCTGCATATCATAATTATATGGATGTATATTAGACTTAAACAGGTGCATACGATCATATGATAATATTGGAACACACTTTCCTTGGGGCACATCACCCAAGCATTGATTGAGGCACATCACTCAATCCATGAGAAGCAAAGCTCTCAAATCATAAAAAAAAATGGACAAAAGATGTGAAATGGAGATCTCATCCTTCTTTTATAGATGTTTATCCTCATTTTTGAGCTTATCCTCTTAGAAATTCGAATTGAAAGAGGCATGGATGTTTCCTTCACTAGTTGGATTGGGTTTGGACCCACTTAGCCTCATGGATGCGACCTCATTTGCTAAAATTGGACTGTTAACACCCAAAAAGTGCTCACTAGCTCATTTCACTATTCACATGACCCATTTGTCCACTTTTTCACCATCTGAGCCTCTGAAACCAACAAAAGGTCACCAAAAGACCTAAGTACACCCCTTTTCCCACTAAAAAAGATTATTTTTTCCTAAAAAGCATAAAAAACCCTAAAAAAGGGTCCAAATTCCCAAAAATATTAAAAAGGGAATAAAAATATTAATTTTATTCAAAAAAGGAAAAAGAGGAAAAAATGAGGGAAAAGTACTTAGCATTTACTTTTTCAATTTCAGTTTTAAATATCACACGTGCACCCACTCAAACACTAATTTTAAACTGAGCCTTAAAACTTACCCTAATTTCAACCCACTTTTAACCCCACTTGGGGAACACTAAAAGAACTTTGTAGCTAGGTAGTATTGGGGGGATAGGTCTTCCAATAAGACCCCTCAATTATTACATCTGAGACATAGTTGTTGTCCTTTAGGGAGCTAAAATCTCCTAGTATTTATTGGCATGGTCACAACCGGTTTATGGTAAGGCCTCTCCCCTAGGAGGGTTGAAGTCACGAGGATGGTTCCGGAAGCCTGAGTGGAATACCGAAATCCATTCAGTAACCGAAGGGCTACCATTCGCAGTTCTCGGGATATTCTTGTATGGGGGTATTGCGATAAAGGACCAAACGACAGATTTACCTTTTCTCGACGTGTCATGAACAGAGTATCCTAGTTGCCATTCTTTAGGATTGATTACCCGGTGTCCCTCCCGATAGGGGGATATCTAGCCGTTGACTCAACACTCATATTGTCTGAATTGGATTTCATCACCTTGCAAATAATATAGTTTGTTGATTTACAATACTTTTAGTTAGGTGTTTGCATGATTCAACCCACCTTTAGTCTAGTTACACCTATTTTTTCTAGAAGCTGTTTGCATGTTGGTACTCTGACCATTTTTTGCATCCCTCCACTTATTATAGCACAGCTGCTATAATAAGTGCCTTTTTGAGGTTGATTTTTTGGCCTGAGAGCCTTCATTTTCACTCCCCTTCTTGCACCCTTGGTTGCATTAGGGTTTTGAGTTTTTTATACATTACCATTTTACACCATACATATTTTTACACAAAAACTTATTTCTCACCATTGAGAATTTTAGACGCTCTCGTCGTCTTCAGGGCAAACTCCCAGAGTTCAATCTACTTCGCTCGCCACGTCACCCATGTCGAGCCTTATCCCTCGACTCGACACATCGTCGGTCAACCATGCGGTCATCCGATTTTGACACGCCTCACTTCACTTCTGATTCTGAGGCAGAATCCGAAAACCCCACTGAGTTATTCCCAACCAACCTTATGGATGGAACACCTTTTGACCCACTTTTTACCAGCACCATAAGAGAGACATCCACAGACCCTTCTACTGCAGTGTCATCCATGGCAACACCCACCCCCCAAGGTATGCCTAATATGGCGGACACTCCACATTTAGGAATTCCCAACACAGGGCCACCTCCTGTTATAGGAATTCCCAACACAGGGCCACCACCTATTATGGGTATGCAAAATATAGGGGTCACACCCCCTCTCAGTTCGACAACCCAGATTCCAGGAATCACCACTACTATTCCTAACCCAAGTGTAACCCATGTTGCACTTGGAAGCGCTGGCCCATACCAGACCACACCTATTGGATGACATATACCTTCAATACCTAGCATACCTTTAGGTGCTACTAAACCCCTACATCATACCACCATGACTAGGCATGTCCCAGTCCTAGTCACTACATCTGCTATCTTACCGTACATGGTGAGTCTAAACTTACCAGACTTAGCCAGGCTCACCAATGATCCTATCAGACCAGATCCTGCGTGGCCTCACATGCCCACCAAACTCCCCTCCGACATCCCTAAGTTTGAGGGCAAGGCAGGTGAGGACCCCGAGAACCATATCTGTCCTTCCATCTATGGTGTTCCTCCAACTCCATAGTGGATGATTCTATCCGCCTCCGTCTGTTACAGCGCACCTTCACTGGCTCTGCAGCCAAGTGGTATATCGAGAAGCCCCATGGGACACATGCCACCTTTACCTCCCATGCCTCGACCTTCCTGCAGTTCTTTCAGTTACCTATCCGCTATGATGCGGGCGTCGAGATCCTACTGTCTTGCAGACAGAACAAGGCCACCCACATCACTGACCACATTCATGAGTGGTGTCGATGCCGAAGCCTCTGCAAAATCAAGTTAGACGACCGTATCTTCCTAGATTGGTTTCTCAAATCCCTCCTCCCTCTCACTGCGAAGGATGTGGCATCCAAACGACCCCAGTCCGAGGAAGAAGCTATGATATAAAATCAGGAATTCGACCTAATTTACGCCCAGTCGGGTTATCTGTATATCATTATACCAGACGCCCCTCGGGGCGATTCATCCCAACACGATGCACCGGGGGCATCCCATGCCGCAATGGCATCATTGGTCGTATGGCCTCGCATCCCCAACCAGTTTCCATTATGCGCAATAATAACGACCCCGATCGTTTGCAGGCTACATCTCACTCTGGAGCTACAACTTCGTATGCTCCCATGGCCCACCCCCACCACACTCATGGACGCCCATGTCCACCACAGTGTTATGGTCATGCACCTTCAGCCTATCCACCTCTAGTTGCACCCCCTACGTATTACCATCAGCAGGCCACACATGCTCCTGTTCACTCGCAAGCCCCAACGGCTTATTTCCCACCACAGGTAGTCCTTGTTCAACCACAACCTCCAATCGCTCAGACTTATCCTCCAAACAACAACAACGCTACCCCCGCCAACCAAAACCCTATTCGACCACCGAAACAGGGTAAGAACCCCAATTTATGAACAAACCACCCATGTTCCATATGCGGGGTATACGGCCATTATACACACACTTGCCCACATTTGGGGCGAGCACGCCAATTGTGGTTTGATGACACCCAACGCCAAGGGCACGCAGCACAACCAGCGCCACCTCCTCAACCACAACCCATGGTGCTGCAGAATCCTTTGCCCACACAAGGAGTGGTGAACACTTGTCTATTGGATCCTCCTCAAGGAACCACAACACCACAACAACAAATCACATATGCTGCACACACAAACCAACCAATGAACACATATTTCATTAAATTTGGAATTATACAAGGGATCTAGAATTTAGAACTTCAACAAGATTGAGTTTTCGAAAAATGAAAAACCAAAAAATTACTTAATTCACTCATTTCAATCTTTATATTCACCATTTTTTTATAATATTATCAATATAAGCTATATAAAATCAAATTTATATAAAGTTGAAGCATATATTCCGAATATTAATCTTAGATTCCTTACATTATTTTATTATTATAATTTTTTAATTTGTATTAATATTTGAGTTGATCAAGGTTTACCTCATCTCATGAACAATAGATGTTGCAAGAAATTTCTTACCTATTAAGTTATCTAATGGCATTATTTGTATGTTGAAATTATTAACCATTTTATTTAAAATTTGACAAAGCATATATTGTGCATGTGTTGAATTACCATATTAGTAAGAGATTGTCTCCATTTTAGAGTGACCTACAAAGTTATTTAATGATATAGCAGTCAATGTGTTTGTTACTGTAACAAATTTATGTATTGGCATAGTAACTTATTAATTCCCAATCTTGATAATGGGTGGCTAGAACATGGGGATTTTTTCTCAACTTCAAGAAACAACAAGAACTGGAAATGCCTAGGAATTGGCTGAAACCTCTAATACCATGAAAAATTATTAGTTCATATAGGCACTGTAATAGTGAACCTGTGGATGAGGACACTACCCCTAATCATATTTAGAATATTGACTAAAAAAACATTTAGTAACATATACACAAGCAACAACATGGAAAACTAGGTCATACTCTATTTTATTTTCTTCCCTTTATATGTATTGTCGAGTATGGATCTGGAATTTAGAACTTCAACAAGATTGAGTTTTCAAAAAATGAAAAACCTAAAAATTACTTAATTCACTCATTTCAATCTATATATTCACCATTTTTTTTACAATATTATCATTATAAGCTATATAAAATCAAATTTATATTAATTTGAAGCATATCTTCCTATGCTTAAACTTAGATTCTTTACATTATTTTATTATTATAATTTGTAATTTGTATTAATATTTCTTTCCTATTAATTTATCTAATGGCATTATTTGTATGCTGAAAGTATTAACCATTTTATTTATAATTTGATAAAGCATATATTGTGCATGTGTTGAATTACCATATTAGTAAGAGATTGTCGCCATTTTAAAGTGACCTAGAAAGCTATTTAATGACATAATAGTCAATGTGTTTGTTACTATAACAAATTTATGTATTGGCATAATAACTTAGTAATTCTCAATCTTGATAATGGGTGGCTAGAACATGGGGGGTTTTGCTCAACTTCAAGAGACAACGAGAACTGGAAATGTCTAGGAATTAGGTGAAACCTCTAATACCATGAAGACGTATTAGCTCCTATAGTCATTGTAATATTGTACTTGTGGATGATGACACTACCCCTAATAATCTTTAGAATATTGACTAGAAAAATAATCAATAACATATCTACGAGCAACAACATGGAAAATTAGGTCATACTCTATTTTATTTTCTTCCCTTTATATGTATTGTCTATTGTATGCCTTAGGACATTTTTGTCAAGTATATAGCACAATAGATACTTAGGCACTTCACTTTTTCCCTTCATTTTATGGGATTATTATGAGCCCACAAGTTTCTACATGTTTTGGACATTGTTAACTATCAATTATTACTTTGGATTATGTTGATTGGTTAAGCCTAGATTCCTTTTTATAATATAAATATAATCATCTAACATTTAAAGAAATATTCATTATTCAATACTATATATTATGATATGTGGTTGGCACTATTTTAGAGCCAACAAGAGAAAATATTGTATTGGATAAAGTCTAAGTATACCAATTAAGGTAAAAAAAAATTATTAATTAGAATATAAATTTTATGGTACAATTGGTTTTTTTTCAAATACATGAAGAAAGAGGGAAAACGCATTCTAGTTATTGCAAGTGTCCAGTGCTTATTTTTGAAATGTTTGAACATATTACATTGAAAAAACATTAACTAGCTACTCCCATAGTAAAGTTTTTATAGACAAAGTCTATAATATGTTGTATGTCCAGTATTTATTTTTGAAATGTTTGAACATATTACATTAAAAAACATTAATTAGCTATTCCCATAATAAAGTTTTTATAGACAGTCTATAATATGTTGCTTGTAAGTGCTTTACTGGACTCCATTAACCAAGTTTGATGGATCGAGAAGTGTGGTACATTTGAAATCAATGAATTAGAATAGAAACATTGAAGTACATTTTTGTTTCTTACAAATACAAAAGTGAAAACCCACTAAACTTATTAAAAGTGCATTTAACAATCAATTTTTTTTATAAGTATCTATGTGTCATTTAACAATCAAAATCAAATTATTATGAATTTTTATTGGTAGTGCATTTAACAATCAAAATATTTTATAAGTATTTGTGTGTCATTTAACAATCAAAATCAAATTATTATGAACTTTTATTGGTAATTTTTATTGGACACATTTTACAGATGTCAAAAGAAAATATTTTATAAGTCTAGGCGTGTTTTTTAATGATCAAAATAAATAATTTTGTTATGAATTGGAATAGAAACAAACTAGTACAGTTTAATTTATTTTATTATAATATATATTCATGAAGTGTTTGAATGTATTCTATTGAAAAGAATACGAATTAGCTATCCCAACATTATCGTTTTAATAGATCGTATCTAGAAGATGATGCTTTTAAATGTATTATTGAACTTGATTATCCAAGTTTGATGGAGTGAGAAGTTATGTCGATCTAGACAAAGCATTGGAATTTGTAATTTCCATGTTAGATATTGTTTGGTGTTTGAACGTATTACATTGAAAACAATGCTAATTAACTCCAATATAGTTTTAATATGCCAAATTAACTCCAGTATAGTTTTAATAGGCCAAAACTAGAAGATATTGATTTTAAGTGCATTATTGGACTTGATTATCCAAGTTATGGGAGAAGTTATGTTAATATAAACAAATCATTGAAAGTTTAATATTTCATGGTGTCATGTAATTTGCATGATGTATCGTCACATGAATACATTGAAATTTAAACAAAATTTTCATATTTGTACCAAATAATATAAAACTCCCCAAATAAATTTGAAGAAAATATTCAATATACAAGAAAAATTGAAAAATGTTTCTTCATGTATTAATTGGTCCTCCAAAGAACAAAATGACATCCATGAATCATCTCCACCTAATCTCATGTTATTCGTTCAAGTAGGTCAAGGACAGCATGTACACCATGTTTATTTATCTTGGCCTTCTTGCAATGTTCTTTCTTAGCCATCCATGCCCAAACTATGGTATCAATTGGAATAGATCCAAGCTCTATGTCATCAGGATTTGGTACCCAATATTCCTCTAATACTTTTCCATTGTATTTCCCTGAACCGGGCTTCCACCAATCAACTTTAACATGAAGAGTATCACTTTCATCATCTTGAAATATATTTGAGGTGGCTTTTGCCATCCAAATCATCTCCCCTTCTTCCTTGTTTCCTGATCTAACTAGCAACATCTTTCCTTTCTCAACATCATTAATAGGGTTGAATGTTGTCTTTGGCTTATTGCACTTGGGTCCAACATACACGGGTTCACCTATCATAGTATCAAAATCCCCATCCATAATATTTGAGATTGCATGAAGTGCATTACGACCAACATCTGGAGTTTGCCTTGTCTTGGGCCAGAAATCCTCAGAAGATGAATCATGATCATTGTAATATTCATATAAAGTATCAAGAGCTCTTTCCCAATACTCTACCTTATTTTTCCATTCTGGTGTAATAATTGGCAATTCCTCACCACCCATTGTGTCTTTCCACATTTTTATGTATGATGTTATTCCTTCTTTTAGTTCTTTTAAATAGATTTCATTCTCTTTGGAATGTAAGAAAGATGGCTTCCCTATGGACAGTTTAGATCGACCTTCATCGTCTGTATTCCATAAATCAACTGGTTCTGACCACTCAACATCTCTTATGGATTCTTTATACCTTAATACCGGAACATCATTGAGTACAAGAAATTGGAAGTACTGAACATTAAGATGTCCAACTAGTGCATTTTTTCCTTCCTTGATGTATCCATTAAGGAAGCTTTTGAAGTCATACACCTTATCAATCAGTTTAGGTGGAAACACTCTTTTTTCTTCAATTTTGCGATATGTATCCATCATCTCAGGTAGAGAATATATATCTTTACTTTTCAAGCTAGAAGACATTCTCCCATAGGTCCCATCTATGTCTTCATGGGTGTGTCCCACGAGCAAGAACCCAACCTCAATAGTGATGAAGACACCAAGTGCAGTGAGAAGTGATAGAAACATGAAAATATAACGGTTTTTATTATCACTTGCTGCATTATCCAATTGTAACAATAAATGTGGAGGAAGAGGTTTAAAATCGATATCTTGATTTTTTAATCTTCCATGAGATAAAAATTCATCCTTGTACACTCTTTATTTTGAGTAAATAGAGGTGTCAAGTAATGCATTTGAAAGTGGGTTTCTTGAACTTCCACTCTCATAAAGAAGATCACCATAAATATCAAGATGTGGGTCTTCAAGGTCCCTAAAGCACTTAGCAAGAGATGTAATGGTAAATTGTGATCCCATATGTACAAATGGTAGGGAGAAATGACCAAAACCTCCTGTCTTGTGCCCATGTGTTAGCATACTTGTCAATGACAAACCCAAGTTTATTCCTACAATAGATTTTGATTTGACGCGTAGCCTTGGAATTGAAGTCTTTGTTTTATCCATTTTATCATGGATAATACTCAAATACTCCTTTGGAAACCTCTCTGACATGATTCTGTGGGCATAGTAGCAATGTCTTCCGTACATAACAATCTTGTTATGTTTGTTCAATCTAGCGCGTGCCATTTCTTACAACTCTTTTGTAGTTGCTGACTTCATTTGTGCTTTCAACACAATACATTCACCACATTTACTGAAGTTGGTGTTCTTTGAGAATGCCACGTCTGGAAAATGAGTGTTCCAAATCTTGCTCATTGTTGGTTGTGATATTAATGGACAATTGAGCTTTTCCAAACCCACATTGATCTCTTTTAACAAAGAGCTTTGTGTGTAAGTCGAAGGAAACAATCTTAGAGGAGAAGAAGTTCCATCTGCTTCGACTTGACGTGTTTGGTTTGGCGAAAAATCTGAATTGTCCATTACAATTTTATGCAGTATTTCTATGGCCGCCACAGTTTGTGCACATGCTTTACATGTATTGGTGTTACCATGAATGGATTCCATATGTCCTTGTTCAAAATTATGTTGGTAGCTATAGAAGGTGCTTTGAGGAATCTTATGTATCTTGTACCATGCTTTCTTACAAATAACATTACCATCAAATCTCATGTCCTTTACTTTTCTAATAATAGGAGGTAGGCCATGGCCATGGCTCATTGACATGATAGTGTTTGAAACAAGTGAATTCAATACAAATTCCCTGATACCATTTTTGTCTTTGCATTCCATATCCCTTCTAGCATTTGCAATGGCATTCCTATCCACATGTTGAAGACAATCTTGTTTACAACATTCATCTGCAGCCAAAAGTCGGACTTCTTTCTCTTTATCTATCTTGGTTTGACGTTTTGCAACTTTTTCTCTTGTCATAGCTCGTTTAATCTTTTTATATGGCCTCGATGCATTAAGAACATTGACATCTTGATCTTTTTATTATAAAGATCCCCATCCCATTGGTATAAAGGACTTGTATCCTCTATAACATCCCATATCAGCATTTCCATGGGTGGCTCTTTGTACTTTGTCTTGACCCTTAACATCTCACCTATGTTGTCCACCAATTTATGTATTGGCCATCTAACCAATCCATGTATAGACTTATCCCCAATCTTGCATCTTTCACAATACCCATGTATCTCTTCCACAAAAACACCAAAGTTATCTTCACCCAGTGTTTCACCCACAACCATGTCATCCTCATGGACATTAACTATCATTCCTTTGGCAATGCACATAATTGTTCCTATGCATCCATGTGTAAGAGAAACCCTTGTACATGTGAATGCAGCCCTATCTTGTGGAATATTTATGGGTTGATCTTCACAATGAGGTTTCAAATCTATTTCTGGCCAAATCTCATAAGATTCTATTGCACCCCCTAGTGTTTCCTCAAATCCAGTTGGATGTGGTAAAGGAGCATCATTTTTTAACACCTTCTCAATTCTAACCACTATGCATCCTTTCTTTACAATATTTCCATGAACCTTATTCCCAAGCTCTGTATTGAATATGGAGCCCTCACCCACCTTCACTCCATGTTGTAAAATATCTACTTTGTCTCCAATAGAAAATGTTGAACAAACATTTGCACCTGTACACCAAACATAACAAACTTAGTATTTTCTCAAAAAAACATTCAATAAACTATGAATAATTCTTAACACATGCTTTGGTATTTGATTTACCTATGGTGTGCCTCAAATCTGTAGTTCTCCATGGATGTGTGTCCCTTTCATCAACATATTCCACAATCAAATGTGGTTGAGTGATATCAATTATCAAAACCATAACATAACCTGCAACAACCCTTCCTCCACCATAATAAGTTCCAACTTCTGTAGATTCAACCTTTCCTAGCCCAATAACTTGACCATTAACCAGGAGGTCAACATAGTCCCCTTTTGTGAAAATTATACTTGCAGCCCTATCTTGAGGAATATTTATGGGTTGATCTTCACAATGAGGTTTCAAATCTATTTCTGGCCAAATCTCATAAGATTCTATTGCACCCCCTAGTGCTTCCTCAAATCCAGTTGGATGTGGTAAAGGAGCATCATTTTTTAACACCTTGTCAATTCTAACCACTATGCATCCTTTCTTTACAATCTTTCCATGAACCTTATTCCCAAGCTCTGTATTGAATATGGAGCCCTCACCCACCTTCACTCCATGTTGTAAAAGATCTACTTTGTCTCCAATAGAAAATGTTGAACAAACATTTGCACCTGTACACCAAACATAACAAACTTAGTATTTTCTCAAAAAAACATTCAATAAACTATGAATAATTCTTAACACATGCTTTGGTATTTGATTTACCTAGGGTGTGCCTCAAATCTGTAGTCCTCCATGGATGTGTGTCCCCTTCAACATATTCCACAATCAAATGTGGTTGAGTGACATCAATTATCAAAACCATAACATAACCTGCAACAACCCTTCCTCCACCATAATAAGTTCCAACTTCTGTAGATTCAACCTTTCCTAGCCCAATAACTTGACCATTAACCAAGAGGTCAACATAGTCCCCTTTTGTGAAAATTATACTTGCAGCCCTATCTTGTGGAATATTTATGGGTTGATCTTCACAATGAGGTTTCAAATCTATTTCTGACCAAATCTCATAAGATTCTATTGCACTCCCTAGTATTTCCTCAAATCCAGTTGGATGTGGTAAAGGAGCATCATTTTTTAACACCTTCTCAATTCTAACCAATATGCATCCTTTCTTTACAATCTTTCCATGAACCTTATTCCCAAGCTCTGTATTGAATATGGAGCCCTCACCCACCTTCACTCCATGTTGTAAAAGATCTACTTTGTCTCCAATAGAAAATGTTGAACAAACATTTGCACCTGTACACCAAACATAACAAACTTAGTATTTTCTCAAAAAAACATTCAATAAACTATGAATAATTCTTAACACATGCTTTGGTGTTTTATTTACCTAGGGTGTGCCTCAAATCTGTAGTCCTCCATGGATGTGTGTCCCCTTCATCAACATATTCCACAATCAAATGTGGTTGAGTGACATCAATTATCAAAACCATAACATAACCTGCAACAACCCTTCCTCCACCATAATAAGTTCCAACTTCTGTAGATTCAACCTTTCCTAGCCCAATAACTTGACCATTAACCAGGACGTCAACATAGTCCCCTTTTGTGAAAATTATACTTTCCATTGTCGCTCCTACAAATTCTGTAACACACAATTGAATTATAATTTGTAGTTAAGGTTAAACCATGTAAAGTGTGCTCTTATATTTTAGGCAAAACACAATCTACAAAAAAATAATGTACTTGTAATAGCTAAAAAGGGTATGGCATCATTTTGTTGTGCAAATTAAACCTTGTTCCCCACCATTTAGTCCCCACTGCCAAAAGGGACTTTACATATAAATTATGATGGAGCTACAAAGCGTAATCAAAACAAGATTGGTTATCAATGTATATAATCTTAATACAAACACAAAACTATTCTTAGAAAAACTTGTAAAAATGTCTAAAAATTTTCCATACTTAAGAACTTGTAATAGTATTGAAGGTAGTTATTAAGTAGGTTGGAATCCAGCCATGATCGATCATGCAAGTTTGTATAATCATGGAACTTGTAATAGTATTGAAGGTAGTTATTAAGTAGGTTGGAATCCAACCATGATTGATCATGCAAGTTTGTATAATCATGTCTCACTGAGATTGATTTTTTGTATCAATTGTTCAAAGTAAATTCAAATATCCTTTATTGGAGTCATCCCTATTTTAAGTACTCCTGAAAATAGTTATTTGGTGTCATCTAAACCTATATTGTAGATTAGTGAAGAATAACATCTATATGGAACTAGAGTCATACAAAATCCCAAGCAATGCTACTTGATGCCACTATTAGTATACTAATACATAGTAGAAGTTTTTTGCATTATAAGCGACTCCTAGCTTAGCGACTACTAATACATAGCGACTACTAGCTTTCCTTCTAGCATAAGCACACATGCTTATGCTAGAAGAAAATCTAGCACTCATTAGCTTTCCAGAAGAAAAACCCTAGGCATGGTGATTGGTGGTTGCTAAGTTATACCTTGGTCTTGTGCCATGTACTCTATTTTGAAATAAACACATGGCACAAAATCAAGAAATGCTAGTGACTCCTAGCTTTCGTTCTAGCCTAAGCATTTCCTTATAACATAAGCACACATATTTATGCTAAAATGAAAGCTAGTAGTCGCTAGCTTTCTAATAGATAAACCCTGGGCATGGTGATTGGTGGTTGCTAGCTTATACCTTGAGCTTTCCTTCTTGCATAAGCATGTGTTTATGATAGAAGGAAATTCTTATGCTACAAGGAAAGACAGCAGTCGCCAGCTTTCTTTGATCTGTTGCCATGTTCTTATTTCAAAATAGAGCACATGACACAAGCTCAAAGTATAATCTAGCAACCTGGTGGTTGCTAAGTTATACCTTGGTCTTGTGCCATGTACTCTATTTTGAAATAAGCAAATGGCACAAAATCAAGAAATGCTAGTGACTCCTAGCTTTCGTTCTAGCCTAAGCACTTCCTTATAGCATAAGCACACATATTTATGCTAAAATGAAAGCTAGTAGTCGCTAGCTTTCTAATAGATAAACCTTGGGCATGGTGATTGGTGGTTGATAGCTTATACCTTGAGCTTTCCTTCTTGCATAAGCATGTGTTTATGATAGAAGGAAATTCTTATGCTACAAGGAAAGCTAGTAGTCGCCAGCTTTCTTTGATCTGTTGCCATGTTCTTATTTCAAAATAGAGCACATGACACAAGCTCAAAGTATAATCTAGCAACCACCAATCACCATGGACAGGATTTTTGTATTGGAAAGCTAGCGACTGCTAGCTTTCCTTCTAGCATAAGTATGTGTTATTATCCTAGAAGGAAATGCTTATGCTACGAGGAAAGCTAGCAGTAGCTAGCTTTCCTTGATCTTGTGCCATGTGTTTATTTCAAAATAGAGCACATGGCGCAAGCTGAAGGTATAAGCTAGCAACCACCAATCACCATGGACAGTGTTATCAATTGGAAAGCTAACGACTGCTAGCTTCCCTTCACGGCTAAATTTTTTCTATTAGAAAGCTAGCAATCGTTATCTTTCCTTCTAGCATAAGCACATGTGTGCTTATGCTTATGCTAGAAGGAAATGCTCAGGCTAGAAAGAAAGCTAGCAGTCGCTAGCTTTCCTTTATCTTGTGCTATGTGCTTCTTTCAAAATAGAGCACATGGCACAAGCTCAAGGTATAAGCTAGCAACCACCAATCACCATGGCTAGGGTTTTTTTATTGGAAAGCTAGCGACTGATAATTTTCCTTCTAGCATAAGAATGTGTGGTTATGCCAGAAGGAAATGCTTATGCTAGCTTTCCTTGATCTTGTTCCGTGTTCTTCTTTCAAAATAGAGCATGGCACAAGATAAAGGAAAGCTAGCGACTGCTAGCTTTCTTTCTAGCATAAGCATTTCCTTCTAGCATAAGCGCACATGTGCTTATGCTAGAAGGAAAGATAACAATTGCTAGCTTTCTAATAGAGTCTCTATCCATGAAGGAAAGCTAGCAGTCGTTAGCTTTCCAATTGATAACATTGTCTGTGGTGATTGGTGGTTGCTAGCTTATACCTTCAGCTTGCGCCATGTGCTCTATTTTGAAATAAACACATGGCACAAGATCAAGGAAAGCTAGCGACTGCTAGCTTTCCTCCTAGCATAAGCATTTCCTTCTAGGATAATAACACATACTTATGCTAGAAGGAAAGCTAGCAGTCGCTATCTTTCCAATACAAAAATCCTGTCCATGGTGATTGATGGTTGCTAGATTATACTTTGAGCTTGTGTCATGTGCTCTATTTTGAAATAAGAACATGGCAACAGATCAAAGAAAGCTGGCGACTGCTAGCTTTCCTTGTAGCATAAAAATTTCTTTCTATCATAAACACACATGCTTATGCAAGAAGGAAAGCTAACAGTCACTAGCTTTCCAATACAAAACCCCTGTCCATGGTGATTGGTGGTTGTTAGCTTATACCTTGAGCTTGTGCCATGTACTCTATTTTTAACGAATGCTACCTTTCCTTCTAGCAAATGCATTTCCTTTTAGCATGACACACATGCTTATGTTAGAAGGAAAGCTAGCAGTCGCTAGCTTTCCAATAGAAAAACCCTGGGCTTGGTGATTGGTGGTTGCTAGCTTATACTTTGAACTTGTATCATGTACTCTATTTTCCAATAAGCACATGGCACAAGATCAAGGAAAGCTAGCGACTGCTAGCTTTCCTTCTAGCATAAGCATTTTCTTCTAGGATAATAACACATACTTATGCTAGAAAGAAAGCAAGCAGTCGCTAGCTTTCCAATAGAAAAATCTTGTCCATGGTGATTGGTGGTTGCTAGCTTATACCTTGAGCTTGTGCCATGCACTCTATTTTCAAATAAGCACATGGCACAAGATCAAGGAAAGCTAGCGACTGCTAGCTTTCCTTCTAGCATAAGCATTTTCTTCTAGGATAAGAACACATATTTATGCTAGAAGGAAAGCTAACAGTTCAATAGAAAAATAATAAGAATCTCTTTAAGTTCACATTTCCTAAAGATTCATAATAGCCTATCCCATAGAGACCATCATTTAACTCATTAGATGAATAACTTTTGGACATGTCAACATGAGAATAAGGTTCATGGAAAGATTGTAAAGAAAGGATGCATAGTGGTTAGAATTTAAAGCTTGTCATTTATAAACACTTATAAACACTATGCTCTGTATTGAATATGGAGCCCTCACCCACCTTCACTCCATGTTGTAAAAGATCTACTTTGTCTCCAATAGAAAATGTTGAACAAACATTTCCACCTGTACACCAAACATAACAAACTTAGTATTTTCTCAAAAAAACATTCAATAAACTATGAATAATTCTTAACACATGCTTTGGTATTTGATTTACCTATGGTGTGCCTCAAATCTGTAGTCCTCCATGGATGTGTGTCCCCTTCATCAACATATTCCACAATCAAATGTGGTTGAGTGACATCAATTATCAAAAACATAACATAACCTGCAACAACCCTTCCTCCACCATAATAAGTTCCAACTTTTCTCCATTGTCAACTTTGGAGAAAATAGTGAATATTTAAATGATATAAAATGAGGCATAACCAGTATGAATCTCGAATTATTTCAGACATTCATTTAAATATAGAAGAAAAACATAATGGAAGATATAACAAAGGAAGTGAACATGCACATATAAAGATAAAGAAAAAACGGACTGTAAAGCTGATCAACACATGAATCTCTGGTCTCAAAAGATGGGTATTTTCACTGTACTGCTTTTATTTATCAAAAAATAGATCTCCAAACATACACTGTCTCTCAAAAAATTTCCAACCCCCTCAACAATGACTCTCATTGTTCTTATACAAAACTTGGAAGAAGCTTGACATTACTGCTTCTTTTAACTAATAACTGAAAATATTTTAACTTAAAAGATAATTGTCTTTGAGCAATAGATAATTGTCTCCAAATAATATTACAAATTTAAAATAAAAGTATCTTTTTGCCACTTGGAAAAAATTTTGAATATCATCTTTTCGCCACTTGGCGAGAGTTTTGAAATCCTCTATGAATGGACAGAATATCTTGTCCTTCCATATTTTTCCACATAATTCCACTGGTCGGCCGCGGGTAAGTCATAGTTGGTCATTTCCTTCACCAAGACTTGCATTTCAACATGACCTGCATAAGAAACAGGAAGAAGGTTTCCACAGGTTGAGATTACCATATTTAAAATTTCAAAATCCTCTAATATTTTCTCCATTAAAATTTTCCCTATAAGCATATGA
The DNA here is from genome assembly GCA_027924585.1 of Larix kaempferi. Taxonomy (NCBI): domain Eukaryota; kingdom Viridiplantae; phylum Streptophyta; class Pinopsida; order Pinales; family Pinaceae; genus Larix; species Larix kaempferi. The sequence continues at coordinate 6,642,403 of BSBM01000088.1, forward strand.
TCCAGCTTGTGGAACTTTCTGTGATCCATCCTTATATCAAACAACAATCACTTATAATCATTCGGAGGAATTAATTCATTTTTTTCATTCCAAAAAGCAGGGAACCCTTTGTTTACTAATTTTTCAAATTGCTTTTTGAACTTTACTACTTCTTCCAGTATTTCTCCAGCTTTAGCTTCAACATTCTCAACATGCGAGTATTTACCCAAGATCCTTCTGGCCCATGTGATGACTGAAATTCTGTTCGTTATATTCATGGCTATAAGGTCTGCTTCAGTTAGACTGTTTAAAAATGTTATTGCTTTCTGGGCTACGTCTTCTGGCTTTTTATTTAAGATTTCCCTGACGGCTCTGCAACTTTCGAAGGCATCTTTGACCACGTTTTCTTTGACTCTTATGTAATCCAGATATGGTCTTAGTTTCTCAACTTATTTTATAATTTGGTCCCACACCAGGTGTTTACAACCTTGCATAGCAGCTTGCCCTGTCACATGAGCTGCTAATCCTTTATTATTATTACTTAATTCCTGATTCTTTGTTTGCAAGGTTTTTATTTCTTTATTTTTGATTTCATTCGCTTCTGTCAGCTTCTGTATTTCAACCTTCAAGTCTTTGATTTCATTTTCCCTTAAGCTTACCTGGGACATAGCCTGTAAAATATCATCTACTCCCGTTTTATCTTCCTGTGTGTCTGTTTGTACTTGTTGCTGACCACTTCCTGCTAATCTTTTCCTCGCTTCTGCCAACTGTTCTTCTAAAATGATTTTCTCTTTTTCCCATCGATCTTTTTCATCAGAAAGCTTTAACATTTTAGCAGTAACATCATTGACTTCATTAGATAATTCTTCTTTTTCTTTTTCCAATATTGTCAATTCTGCTCCTTGGATGAGTACAGTTTCTGGAATTTTTAATTTTCGTCTCAACATCTGGATCGTATCATCTTTCTCTTTGAGCAGTTTGGTTGCTGCATCTCCTTCTTTATTTATCAAATCTGCTTGCAATTTTTTAATCTGTTGCTGTCGAGACTTATTCTCTGCCTTCTCCTGTCTCAATTGATTGTTCAATTTATCCACTGAACTTTTCAACTTGTCTGCTCTTAATATGGCTCCCAAATAGTCTGAATATATGACTTCTCCAGTTTGTCTATGCAATAAAATTTTATCTGGGGCATTTATTTTAGACAAATCTAAATTCAATTCTGAAATCTTATTTTTTGTGACAACTGAAAATTTCAAGGTATTTTCCCTGATATTTCTGCTAGTAAATAAGCTTACATCAGTATTAGATATACTTCTAACCTTCGGAAACAATTGACTGGTTTGTTTCGCGGACTCCTGTTTATTTCGACTATGCTCATCAAACACATCCATGATATTCTGGGGTCTATTTACATCACCCTCTACAGGGGTTTCTTCAATGTTGTACTCTTTAACTGTAACCTCTGGTATTTCTTTTTCAGCTGTTTTAGCCTCTTCTGAAATTGTTGTTAACTCTTGTGGTTCATTCATTTTCAATCTTTTTCCTCTTTCTGTTTCTTCATATTCAATGATCATTATGTTCTGTATGGGTCTTTTAGATCCAACCAATGCACTATCTATTTCGATTTTTGTCCCTGTTGTTTTGTCAATCAATGCCATTTCTTTGTCGGATGCATCCGGAATGATTTCTTCTTTATATTCTAGCCAATTGGCTCTGTCCGACATTCCTTCAACAATCTGATGGTTCAGGGCCTTGATACGATGCTCCGTTCTTCATTTTGATATGATGTTTAACGGGTCATACTCCATAGCCGTATCTAACTCAAAATTCATATCCTTCAACAACTTCTCTATATACACTACAGCATTCTTATTCTTTACTGTGAACGGACCAAATGTGAATGGGTATTTAATGTATGTAGCTTGTCCGTGAACCAAAAAATTGTTATCTTCCACAATCAACTTTTGTCTTAAGAATTCCAAGGCAAAAACCCTTAAAGTAAGAAAAGCTGGTAACACGTAGGGTTTATGTCTGAACCCATATAATCTGATTACTGTACTGTCTTTCGACAAAAACCAATCTCCTGTTGCGTATTATGTACTCAATTGCATGGATGCCTGCATTTCCGGTAGTACTTTAGGCAGATTTTTTCCAAAAATCATTCTATAAATATCTGAAAGCATGTAATTGGTGTAATTGAACATGTTATTTTCTAGTAAAGTCGTGAAAATGATTTCTGGGAACTGCAACTCATCTTGACTGGCTGTCATAATCATTTTCATCAAAAAGGCCTGAAACCTGAAATGTCTGAGAGTGGGAAAATTGACCATCTGGTCATGAATCTTTTCTGTTAAAAATGCTTCAAAATTAAGTCGAGGGATTTGATTTTCACCAATCCCTGACTGGACTGTACTCATTTTGTACAATAAACTCAATTGAAACTCGGTTACATACAAATCCGTATCCAAATCTAGAACTACGGCCAATAATGTCAAAACTAACTGGGTATTTTCATTAAAAATATTGATATCTATAGGGTATGGGACCTCCGAAATGCTGGTCTCTGGCTTGAGACACGATGACAAAAACATTTCCCTATCATTTTGAGAAACATGATGATACTTTTCAATAACGGAGACTTCAGAGAAAACCTCAGGGTCAAGGGTTTGGGAACAATCTACTTCTAGGGCTTTAATTAACTCTGCTGGCTTTAATTCGCAAATGACTTGGGTTTTTTGGCTGTTTAGAACGACTTTCTCTTCCCGGGAGTAATTTTTGACACACCATGATACGAATTCTGGGAAAGAAGGGATTTGGTCGGGGAAAAAGGCTATCAAAGACGACTAGTGAACTCTGTGGGGGTCTGTCCCTTCCTTTAACAATTCACACAACCTAATTTTTATATCAGATATTGGAAACCTAATTAGGGTATCGTAGACGTCTTCGTCTCTATCCTCTAGGGCTTCTTTTGATTTAAAAACGTCTATATCGTGCACAGTCTCCATTTAAACGTTTCTTTAAACAAAATTCTGTTTAAAAAAGTAGGACAGGTAACCCGACCCTACCTGTATGTACCCGCCTTTCGCCTTCTGTCGCAATCGCAGACCTCCACCAGTCTTCAGAGCTCTTCTGGATAGTGACACATGCAGAATGCCGTTATGTGGAGCCCCTTTTGTTTTATATAAGACTTTTGAATTAACTTCCCTGCACCTTTATGAATGCGGTTCATATCTGACCATTGATCTCAAGACTTTGTTTTGGACCGTCAGATCTCGCCTCCCTTTATTCCATCTGGTGGTATCCGCGATCAAAAAACTGTTTTCTTTTCCGGTTTATTCTCTGCGTGGATCAGCCACCTGCTGACACCTGTTCGAGTGGTTTATTCTCCGCGACCGCTCTTCCTCATATCCAGTGTGCACCTTCCTAGATGCGGATGAAACAGTGGCCGTTGATTTGACTAAGGTTTATATCGGCCCTCCGATTGCTACAAAGTATACACCATGTGATATGACCCCGCCACGCTTCCTCTATCTGCCACGTATCAGGTCCCACCCTGCCATGTGTACTGACCCCACCGCGCTTCCATATTTGGTGGTTCCGCCCGGCGCTATGGTGGTTTCCTTTACCGCTATATTACATATGCGGAAGGATGAGGTTTGGACACGTGTCCCGGCGGTATTCAGTCCGCTACCGCCCACATCTATTTGCCGCCGATCACTTTGGCGATGCGGGAAGCAATATCGGCCGTTGATCGGGATTGTTGACATCTCCGCCACCAAAACTTGATCGGGGTTTAATCTTTTCACAAATTTGCTTTCGGACTTTGCATAAGTGGGTTTTTTTCTCTTGTTTTTGAATTGTCAACATTTTCTTCAACCTCCTTTGTGATAATTTCTTCCTTTTTTGGACATTTTAGCAAACTTTTTGGATTTAGTCATTCTCAAACCTTAGTGTCAACACATAGAATGCCAATTTTTTCTCTTTACATGAGAATTAGCACCCATCTGCATTTCATAGTTCAATACATCTTCCATCCTCTCAAATTCCTGGTGTATTTTCTCTCTATCTAAAAAAATTGGATTTCTCTTTTATGATGGTCTACCTCTATACCAAGCCGGTAGATGTTGCAAGTTTGTTGAATTGTAGCAACAAGGGAATGCAAATTGTAATTAATCTATACCTTAGTCTAATTACTTTTTGTCCAATAATTATGCTTTGATCATTACACCACTCTCAACTTTTGTACCTATTTTTGGCATTTCAAACTCCAAGCATTCCAATCTCCAACTAAGTATGACATGTCAGTTTCCTCGGTATGCACTTGTCACATTGTCGTAAATGTTATCATGACTTCAAACCTCATTACTTGTTCAATGTAGTGGGTTGGTGAATTAAAATTGGCATCTTGCCTCTCCCTGTTCATTCTTCCGTTGTGGAAGCCCATCCCCTGCATTTGCTTCTCAACCAAACATCTCACCCTTCTGCAGCGAGACCCCTGCATCTGTTGCTCGAGCAGGTTCTATTCTACTCCATGTTCTGTTCTACTTTTGTTTTATAGTTGCATAGCATTTCCAATGAAAGGCAAACAACTACAAGTTACACACCAAATTGGCGATCAATCCTAAATCTCTCTATAAACTTAATAGGTAGGACTAAACTATTATGACCCGACACTAAACTTTTCCATCTAGTTCGATTGATCCATAATGTAACGTCCGGAGGGATCTCATGGTCAGTGAACCATAGATTTTAAATGGCTAATGTCCCATATATTTTAAACGGTTAATGTCGCATAGGTTTTATATGGGATTTCCATGAGAGGAAATAAAAATATTCTACTCTAAATGCCATCTTTTTGCAACTTATAATGTGTTAAACCATATATTTATGGTTAATGCCTCATAGATTTAAAATCATATCTCAATAGATATCAGTGATTTTACTATCCCCTTCTAAATATATTTTGACCATTAAATAATTGAAAAGAGAGATAAATTAATATTAAGTTAATTTTAAAATTACAGTCAAGTTAAGCATCAAATCAATTGGATATATAAAATTATATAGATCAAAACCTTCAACTTAAGAAATGTGATTTTCTTTACAATCTTTCATTAAATGGATATTTCCTACCAATTTCATTGAATTTAGGATAGTTTTGGAATGCCCTAAAATAAAGTGGAGAGGGTTTTATGGGGAAAGGAAATTATTAAAAGAAATTTGAAAACCTAAAATGCAAGATAAGCACCAATTCTCATATTTCATAATATTAAGAATCACTTTCAAGTGAGGATAGATGGAAGTGGATACATTATGGAAGTTATCTTAATGTAGACAAGTAAGCAATGTGCTATATCCTCTAATGAATGATCTTATGAAGTGGAAGAACCATATAAACTGAAAAAGGCCATCAATAACACTAATCACTAGACTTTGTAATATTTGTAGGTTCATATTGACCTTCAACAATTAAGACACTAGAAATGGATGGGATGTTTGCAAAACTTTATCTCATAATCATTTATAAAAATGGAAATATAACACATAGGAAGACATCCTATTGATTCTATGTGCATTGAAGATCATATCTTTAGCTAATTTGGTGCACATGGATCCTTTCACTCATGATTCATACAAAGAGGAAAGAACATAAGATTACAATTTCATGAAGATATTTCATGGATACAAGGCCAAAGTCATGAAGAATCAATTAAAGTGACAGCAAGATTTAGTATCATCTCCAAGATGCATTTCTCAACAAGATATATAAGTGTTATACACCTATATAGGTGAGAGGAAAAAACTAATAACAGAGGCCCATAACTCTGATGTTGGAGGCCATTTTGGTTTTGAGAAAACAAATAATAACTTGTAGATATGTGTCTTGTGCCAAATTCAGGAAGATGTAGATTGGTTCATTAGAGGATGCATACACCATTGCACTAGTAAGACCAACAATGGGAAGGAAGGTTTATATCAACATATACATATAAGTACTAGACCATGGGAGAACAATGCATTTCGTGGGAGGTTTTTCAAGAAGCATGTTACGGATTTTGTAAATAAAATAGCTTAATAAAATAGTGTATAAACCAATGTACACCAAATATGAGAGTGAAACATAAATCCTAAAGTTATAATAGAGATGAATTAAATAATAAATCCTTATATTTATTCTCCATTATTTCTGGATTCATTGTGTTAAGGAGGGGTTTATCGATGTTTCATACCTATGATACGCAATCCATATTCTTACCTATCATGAAGATGGACTACATATCATAGGTCCGAAACGTCGATAAACCCCTCCTTAACATTAACATGGAGAGAGCATTAACATGATCATACACAAAGAATTACACTGAATAATAAAATTTGAATGAATTCATGTGCTAGCTAGAGTTAATATATAAGGGAAAGCAGGATGGCAAAGTGCGCAGGTATTTCCCATGAGATGTTGCAGTTGTTTCTATGAACATTCCACACACTAAACCCGACTAGACCAGAAATTGGATAGTATTTGGTTTAGGGACTGAAATTTTGTTAAGAAAATGCCAGAGAATTTGATGAGACAAGAATGCCTTGTAGCACTAGGAGATAGGATGACATGGCAGAGAGATGTACCTGGAACTAATGTGGTGATGTCAGGATGATTCATGGAGATGGATGAAACACCGAATGAAATGCTACTGGCCACCCACGCTCGTGAAGGTTATTTCGGCCTGCCAACTCCTGTAAAAAATTCATTACACATATCTTGAGAGCTGGAGATACCAATAGAAGCAATTTATGGAAATAACAACAAATAATGCATACGCTGAGGCTATTTAGTTTATATACCATTTGGTGCAAGGAGGAAATGTGCCCTAAGCAAGCATAGACTGGATCTCGTAGTTGAGCATGTGCCTTGTAGGATGTGTGACAACTGTTTGGCAGCGCTAGATTATGAGAATATATAGCAAATATTTCCAGACAATGCTCGCCCCAAAAATCTTATGAACTGTTGCAAAATGCTCACCGCCTTCATCATAGCCTTAGTATGGAGAGAACAACATCCTTTCACCCATTTCCTTCTAGGAAACTTGCAAGCCCTGAAGGCGCTCCTCCAATGCACAAGATTCGAACTACCGAGTCCCGACGGTGAGTTTTCTGAGGTATCCTTGATGGATCTTTTTCCATGGCGAAGAATGGAGGAAATTGGTGAGGAACCGTCCTTTGGTAACTTTCGTGGAGCGTGGGCATTTGAGATTTGAAATTCAAATTCGCTTTTTTGAACACCGTGTCTGAACATTGAAGGGACAGGATATATATATTATGCATTATATGCATGGACTTGGTATATGACATACATTAGATTCTTAATAAATTTGTGGTCAAAATAGGTTATTTTGATATAAGATTATTTTATTTTTTATATATTTATTTCTTCTTCAAATATAGGATCAAAATAAGATTGAGTTACAAATTTTTTAATTGAACTAGCTCAGACTTTAGAGTGCTAACAATATATTAAATGAACTAAATCTGTGAAGTTGGTTATTATTACAGCAAACTAAAGAGTTGATGGGCATAATTGTATGAAATCATATTTATGCAGACTAAGTACAATGCTTCGAAAGATATAAGTTGAAAATAGAAAAGCACTACAAACATAAAAGTTGAAACAATTTTAGAGGGCATACAAAACCAAATTATAATAAGGGAATTTCTCTACTCATTTTCATTACTCAAACATAACAATATATATACACATTTACAACATTTGTTTTACCACTATGTTTGAGGTCCATGGTAGACTCTCTCAATTGCCATGTCTCAAGACCATCTAGCTAACCCCTCTCAAATGACTACTCGTGGTGCAGCTTCCCTTACGCTTCATCCATCTTCAACTACTCTTTAACTTCCATATGACTACTTCAGCACATCTTTGTCGCTTCAACTTCCACATTGATATTTCATCTTCCCTTAGTGCACTTCATATGTCATGCACAGTTACCCCATGCTCATCATGTGCACTCATTTTCATGCACATTTTTGCTCACATGCACTTGACTCATAGTTGGAATAAATAACTTGCATCCTCCTTGGATGCACATTCCACTTGAGCACACCCCTCAAAGTATCGCATGTTTTTTTTTGTTAATCCATGCATGATCGACATTATGTTATTTTCTCTTGCCGTACCACATTATATCTTCTATGTTTTCTTCTGTATCAAACTTGCTTGTGTAACACTAGCATGTACCAAGTACTGGTACATGCTAAGTACTGTACTTCCTTGAACCTTGTACCAAGTCGCTTAAGTAGTCCTAGTCCCCTTGTTGTTACAACTATGTTTGAAATTCATGCAGAAAAGCATTCTTTGACATTGGTGTTCGTGGAAACAAAAAAGGGATCTGATTCATTGGAATACTGGTTGTGTTCCAATAGGTTTCCACTGTTCCAGCAACCAGTATTCATGGAGACAGAAGCCAAAGGAGCGTGAGAAAACGACTTCAAGCATACAACTATTGACTCATCAACCGTGCGAGCTCCATCAACCATTCAACCAATGTTACATAACGATGTGCGGGCTCCATCGACCATTCAACCAATGTTACATAACAATGTGCGGGCTCCATCGACCATTCAACCAAAAGTTGTTTGATAGTGCACAGAGTCACATTGTATCGTTTTGTGCGGGCTAACGGTTATGATTGGAGACTAGTCCTTGGAGGGTGCACAAAATGGTACGTTGTGCAGCCCCTCCGCAATGCCAAGAGTCAAGACCATGATCTGTGCACAAAACTAAACTTGTTGTCCCATGTGCAAGCTCGACTCTACATGCGACGATACACATTTGATGGTTGCACCATGGTATTGCGGGCTCATCATATACACATTGGCCAGTGCAAAGGCGATTTGTGCGAGCTCACCATCATAATATGTGACTGATCTCATCATATACACAAAACGTATGATATACCATATGATATAACCCATGCAACATTTCATCGTTTTTCACCGCTTTTCATATGCCATTTCTGATATGTTACATGGGTGTATAAAGCTATTTTTCCAAAATTATTTTTCTAAGGACGCTTCTTCGAAAAAACTAAGTCTTTTCTTATTTTTCTTTTAGGTTCACTCTTTGGATGGTTTAGGGGTGAAACAAACTGAGGGTTTTCATCAAGTGGAATTTAAGCTTATGGAATCAGGGATAGTTTTCTCACTCATATTTTGTCAAACTTTTCAAGGATGAATTGCTTGTACAGAAAGAATAAGCAGTAAGGGCAGGGGGGGTTTACTATATCCAAGTGTATGGCATGATAATAAAAAAACCTGTAAAGGAGAAATATTAGACATGGTATGATAAAACATACCTTATAAGGACTCCGTCCAAATTGTAATTGTATAGACATCATTAAAGAGTAACAACACTTGGATCAGTGGCCTTTAGCTCAAAATTTCAGGTGGGGCCCCACATCACATAACTTGGGGAGTTGTTGAGGGATCAATAGATTATTACATACACCAAAGGAGAAGCTCGAACTAGGCATAAAATTACTTGTGGAAGGTATTCCAAGACTAGGAAAACGTAGGGTTGGAATGTGTTTGCTAATAGATGGCATTATGAATGAAGAGACATTGGGAACATGTGGCATATGGGTAGAAGAAATGATTTTGATAACTAAATATACATAAGAAGCATTCATGTTTCCTCAAAAGACACTAGGTGTAGTGGAAGTACATCCCATGCTTGTTAGATTAACCATAATTTGGTTCTAGACATATTATGTTGTACATTTTGAACAAATTTAAAGGGATCTATGGGAAAAGGTACATCTAGTTGTATCAAGACATGATCGTCAGGTTGGGTCAAGGGAGGATTATAATGGGTCAGTGTCTAAATGTCAATAACTTCAATTTTAGGTGTCCCTAAATATTCAGTTAAGTTTGTATTTGTATCACCTAGGTGGATACACAGTATGATCAGGTGGATCATGTATGATGATATTTATCAGGTAGATACTTGGTATGCATCAGGTAGATGCATTGTATGAATTGTGAAGTATGTTGAACTTGTGATATTCATTGACATTGATTGGTATATTGAATTACGCCTTTTATATTACTTATTTGTCTTTATTATCCATTGTTGACTCCATGCAAGGCACTAATATTATCCATAATGATTGTAGAATGGTATTTCCAGGTGTGTTGGTGCTTACAGGTGTTATTCCTCCATTAGGGACTCTCCCATGGGTTTAGTACTTAACCAAAGAAGATGAGGAGTTAGGTTATGGTGACATTGGACCTATGTCCTCCCCACTTACTGTAACTAGCCCCTTGGTCCACACAGCCTAGGTGTTCTAGGGATGATAGTTTGTATAATAATAGGGAGGAGGAGAGGGGTTAAAGAGAGAGAGGGAGAGAGTGTGGGAGTTATAAAGGAGGGGGGTTAAAGATAATCGGAGAGAGAGATGGGGTTAGAGAGAGAGTGGGGGGGGGGTGGGGTAGAGAGGTGGTTTGTTATGGAAAAGGGGATAGAAAGGGGGATGAGAGGGAGGGAGGTAGCATGGGAGGTATAGATTAGCAAAGGGATAGATCTAATGAGTATGGTGGGAAGTATGGAGGAGGGGATTTTTGGAGGGATCGTGAGGTTAAACCGGGCATCTAGCCCCCATATCCATTCATTAAACAAGCATTCAAATGAAAATGAAAATATATATATACAAGTATATGTTTATACAATGGAAACACAACAGAAGTTAACTAAATGCTGTTGATATCTATCATACATTCAAGACTCTATAACAACCAATTAAAGACCTTTGCAGATTTATAAAAGATCATATGGAATTGCATAAACTCATAAAAACACAGCGGAAGTAAATTCATTTACACCATCACCCTACATTCAGATATCCAGCAATTAAATCTTTGCAAGAATATACAGGAGAATACTTATCTCAATAAGGCAGTCCCAAGCAACTGGCTATGCAACTGCAACGTTCCACCCAACCATAGGCCAGTGTGCTCCTCAATCTCTCAGCACCACTGCCACCCCTGAGCTAGGCATGATCTCTACAAGGAACCAAGGAACAACAGACTCACACATAGCCAAGCATACACCAAGATGAGCCAAGCCAATCTGCAATTGGGTTTATCAGGCTGCTAGGACATGGGAGGGAAGATTTGCTAAGCTAGTGAGCTCCAGCACAGAGCCAGGGATAACCTTGCAAGATCTATCTAGCTTGGCACCCACAATACCTACACACCCAGCACAAGGAAGTATTCTCTTCACTGCTGTACAGTCCCTCAAGCCATACGCAGTAGATCGACGATGTGATAATTTGCCATAACATTCTCCAATGATTGTTTATGTTTAGATATATGCAAATGCCTAAAGTACTCAAATGCATTTCTAAGTAATGCTCTAGGTGCAAACTTATATGTTTTTATGCAGTTAAGTTTAACAAGCATTTTCACTAGGAGCAAGCGGATCAGTGCTTATCTGCTCAAGCGTGGTATTCCGTCAGAAGTCGACATCGTCATCACTCTCCCTGTGTGTGATTTACCCGTACTCTATGACCCTTCATATTCCTTTGTGTGTCCGTCGGTGAACCGTTTCACCTGTCGCTACACACATTTCTCACAAACGTAAATTAGTAGCAATGTCCTCAATAATCACAATTTGATTTATAAATCTGTTGCTTCATTAAGCATCTATAGTTTACTCATCGTTACTCATTCGTCTAATCACATAATCAATTGCACAACTAGTCATTAAGCACCATTCATATGTACAGTTTTCATATCAAAGTTAATTGTTAAACAACATGAAATCGTCCATTCACAATAACTACCCAAATGCACATATATCAATCAATCGTAATCATAAATATACGCAAAATAAAATCATAGGGTTATTTTATTAATGTTTCAAACAGTCAGGTCACTCAGCAGGTGCCCTCAATGTCTACAGTAGTCTAAGGGCACTACATACACCCCTACTTATTTAGAACTTCGTCCCGAAGTTCAGAATAAATGCGGAAATCTATGATGCATCTCAGCTGCGTCCTCCCAAGTCGCACAGCTAGGACTATAAATGTCCCATTACACTTGAATTGATCAATCCCTGCTAATCATTAAGCAAGATGTAATCAATCAATTATCCCACCCCACACAATATAATTTAATTCCTTAATTCATTTATCAATTATTATCGTCATTCACATCTTCAGGTTTTCCTCAATCATTTAAGACATAACAAGGCTCAAGAGACCACCATATCGAAGTTGTTCATCCGTGTCACTTGACAGGTGCCCTTAAGGTCCACTGTCATTCTAGGGGCATTACATACACCCCCTCTTAAATAGAACTTCATCCTGAAGTTAATTTTTGTTCTTGTACTTTCGACACTAAACTTTATCTTAATTTCCTATTATCATCTTCTTTCCATTCCCTTCTATTTTTCTCCAACAATCATGGACATATTAAGCACAAGTGGTTCTAATCATTATTATTATTATTTTTTTTTTCCAACATGGTTCCAATACATTCTCAGGAACTCAATCATAATTGTGTATAATATCAATTCGATAGTACATTCAATAACTGTCGGTCCCAACTAGATTTTTGATATCACTTATTCTTGTCATTAGTATCATCATGTTCAGCTCCATGAGCTTATCATGTATTTCCCTTATCTCTTCGTTTATGTTATCATAGGACCACTTCGACAGATTCATCAAGTCGCACAAAGTGTCTTCTTAACCCCATCAAGTTCCATCTCGAGGGCTAGTTGTCATTTTATCATGTTTGATTATGACCTAAGGTTAGCTTCATTGCGTTCTATTTATTATGCTAATCGTCTCCATACTTCTTTTTACGAAACATTGCCTTCATTTGACCATTTCGATACCATGGTTAAATTTCAAGTTCGTAGTCATGAGTTTTCATAAATGGTTTTGTTGTAATGCAAAATGCATGTCGTTGAGTTCAGCTCATCATACCAATCACATTGATATCTCGTTTTCAAATTTTAAGTTGGTTTCTCTTCCTCGACAATCCGTCCAAGTCTCGTCAAACTGAGCATCTTGGTGTCTTATCATTTAAAATTGATCAATTTTTCGTCATTCAGCAAATCCACCGATTATATCCATCCACTTGTTTTCTCATCATGGCTATGTAGAAAAAGGTTTAAAATATCGTTGGTCTTTGTTCCAAGTTTCTCCGAGTAGATTTTTCTTAAAATACAATTTTACGTTATTGATACCATCTCTATTCGACAATTTAATGCTCGTAGTTAGTGAATGATTTTTTTTTTTTCTTCTTTTTTTTTTTTTTTTTTTTATACTATAAGTGTCTACTCCTAAGTTATAGTTCTTTGGCTTTCCAAAGCATTTGTTCTGGAACAATTATTCCATATGTGAATTGGCAAGGATCTCTATCATAGTTTAAATATATCTTAAATAAGTAACACTTGCAAACGGAAACCCTAAGGGTACAATTTGACAAAAAGGAAGGCTATGTCTTTAATCTTGCAACCTACAATCCCCTAAGTGAACTGTGAAATATAGGAATGTGTTAACTTTTCATCTAGTTCATTTTATAACATCAAGAAATATCATAACAGTATCTTATCTTTCAACCAGTTCATATTATCATATAAACGTAGTATAAATATAATAATACATTAGCCTTTCATAGTATCCCATAAAATAATTATGAACTATAAACAAGGCATTAACCTTTCCTTTACATCTTGCTATCCCATTAACGAAATATGAAATATGGTGATGCATTATCCTAAATTTACCTAATTCATTTCATCACATAAACGTAATATAAAATATAATATAATAATACATTTAACTTTTCAAATTACATAAGAAAGTACAAAATATAGACAAAATATTAATCTTTCTTCTACTTCCAGTTATCCCCCCCAAAAAAATGTAATATCACACTACTTTATACTATCATGCATAAATAAAAAATATTACAATATCTTTCAACTAAATCTTATAATTATAATAAGGTATTATAAAATATAATAATACATTAACTTTTCATCCATGCCATAAAGAAATATGAAATAAGAACATGCCATAAAGGAATATGAAATAAGAACATACCATACATTATCATCCATTTCATGTCATTGCATAAATGAGAAATATTGCAATATCATTCAACTAGTTTTTATAATTATAATAATGTATTATAATTATTGACGTAGTACCACACGAAGCGCCATACAGTCCCATCGAAAACGTGCAGCTTGACAGCCAGCTGCAGCCATATCCTGGAGATCTCATCGTACACAGTCTCGCTCCCGCCATATTCTCAAGGTTCAACGCCCACCTACCTGCATTCAACGCCCATCTACCTGCATTCAAGGCAGTGCAGTCCATTGCAAAATGCCAAGAGACCTGGTCCTCATTCTCGTCCTGCAAATTCCTATAGCTGGAGCTGCTGAAACATTGTTCTTGTCCTCTGCAAATTAGAACCTGAATCCTATTGCGAGTACAAGGCCCATGGGTTATGGGTATTTTTGTGCCTTCTTCAAGTTATAAGAGGTTGCATATTTCAGTTACTGGAGATATCTGTGAGTCTGTTGTATGCTTGAAAATCTTGATCTGAACATTCCCATATAAATTTCGTAGCAACGTTTAAATTTGTAGTTTGTATGTTCTTATTTCAAACTTCATCAGTTTTTAGAGGTTTGTACTGGTTCTTATACTTTGTAGTGCAACTTATACCGTAGCATGGATTTATATTTAGTGTACATGACTATTGCTCAAGGGATGCTCCCTCCAGTCACTCATCCTAGTACTTTTGTTTAAAGCACTTCCCAGCACAGTCTTTGCAAGGTCGGAAAGCCCCCCTGGAACAGATGGAAAAACCTTTTGAAGGTCTAATTTAGGCGCTTCACAGTAGCGAAAACACTCCAGCTCTCCATAGGAATCAGAAAGACGCTTCAGGTCAGAGTGCAAAGCATACCCTAACTTCAAAATGCTAGTTGAATGAAATACAGCTTTAACGCACAAGTCCAGTGCACCTGGTTCTTTGTTAAATAAATTCACCATCTCAAATATAAAAACCTTTTTTGCAGTAGCAATCTCTGATATTGAAACCTACAGAATTGAAGAATTCAAGGTTCCAAAAAAATAAAAGACAAATCATCCTTGGTTAATCGAGACGATGGAAGGGATGATTTTCCATAACTTGATTTTAATTATCTTTTTGAGGATCATGTATTAAACGTTGTAGAGGGAGATGGGCCTAAATCTATCTACAGATGTCTATATTAACGTCGTTTTCCATGAAACTGTTTTCCTGTATCGCCCATTTGAATTTTGAATTTTGAAATTTTTTGTTCCGCCTTACTACCAGATACAAGTGACATTGCCGCTTCCCGCCCTCGTTTGAGTTCGAACATATTCATAGATAGGAGCACACGATATTTTTTTGTCACTGGCCTGGAGTTTAATTCACAGCCATGGCTGACCTAAAGCCTATAAAAGCCTATTTGTATGGATGAGCTGCTTACTATCTTATGAAAATATGCCTCCTCAAATGATGATGAGAAGCCCAAATTGAGAGTAAGAGGTTATATAAATCTCTTTGTGCGAGACTTTTGCGGGGGATTTCTCCCTACTTCATGTCTAAATAATGACACTGATATTACTATTTGCATTTTACACCACTGTCATTACGATTTGCATTTACACCTCTCTCACTCTGCTGTCGTGACTATGCAAATTTAGGTAGCTACCATTCGACTCAATTTTCCAGCATGATGAATCTTTACCGCCAACCTTTACAGGTTTTGTAAATGGGAGTAAAATGGTACTAGTGTAGTGTTCTTCCGTAAAAATATATTAAGAAAGGGTTCACTCAGGTGTAGAACTATAGACTTTTGATTATTCTGCCAACTCAATGCAAGTTTTGGTTACAACTCTTTTGACATTAACATGGTTGGAAACTTTTAATGTCAAAAATAAAAATGTATTTTATTTTTAGATAATTTATTTTTTATTCATCAGATTTAAAAAATGTAGATGTTATAAATTGTGAAAACTTCAATTTTATAATACCATGAATCTGGGTTTTTGACAAATGGCACTGACATGATAACATGATAGTAATTTCACAATTGCATTTAATATAGGCCGTTATTAGGTTTTCTTAATATAGGCCGTTATTAGGTTTTCATATTAAGCATAACCTCTTCTCAATTGAAATATATACTTATTGTTGTGCTCCAAACTAACTTTATATGAGTCGATTGAATTGTAAAAGTTTGTAACTTCATATGAGTAGGCTAATTTGTAAAAGAAATATATACTTATTCTTGTGTTCCAAACTAACGGCATATGACTGGGTTGAATTGTAAAAGTTTGTAACTCCATATGAGTACTAGGTTGAATTGTAAAAGTTTGTAACTCCATATGAAAGTGTCTATTGTTTGGAATTTTTTTAGTATTTTTTAAATTATTAATGATATTTTAATGGAATTTAATATTTATGTTAATTACTTTTAAACCATTCACATTATCACATTATCATTGATGTTTATCTTAATTAAAAAAAAAATATCTAAATTATCAAAACATTTTATGATTTTGGTTTGGATTGTTTATTTTATGCAATTGTTTAAAAAATAAATATTTGTCATTAGAATTATCAAAATATTTTATGATTATGTTTTTCAAAAAACATTTCATTATTTTGTTGACTTGAATTACATTACATCATTTAATGATTTTGTTTTTCCACTACCCTTGATCAATGCATTGATTGCATTATATCATCTCAATTATTGGCATGGAAGTGTTCCCCTTGTCATCCATAAGCAAATGGAATAGTTGAGTGATTTAATAAAAAAATTGTAAAAGGATTTAATAACAATCCACTAGTGTTTGGTCTTGGAACCCTCTCTTATTCTTGAGGTTTTGGAATCCTTAATTTTCTTTAAAATATAGATAAATTTCTAGGAAATAGTTTACATTGTTCAAATATAATAAATACTAAGACAATTTGATTAAATACATTGATTTATAAAACCCTAGATCTTCACCAAACCACTTAAACCACTCTTTATTATTTATTTATATTTATTTATTTATTTATTTATTTTCCAAAATTTTAAATATTTATATATATTAAATTTAAATATTTTAAATTTCTCCCTTAAATATAAATTATAATTTAAATTTTATCTATGCTAATTTAAATATAACTTCACCAACCACTTCAACCTTACTATAATTGACCTTAAAACTTTAAATCTATGAAGAACTTTTAAATTGAAAGTTCGTGAGTAGCTTTATATTTTTAAATATTAACTTTTAATTTTTTAAGAAACCTAGGTTATAACATTATATGGAATCTAATTAAATTTAAATAAAATAATACTAGCGTTGTATAATTATACACGAAATTTAAATAAAAATATATACGAAATTTAATTAAATATAAATAAAATAACACTAGCATTATATAATTATATAAGAAATTTTGCCGAAACCCCTTTTATTTTGACATGGTATTTTTTTTATTTTTTTTAATTCTTATCAACAACTAAATTAAATTAAATTAAATAGTAATTAATAAAATAAAATAAAAAATAAAATAAAATAAAATTGAATTAATTAAAAAAAATTTAAATTGAATTAATTAAATTAAATTAATTAATTAAATGACATTAAATTAAATTAATGAAATCGAATTAAATTAAAAGTTATTAAATTAAATTAATTAAATTAAATTAAACGAATTAAATTAAATGAATGTTAAGAGACACTACATTAAATTAATAAAATTAAATTAATATTTAAAAAACATTAATTTGAAATAATAATAAAAAAAATTAAAACAATATAAAACGCAAAAAAAAAACCTTTTCTTTTACATGGTATTTTTTTTTTTTAATTCTTATCAACAACTAAATTAAATTAAATTAAATAATAATTAATAAAACAAAATAAAAAAATGAAATTAAATTGAATTAATTAAAAAAATTTAAATTGAATTAATTAAATTGAATTAATTAAATTAAATTAATTAAATCAAATTAAATTAAAAATCATTAAATTAATTTAATTTAATTAAATTAAACGAATTAAATTAAATGAATGTTTTTTAAATATTAAATTAATAAAATTAAATTAATATTTAAAAAACATTAATTTAAAATAATAATAAAAAATTTTAAATAATAAAATTAAAAATTAAAACAATATAAAACGCAAAAAAAAAC
Source organism: Larix kaempferi (assembly GCA_027924585.1). Lineage (NCBI taxonomy): Eukaryota > Viridiplantae > Streptophyta > Pinopsida > Pinales > Pinaceae > Larix > Larix kaempferi. Next base: position 6,660,635 of record BSBM01000088.1, read on the forward strand.
TTTTTCTTTTTCGCATGGGGATTGATGCCAAGGCAGGATCGACGGCTCTCCTTATTCCGCGTCGGCAACATGCACGCATGGTAAGGGTGGTTGGTGGTCGCGGAAAGGAAACCACCATCCCACGTGTTCATTCCATACTCGTCCGCATTCCAATAAAGCGGTATAGTAAACCGCTCATGGGCAACACGGAAACCGTCTCACGTGCCGTCAAAAGTATGCCTATTTAAGGAGGAAATAAGGTTTTATTTGGCATTGTAGGGTGGCAGATTCAAGACCCGAGGGCTGGGGCTTGTAATTTCATTGAAATTTTCAACTTTGGACACTCAAATTATGACATAGGCGGCCTTGTGGTAGGCGTGAGGCTCCATTCTCTCCTTCCCAGCTAGGAAAAACACACTTAGAGATACTACGAATCTGGGGAGAGCTTGGTTATCGATTTTTTTTTTATGTACCTGGACGTTTTATATCTTGTTGGGTAATTTCTTGATGTAAAGATTTGAAAGTCTAGACTGACTGTTTGTTAATGAATGAATTACAGACGAGGCAATGAATCCAACATTACTGAGCTAGTATTTGAAATTGGTGGGATCTAACTTTAAACATGGATCAAACTTTGCATGCATTCCTTCTACCATTAATCCAACCGCCACCACTTTCCCTTTGTTTGTTGAAGTAAATCATTTTAATAGATTCAGAGCTGAGGCTATGGATATATTTTCCCAAGGTAAATTTTTCATTTCTATTGTCATTTTTCATCAGCATAGGTTTATCTATTTGACTGGTTTTTTAGTCTCTCATTTAACACAGTTAGTGTAGTTAGTATGGGGAATTAATCAAGCCCTCAAATTAAACTAATTTTTTGGAAATCTATATCTAAAAAATGGATAAATTTTGTAAAAAGAAAATTGCATCTAAACTGCAAAATTGTCTTAATTGAGCATAAATATATTTCTATTTCCTTTAAATTATTAAATTCGGAATATTACTTTCAATATATTTTAATTTTTTATGAAAATTACAATTTCATTTAGAGTCTAAACTGTAAATGTTGGTTAAGAGGTTACCTTATTTTTGATAGGCCCAGCCATCGGCTATTGTCAACCTCCCACATCCGAATGTATTTGACAAGGACCTTTACTCCATGGACATGAGCTAGAACGATATCTCACACTCCTTCAGTTCCAATATCAGAGAGAACCAAATAAATACCCTGGCGATTCCCCATATTATTAACAAATTAACATCTTAACTTAAGGTTACTACGGTTTTCTTCGCCAATGGAATCTTATAATTATAGCTTTAGCTAATGGACATTTGTAATGTTACTATTTTGCAAAATTGGTACCAGCAAGGGGGTTGAAGTTTCATGGTTCACAATACGATACCTACCTCTGAGAAGGATGTTTGCCCCAAGAGCTCGAACCCTTGCATTCGCAGCGATTTATTGGAACTTGATGCGGATGCCTATGGGCTGTAGCGAGAGTCTCCCTTAAGCATAAAGTGTGATCAGCAGGAGTACCTGATCCGAAACCCTTGATGGTCCAATTTGGTTCCAGAAGATCTGGTCCCCCGGGGCATGGTTGTTTCAGTGCAAATGATGTTTGACTACCATAGCTTATTGGATAGCTCAATACCCTGGAGATAAAGTCTGCCAAAATTTTAATCTGCAACTGGAAAATGTGTGCCCAATGCCATGAATCACGATGGAAGAAGCTGGGAAATGGCATTGGCAACACATTAATTATGGTGTTCATTCAAAATTTATTATTTGTACGATGGACATATATGATGTGAGAACCAAAGATTGCACAGCAGTGTATTAGGTGAAATTAATTAATTATAGCTTTAAAAAGGGGCATGGTTGAGAGACACTACATTAAATTAATAAAATTAAATTAATATTTAAAAAACATTAATTTAAAATAATAATAAAAAAAATTAAAACAATATAAAACGCAAAAAAAAACCTTTTCTTTTTCGCATGGGGATTGACGCCAAGGCAGGATTGACGGCTCTCCTTATTTCGCGTCGGCAACATGCACGCTTGGTAAGGGTGGTTGGTGGTCGCGGAAAGGAAACCACCATCCCACGTGTTCATTCCTTACTCGTCCGCATTCTAATAAAGCGGTATAGTAAACCGCTCATGGGCATCGCGGAAACCGTCTCACGTGCCATCAAAAGTATGCCTATTTAAGGAGAAAATAAGGTTTTATTTGGCATTGTAGGGCTGCTTCGACTTGGCTCTTGGTTTCATGTAAGAGCCTCGGTGCTGGGCAGATATGTGGGTAATCTCATGGACGATGGGAGATATGATATCCATGGGAACCGCCTGGCTTGGCATTCGGTTCCCTGATGAGTCCTCGGCGTTGAGCACAACGCATCTTTTATATATTCCCGTCCTCTTATGTGAACTCAGTGCATGGGATTCGATGGTGGGCATTGATGTGTTAAGTGCGTGGGCCAATTGGCTCTAGTTGTTGAGTTCGGGCTGGGCACAAAGGAAAGAAGAAAAACGCTTGGAGGACAATTGATGTGGCGTTGGGCTCCGGGCGCTTGGTACACCTGGCTTGAGCGCTAGGGTTTCAAAGGAAGCAACATTTTGTATGAAATTCGTTTCGGACAAAACAAGCAGCAACAATGGAGAGCAGTATGGAAATCGTTTCATGCATTTGCCATGCTTGTAAATCTTCTTAGTTATTGGTCAAAATGGATCATATTGAGCTCAAATGAAACGATTTCTGTGTCGAAATTGCTGCGATGCTTGTATTATAAACAATATTGCAGGCAACAATATTATTTGAATATTTGTTTTATGCCACATTTATTGAAATGAATGTTTAAAACAAAATGTTACACTGTCAGGCAAGAAGGCAGATCTGCATTAAAATAATAGGAAATGAAAACTGATCACTTTGGCTGCAGGTCTGAAATTTGGAGAACCCTCTGTAAATCCTGTGCGAGACTCATTGTTTCGTATTTATTATGAATACAATTTCTTTATATAAATGCAATGAAGTGTTTTTTTTTTGTTAGTATTAAATTTTAGATCTAAATATTATAACGGTAATATATATAGTGTTGTAACTTGGTTTATATGTATTTATTTATTTGTTTAAAAACATTGTTTATCCCAAATGCTTTAGCATTGGATTAATATTAGGGTTTGAATATTAAAAGAGTGTATATAGAAATGTTGTTGTTTTTCTGGAAAGGTTTGTTTAATGGGGTCTAGAATGAGCCCTAAATAAGCAGTTATATATATATATCATTCAAATTCTGTTTCTGTTACGCCTTACGAATAAATGGGAAAAGGCTCTTCAAATTATCTTTTTGCAGCCATCATACTGGTTTGTTATTTTCTAGTAAATTTCACTAAAGTTCCAGGTGTAGTTAGGCCCTAAGGTCTCAGTGTCTGAGCCTTGCGCTCTGATACCAACTGTAGTGCCCTATCTAGGCACTGGGTCTATTCCGGGTTATCAGGTTATACCTAGTTTTTCCCTTAATTATTGTTAGAAGAAAACAAGAGATTCAACCATCTATATTTCTGTTTCTGTAAATGTTTAACTGTCTGTTTTCTATATGTTTACATGTCTCTGCAGTTAAATAAACATAATCCTAAAAATTTCCATTTAATTCTGTTCGTTTGACATGCATAGCTTGGAAATAAAAGAAAATACATTATAATTAAGCTGGTTCAGAAAAATACCTGAAACCGTCGATTGCAGTAAGATAAGAAGATTTCTGGAATGGATTCTGTAAGTTACCTTAACAACCCCAAAATGATGTGTCCACCCTGCCAATCAGCTATTATCGTGCTGACCCTAGGAAATCAACGGATTTCCTAGCCCCCGAGCCCACAGACCGATAATCCCGACAACCACTTTCCATGGTAATCATTAATGCATCCCCTTTTGAGGTAATAAGGTGGATTATATATTATTTTATATCATCCCAATTTCTCTCTAGTAATGGAATTATTCAATAATTTATTCAAACATATCCTTTTAATTTACTTGGGATGATTCTGTTCGTTAATTAAATTAATAATTTATTTAATAAATTCATTATTATTCAACCCACTATACTTTATAAAATGGATTATTATCATTATTATTATTAATTAAATAATATTAATAATATAATAATAATAACAATAACAATTAATAATAATAGTAATTAATTTAAATTGTGAATAGTAATTTAAAATATTTATTTGGTTAATGGAAGAAGGCCTCAATGGAAATTATCTTGGCTCTTAAACTTCTCATATATGCATTTTACTTGTCTTGTTTATTAGTAATTATGTAAAGCAGTATAGCACTAAATTTGAAATTCATAAGGTAGGTATTGTAAGAAAGAAAAAGCATCATGACCAATTAACATATTTGTTGAAAATATTTATACAAGAATACTATAATGTTTTTTGAAATTTTTGTACTTTTTATGTTATTTGGTTTGTCAACAACCTTTTTATAAATATATAACTACCTCTTTTTTGTGATATATATATATATATATTTCCTATGGGATAGAGGAGGGCATCTTTTAACACATTGGTGACCCATTCTAAGTTTTCTGGTTTTCCCCAAGTACTGAACCGGTAATATTGGTGACCTAAATAACTATTTTAAATAATTGCCAATCATTTATTTGGATGTTGTATTTCTAAATTTCATTTTGTAAACCTCCATGGTATAATCAACTCTATGAATGTATGTAGGATGTAATATATGGCATTACTTGTACATAAAAATAGCTATCAACTCTATGAATGTATATAAGTATATGGCATTACTTGTACATAAAAATAGTTATCAACTCTATGAATGTATATAAGATGTAATATATAGCATTACTTGTATATAAAAATAGCTAAATAGCTAGTGTTTTTTATATTTAATTATTTGATATAAGTTTGTAACTTACATATAGTTTCAATATATTGTACAGTTTCCATTCAAGTATTCTTGGCTTCATAGCTTCTAGATTATTGTCTATCAAAGAAGCAAGACCAACTAAGATGAAGATGAAGTTATGGAAAAAAATGGCATTGGCATTGGCATTAGCTTTAGTCTTAGCCAAACAAAAAGTAAAGAAGAAGACTGGATTAAAAAGAGGTTGAAAATCTTGGTAAGTCTATAGATTTTTTTTTACTTTTACAATTTTGTTTATAGATTTTTTTTTATTTTTACAATTTATTTTATTTAGTTTTTTTTACAAGGTTTACATGGTTTATTTAGTTGTTTTCCTATTAGGTTGAGTTGCATTATTTTCATTTTAAAAGAAAAGCCTTTTCATTTATATGCAATATCTCATGTGCGCTCAAAACCGTCACTTTCTTTGATGCACACACACACACACAAGAAACTCTCTCTCTCGTCACTCACTAAGTTCAAAAATAGCTTAAATCTACTCACTTAATACTTCCATAGGAGGGCACAAAAGAATCTTGTAATTTAGGTAGGATTTTGGGGCTAGGCATCCAAAAACATAGTTGTTGTCCTTAGGGTGCTTTATAAATCCTTCTAAATCAAGTGGTCATGTATAGCCACATGGGGCAAGTGAAAGAGTGGCGCTGTGCCATAGGAGGTCAAACCCAAGGTTGCGGGTGTATGTTCTCTCAAGTGGGCTCACCACCACTTGTTGAAAAGGAGACGACCCAATACCGTTCGAGGGATAACTGCTCTTTCTCCACTTGACGAAGGTACTTAGTGACCAACTTAGGATGTCATTCCTTATAGGTGACTGTCGTGGAAGCCGACAGTACCTGAGACAGATTTTGTCACAAGATCAAGGAAAGAACACGTCACAAGATCACATACTTATGATAAGAAGAAAAGCTAATAGTCAGTAGCTTTCCAATAGAAAAATCATGTCCATGGTGATTGGTGGTTGCTAGCTTATACCTTGAGCTTGTTCCATGTGCTGTATTTTGAAATAAGCACATGTCAAAAGATCAAGGAAAGCTAGCGACTGCTAGCTTTCCTTCTAGCATAAGCATTTCCTTCTAGTATAAACACACATGCTTATGCTAGAAGGAAAGCTAATAGTTGCTAGCTTTCCAATAAAAAACCATGTCCATGGTGATTGGTGGTTGCTAGCTTATACCTTGAGCTTGTGCCATGTGCTCTATTTTGAACGAATGCTAGCTTTCCTTCTAGCATAACACACATGCTTATGTTAGAAGGAAAGCTAGCAGTCGCTAGCTTTCCAAATTTTACCTTGGGCATGGTGATTGGTGGTTGCTAGGTTATACCTTGAGCTTGTGCCATGCACTCTATTTTCAAATAAGCACATGGCACAAGATCAAGGAAAGCTAGCGACTGCTAGCTTTCCTTCTAGCATAAGCATTTTCTTCTAGGATAAGAACACATATTTATGCTAGAAGGAAAGCTAACAGTCGCTAGCTTTCCAATAGAAAAATCATGTCCATAGTGATTGGTGGTTGCTAGCTTATACTTTGAGCTTGTGCCATTTGCTCTATTTTGAAATAAGCACATGGCAAAAGATCAAGGAAAGCTAGCGACTGCTAGCTTTCCTTTTAGCATAAGCATTTCCTTTTAAAATAAACACACATGCTTATGCTAGAAGGAAAGCTAACAGTCGCTAGCTTTCAATTAGAAAAACCCTATCCATGGTGATTGATGGTTGCTATCTTATACCTTCAGCTTGTGCCATGTGCTCTATTTTAAACGAATTCTAGCTCTCCTTCTAGCATAAGCATTTCCTTCTAGCATAACACACATGCTTATGCTAGAAGAAAAGCTAGCAGTCGCTAGATTTCCAATAGAAAAATCATGTCCATGGTGATTGGTGGTTGCTAGCTTATACCTTGAGCTTGTTCCATGTGATGTATTTTGAAATAAGCACATGTCAAAAGATCAAGGAAAGCTAGCGACTGCTAGCTTTCCTTCAAGCATAAGCATTTCCTTCTAGTATAAACACACATGCTTATGCTAGAAGGAAAGCTAATAGTTGCTAGCTTTCCAATAAAAAACCATGTCCATGGTGATTGGTGGTTGCTAGCTTATACCTTGAGCTTGTGCCATGTGCTCTATTTTGAACGAATGCTAGCTTTCCTTCTAGCATAATACACATGCTTATGTTAGAAGGAAAGCTAGCAGTCGCTAGCTTTCCAAATTTTACCTTGGGCATGGTGATTGGTGGTTGCTAGGTTATACCTTGAGCTTGTGCCATGCACTCTATTTTCAAATAAGCACATGGCACAAGATCAAGGAAAGCTAGCGACTGCTAGCTTTCCTTCTAGCATAAGCATTTTCTTCTAGGATAAGAACACATATTTATGCTAGAAGGAAAGCTAACAGTCGCTAGCTTTCTAATAGAAAAATCATGTCCATAGTGATTGGTGGTTGCTAGCTTATACCTTGAGCTTGTGCCATTTGCTCTATTTTGAAATAAGCACATGGCAAAAGATCAAGGAAAGCTAGCGACTGCTAGCTTTCCTTCTAGCATAAGCATTTCCTTTTAAAATAAACACACATGCTTATACTAGAAGGAAAGCTAACAGTCGCTAGCTTTCAATTAGAAAAACCCTATCCATGGTGATTGATGGTTGCTATCTTATACCTTCAGCTTGTGCCATGTGCTCTATTTTAAACGAATTCTAGCTCTCCTTCTAGCATAAGCATTTCCTTCTAGCATAACACACATGCTTATGCTAGAAGAAAAGCTAGCAGTCGCTAGCTTTCCAATAGAAAAATCATGTCCATGGTGATTGGTGGTTGCTAGCTTATACCTTGAGCTTGTTCCATGTGATGTATTTTGAAATAAGCACATGGCAAAAGATCAAGGAAAGCTAGCGACTGCTAGCTTTCCTTCTAGCATAAGCATTTCCTTCTAGTATAAACACACATGCTTATGCTAGAAGGAAAGCTAACATTCGCTAGCTTTCCAATAAAACACCCTGTCCATGGTGATTAGTGGTTTCCAGCTTATACCTTTATCTTGTGCCATGTGCTCTATTTTAAACGAATGATAGCTTTCCTTCTAGCATAACACACATGCTTATGTTAGAAGGAAAGCTAGTAGTTGCTAGCTTTCCAATAGAAAAACCTTGGGCATGGTGATTGGTGGTTGCTAGCTTATACCTTGAGCTTGTGCCATGTACTCTATTTTCAAATAAGCACATGGCACAAGATTAAGGAAAGCTAGCGACTGCTAGCTTTCCTTCTAGCATAAGCATTTTCTTCTAGGATGAGAACACATATTTATGCTAGAAGGAAATCTAACAGGCGCTAGCTTTTCAATAGAAAAATCATGTCCATAGTGATTGGTGGTTGCTAGCTTATACCTTGAGCTTGTGCCATTTGCTCTATTTTGAAATAAACACATGGAAAAAGATCAAGGAAAGCTAGCGACTGCTAGCTTTCCTTCTAGCATAAGCATTTCCTTCTAAAATAAACACACATGTTTATACTAGAAGGAAATCTAACAGTCGCTAGCTTTCCTATACAAAAACCTTGTCCATGGTGATTGATGGTTGCTATCTTATACCTTCAGCTTGTGCCATGTGCTCTATTTTAAACGAATAGCTCTCCTTCTAGCATAAGCATTTCCTTCTAGCATAACACACATGTTTATGCTAGAAGAAAATCTAGTAGTCGCTAGCTTTCTAATAGAAAAATCATGTCCATGGTGATTGGTGGTTGCTAGCTTATACCTTGAGCTTGTTCCATGTGATGTATTTTGAAATAAGCACATGGCAAAAGATCAAGGAAAGCTAGCGACTGCTAGCTTTCCTTCTAGCATAAGCATTTCCTTCTAGTATAAACACACATGCTTATGCTAGAAGGAAAGCTAACATTCGCTAGCTTTCCAATAAAAAACCCTGTCCATGGTGATTGGTGGTTGCCAGCTTATACCTTGAGCTTGTGCCATGTGCTCTATTTTGAACGAATGCTAGCTTTCCTTCTAGCATAACACACATGCTTATGTTAGAAGGAAAGCTAGCAGTTGCTAGCTTTCCAATAGAAAAATCTTGGGCATGGTGATTGGTGGTTGCTAGCTTATACCTTGAGCTTGTGCCATGCACTCTATTTTCAAATAAGCACATGGCACAAGATCAAGGAAAGCTAGCGACTGATAGCTTTCCTTCTAGCATAAGCATTTCCTTCTAGTATAAACACACATGCTTATGCTAGAAGGAAAGCTAACATTTGCTAGCTTTCCAATAAAAAACCCTGTCCATGGTGATTGGTGGTTGCTAGCTTATACCTTGAGCTTGTGCCATGTGCTCTATTTTGAACGAATGCTAGCTTTCCTTCTAGCATAACACACATGCTTATGTTATAAGGAAAGCTAGCAGTTGCTAGCTTTCCAAACTTTACCTTGGGCATGGTGATTGGTGGTTGCCAGCTTTTACATTGAGCTTGTGCCATGCACTCTATTTTCAAATAAGCACATGGCACAAGATCAAGGAAAGCTAGCGACTGATAGCTTTCTTTCTAGCATAAGCATTTCCTTCTAGGATAAGAACACATACTTATGCTAGAAGGAAAGCTAGCAGTCGCTAGCTTTCCAATAGAAAAATCATTTCCATAGTGATTGGTGGTTGCTAGCTTATACTTTGAGCTTGTGCCATTTACTCTATTTGGAAATAAGCACATGGGAAAATATCAAGGAAAGCTAGTGACTGCTAGCTTTCCTTCTAGCATAAGCATTTCTTTCTAAAATAAACACACATGCTTATACTAGAAAGAAAGCTAACAATCGCTAGCTTTCAATTAGAAAAACCCTGTCCATGGTGATTGATGGTTGCTATCTTATACCTTCAGCTTGTGCCATGTGCTCTATTTTGAATGAATGTTAGCTCTCCTTCTAGCATAAGCATTTCCTTCTAGCATAACACATGACCCTTATTATGCATCATTTGTGCAGATGATGGTCTGGATGGATAGATGTCTTTTTGGATACCTTCTGTCCAAGAACAGATCACATGACAAAAGATCAAGGAAAGCTAGCGACTGCTAGCTTTCTTTCTAGCATAAGCATTTCCTTCTAGCATTTTTGAGAAGGAAAACTTTTATTTTTAATGAGTCTCTACTTGTGCTAGATGCAATAGATTTTTATTTATCTTTAAGTATTTAATATGTTTCCAGGACACATGACCCTTATGTTGTTTAATGAGTTAACAAAATGTAATGATAAAAGAACTACTTGGTTAATGACATAAAAATATGATGATTTAAAGTTCTTCTCTGACAAACAAGGGGGTTCGGTGCTCCATCAGGAACTGTTAGTGCTCAGTTGCATCCTTAATTGCTCAGCGCGTGAGGGTTCGTGTAGTAATTTAACTGCTGATTCTTTGCTGAGGCAGTTTGACTGTCTTGTTATTTCCTCTGATTTTGGCAGAATGGCTCAGCCAAGGGACAATACCGGCATCCAGGACATCAAGAAAAGTTTGGGGCGGTTGTATGAGATAGTCTCCATAGGAATTATGGATAACAGGGAGATAGCCTGCATTATAAAAAAGATGGAGGACACTGTGAACTACACTTCCCTTCAAATCAGCAACCATGACTCTAGGATCGAGGATAATGAAAGCTCCTTGAGCGAGATGATGGGGAAGGTGGATATGATCCAGGAGGACCTTGCGCGACTCATTTCCATGAACCAGGGCAGCAGGAACAATGCAGTAACTGTTGAAAGGGAGCGTCAGATGGAGGAAGAATCAGTGGTGCAGCCAGTCCACTTCAGGGGCCATCTGTAATCTGGTTTTTATGGATATACATTTTTTTGTCTTTTATTATGTAAGCAATATGTTTCCAGGACACATGACCCTTATGTTGTTTAATGAGTTAACAAAATGTAATGATAAAAGAACTACTTGGTTAATGACATAAAAATATTATGATTTAAAGGTCTTCTCTGATGGATAAGGGGGTTCGGTGCTCCATTAGGAACTGTTAGTGCTCAGTTGCATCCTTAATTGCTCAGTGCGTGAGGGTTCGTGTAGTAATTTAACTGCTGATTCTTTGCTCAGGCAGTTTGATTGTCTTGTTATTTCCTCTGATTTTGGCAGAATGGCTCAGCCAGGGGACAATACCGACATCCAATACATCAAGAAAAGTTTGGGGCGGCTGTATGAGATAGTATCCATAGGATTTATGGATAACAGGGAGATAGCCTGCGTTATAAAAAAGATGGAGGACACTGTGAGCTACACTTCCCTTCAAATCAGCAACCATGACTCCAGGATCGATGATAATGAAAGCTCCTTGTGTGAGATGATGGGGAAGGTGGATATGATCCAGGAGGACCTTGCGCGACTCATTTCCATGAACCAGGGCAGCAGGAACAATGCAGTAACTGTTGAAGGGGAGCGTCAGATGGAGGAAGAATCAGTGGTGCAGCCAATCCACTTCAGGGGCCACCTGTAATCTGGTTTTTATGGATATATGTTTTTTTGTCTTTTATTATGTAAGCAATATATAAGGGTATATACTGCCCGTTCTGTTAGTCATCATGGAAGAACTCTGTATATAGTTTTTTGGACCCTTTGCAGGCTTAGTCTACAATGCTCTATCTCTGCTCTGCAGGACTATTCTTCCTCTCTTTTTGCTATGTACTGAATGGATGTGCACAGCCCCTTTATAATATACTCCTTTTTAGTTTCGGTTCAAAAAAAATATATGATGATTTATAGTCTATCATTTATATGGGTTCAATTTATTTATTTTTTTGTTCACAGGTCTTTAAGTAAACCAATAAACTTAATTTGGTATAAAAGCTATAATGAAGGAGGTCTTCTTTATGTATATTTTACTATGTTTATGTCTATTTTCGCACTAGAGGTAATCTATGTCTAACATTTAATTGTTATTAGCAATAGAAAACTAGAGGTAGTGTCTTTGTATAATTTACTTGTTATTAGCAATAGAAATTATCTCAAAAATTATATTCTTGGTGTAGCTTCCAAGCTTCACATGAGGTCACAAAACATAAATTAGTTAGGTAAGGAAAGCCTTGAACTTGTGCCATGTACTCTATTTTCAAATAAGCACATGGCATAAGATCAAGGAAAGCTAGCGACTGCTAGCTTTCCTTTTAGCATAAGCATTTACTTATAGGATAATAACATATACCTATGCTAGAAAGAAAGCTAGCAATCGCTAGCTTTCCAATAGAAAAATCCTGTCCATGGTGATTGGTGGTTGCTAGCTTATACCAAGCTTGTTCCATGTGCTCTATTTTGAAATAAGCACAGGCAAAAGATCAATGAAAGCTAGCGACTGCTAGCTTTCTTTCTAGCATAAGCATTTCCTTCTAGCATTTTTGAGAAGGAAAACTTTTCTTTTTAATGAGTCCCTACTTGTGGTAGATGCAATGGATTTTTATTTATCTCTAAGTATTTAATATGTTTCCATAACACATGACCCTTATTATTCTTGTGCATGTGAATAAAAGACATGTAATAGAATATTCTTTGATAATGCTCATTATTTCATGTATCTTTAAAACAATTTAAACTTATAGTCGACTATTTATTATTGTTTTTAGAAGCTATGGACTCTGGTGCAATGACAATTCCAAGGAATAATTTGAAGAAAAAACGAATTGCAAGTGACACACAAACAACGTCTCCCCCATGTGGTATGGTGGTTTTAAATATTATTCTCTCATTTCTAAATGGTTAGACTAGAAGACTATATGGTAATATTTGTGATTTTGATTTCATTTTATTTATAGTAATAATTGCTTATTATTGTTTTTTGAAGCTGTCGTCTCCAAAGCAAGTAAAATGCCACAATCAGCATTCAAAAAACAAAAGCTTCATTCAACTCAGATTATAAATTCAACAATGGGTTCTAATTTTGAAATGATTAAAAAGTTCAAAACATCTGCTGCATTTGAGTATGTCGAAGATTGGTATGTTGAGATTGAAAGTCCCATGAATATGTTTCCAGATATGTATCTATTTGGATCCATGGATGGAAATGATATACAAAGGCTAGGGATAATTGTTAGTTGCTATGCTCTCAATCATAGTCAGATCGATTTTCAAATGGAGGTAATTGAAGAAAATGAAGTGAAATTATTTTCTTGCCAAGTTGATTACACAAAATTTAGACCAGTTTTGATTGATACTAATACAGAATTTCCAGAGTCAATAAAAAAGTCACAGTTTAAGTTGGACAGTTTTGAGAGCTTCAATGAATCTGGTCTAAAGAGTTGTGATGATCTTGTACAACGTATTACCAACGTTATGAAATATCGCTATGTGAGATGTAAGAAAACATCATCCGTGTTTCTTTATTTGCAACAAAGAGGTAAACTACTTGATAAAATACCAGATGATAAACTCGAGGCTCAAATGCTTGCTTTGAGAAGGGTATATTTAGCTGAGCTAGAACAGAGCATTAAAGAAAGTGAGTTCATGCCTACTACAGAGTTTGTAAAATCCCAAAAAGAAGACTCTCAGATAGAGAAGCTTGCTGACCAATGCGATGAAATCCATGAAAATTTTAAGGACAGTTATTTATTTTCAAGCTCTTTTACCATGAACGTGGATGTTCGAAGATGTGTAGAAGCACCCAAGTTATATAAATTGAGATCACGGGATGATTTAAATGTTCGAGTATTAGTAAAATCATTCCTACAGAAATTTCAAGCATCATTGCCTGATGCTCTTCTGATTCCATTTGACACAAAAGAGTCTGATCCGATTGGAAACCCTGTGAAAATCATGAATGAAATGGATATAAATGCCAAGAACATCAATTTTTGGATAGTTGATGGGCAACACACCATTCAAGCAGCAAAAGAAATATTATCAAATCCTAAATTCAGTCTATCTGTGGAGGCAAAACAAAAGTACAAAGAACGTAATGCTCGATTCTTAGATCCATTAGTTGCTCCTAGTGTGGTGATTCGTATTTGCTGCCAGTTAAATTCTGCAAACACAATGTTCTTCAAAACTCCATTCATTGATTCTGTGCGATCTGCAAGACAATTCCTAATTGCCAAAATAAATTAAAGAAACAAAAATGTGGGAATGCTAAGACGGCTGAAGACAAGGTATGCAATTTTATTTTTTTTGCACTTAGTTTATATTGTTATAACTAAATTCATGGCTATTTTATTTTTGATATCACATTCTTACTAATTTATATTTGTTATTTTTTAACAGGTTGATGATGAAATGTTGTGCTCTTTCTTCGATTGTCCACTAACAAACTTTGCTGAAAAAAAAGTCTTGTTATATCTTGATGATACTACTTGGGATAAATGGGAAGTTGTTTTTAATTGTTACAAACTAGGGATATTAATGTGTTCTCCAAACCAACCTAAGGATCCAAACTATAAGACAAATAGTCTGAACAGTTTGGTATCAAGTTCTTTCCATCCCCTTCAGGGACTAACCGCTGAAGAAATGTGTTCTGTAGCAGATAAACTATTGGATGGAACTGTCTGGTTTTCTATTCCAGTGAACCATCCAACCAATGCCATAAAAATGAAAGATTATTGTTCACAATTGAAAACCAAAAGAACAATTTTGGAGGCAATGGTAACATATTGCAAAAGTCATGATAAGAATCTGAATGATAAGATTCTTACAATATCCAATATTCTTGAGCATTATGGAATTACTGATATCATATTTTCCAACTTCTGTAAGACAATGGAAGGGTGTAAATATGTAAAAGGATCACGAAATACAAAAATAGAGTCCCTTTCTCCACAAGCCTGTGTGGTCCTTGATAGAATAATTGATGCATCGACAGATATACAGGAAATTGAGAACAGTTTTGAATTCGGTTGTCATTATGGGGGTCCTAGCCTCTTGTCAACACTTTTGCACTATTTTCCTTGTCTATTTCAACCAATGTTATACACTGACTTTGTTGTGTTGGATACATTGGCTTTGAAAGATGAATCATTCCTTAAGGATCACTATATTGAATTGTTTCGATTTTTAATCGAAAAAAATGGGTTGAAAGATTTTACTATGATTATCTTAGTAGAAATTTGGTCTTGTAAGGATGTATGCCAAGCTCTGGAGATTGTTGTCAAGGACTCAAATGTCAACTATAAAATGGCTATCGGTCTTTATGAATATAAAGAACAAAATAACTATAGTTATGATATAGTTTTAACTATACTGTGATATCCCTCCTTTGTGACCTATTATGTTAAAAATGAAATTATTGCTGAACACTAGTAAACTCAGTAACTTATAATTATGGTTAAAATACCATTCATTCTAAAGGAGAATGAGGATAATATTACTATCAATAAATAAAATAATATGTGGCTTACAATGCCATTTATTTTTAAGTGGAATGAGGATAGTACAATTATCATGGGTCATGTATTAGCATATATTTTAAAATCCAGTTTATCTCGAGTTCCCCATGTTGAGCAACGGGGAGCACTTGATGTAATTATTTAGTGGTTGTATTTAAGTGTTAGTGCTCCTTAAAAGGAGGAATCAAACTTCGGTGAAGGGGACATTCTCCTTACCTACCGAGATTCTCTTCGGGTGTGTTTCCTCCAGTTTTCTTCCACTTGCAAAGGAAATCGTTGTTTTCCACCACTTGGCACTCAAGTGGAGTTGGAGTTATGGCCTTTCCCGTTTTATTTAATTGGGGGAGTTTTCATCTCGGGGGGGGACCGAGAACTTGGCAGATTGCTAACAGGAATACGATGCCCCATTTGATGCCAGGGGAGATACCGAGAACTGGGCAGATTGCTAACAGGAAATACGATGCCCCATTTGATTCGGTATTGTTTATACTCCATCGAATTTTGGTGGCTCCAGGGTGAAATTGTTTATTGCTGTGTCGAATTTGATACAGAGTTTTCGGTGCCTCCCTTTTGGCTATTGTTTATTGCTCCCTCGTTGGCATACACGGATCACGGTGCCTCCACTTTGGAGGTTGTTAGGCTTGAAATCTGCATACGAAAGGAACTGCGAAGCAAATGGGAAAAAAGGGGAAATCGATTTTCTGGCGGTGCTTGCTCTCGAGGGACTGTCACTTTCATTGTTAGTAGAAAGGACTGGAGAAGGGTTCTTCAAATTTGATTTGGATGTGAATTATGCACTGTCGATTTGCTGTACAGTAGCTGGGCAATTTTACAACTAAATACGATCTACATACGGTATGTACATCCTATTCTACGGATCTGTTTTGGCCGATCCCTTGCAAGTTAGATGGGCGATCTCTTGATTAGACCAGGTTGGTTATTCTATTTTTTCGTTGAAGGTCGTTGCTGCAATTCTATTATACTGGCATCAAAGATTATAACTTGTTGCATTATGTCCGCTATTTACAGACTGTAGGATACCACCGGTTCGGATTTTGTCTTATACCCTCTCGCATGATAGAGTCATAGTTTAAACTCTGTGATTGAGCATACTCGTATTGCTGTAGCCGCATGCTCCAGATTGGATGCATTTCATTTGATCCTTGGAGGAATTGTTCCTGTATAGTATATATTTTTATTTACTTGGCATTAAAATGTTTGCTTCAGTGTGGGTTGGAGGAAGGCTTAGCGCTAGGGACAGAGCCGACCCCAAATGCATGAACTCTGTTTTCTGAAAAAACGTTATTTCCAAGGAATTGAGCGGTACCCATTTTTGAGAAAGACCCATGCTCATATTTAAATCTCTCTATGATATTTTCATAAACAGAAAGCGATCTTTAACCACTGTATATGGCTTCCTACCTTTTTATACTGTCCATGAAGTCGATCTAATGATAGATCTCTTCATATGTTCCACCTCACGTCATGCCAACGCATGGGATTGAGAAGGGCGCAGGCCAGATCTTGGGTGTTTCCCATTTGTTTTCTTATTTGCATATATATTTTATTTTAATCTGAAATTAAGTTTGGGAATGTCTGGGATATATATATATGGGAGTTCGTAGTCAAGGGGAACGAACTCATCCATTGGGTAGTCTGCATTACATATAATGTAGATTGATTTCTTTTATTTGAAACACAATTGCCACATAATTTATTTGATAAAAGTTGTATTCGATGGAATCGCATCCTCCAATCTCTACTTGTTTGAGATTCTAACTCTGCTCGGTCAATCGATCGCTATGCATATACATATTTACTATTCCCAATCAATCAATCATCTTTGATCGCTATTTTAGGGAATATTGTGTTAGTTCTCAGACGGAGGCGTGAATATTAATGTAGGCGTGAATCCTGGTAAGTGAACTCTAAGCTTGATCCATAACTAAAGTATTGATGCTATATGTGTGTGTGTAGATATGAAAAACGTGGTCTTCCCAATGAAGAAACAAATTCTTAATCTCTGCAAAGAGACGTATATATATATATATTGAAGCATGTATCTTGAATTGTATCCGGTTTGAAATTGTTAAACGTTTATACTTTTCATTAGATTTGAAATGTGGTTTTTTTTTATATTCAAAGCTAAGAGTTTTAGTTTATGCTAAAACGTATTGTATGTATTTTCCGAGATTGATTATACCAATTTAGATCTGAAACGTGATCCTTATAATTAGAGGACAGAGCCTAAATATTTGCTAAGGATGTGATGCATTACTTTTGAGTTGAGCCGAGATAAATGTTATTATATATATAAGCTAATATTGGTGTTAATTACAGTTAGGTAAAGACATAGGTGTCATCTCTGAAAAACGAACCCTTGGGTTCATGGGAGTCGATAGATTGTTTTCTAATTAATTATATTTCTTGTTGTAATGGTTGGACCATTAGTTATAAATACTTATACTATGGTTGGATAGAGATGAATCCGAAGATCGTGTGAAAGGTGGGTATTGAGGGTTTGGTCCCAGCACTTTAAATGAAATCCTTGTGTAGTTTTTAGTCAACATATATGTTACGTCTAGTTAAAAGCTGTTTAAATCTCTGTGTAACAAAGATGAATGGCAAATGTGAATTGTGATATGATATGGATGGAAAGGAAGAGTAAGTGATCGTGGTGATCGATGGATTTCTTTAATTAAGTTATATTGTCCTTTACATACGGAATTATTGAAGGGAAATAAGATTGCACCTTTGTTCATGAGATATTAAGCAGGAAGAAAATTTGAAGTGAAAATTGTTCCAGATAGCTAGAAGGCTTGGAATGTTGGAAGTTGAAGAACGCAACAATTGGTTGCAGATGTAAAACCCCCTTCTCGTTGAGTAATAAAAGAAATGACCTTCCTTTGTGGACGTAGCCCAATAGGGGTGAACCACCTGAAATTGTTCTCTTCTTATGTGTATGTGTGTTATTGTGGTTGATATGTATTTGTTATAGGAATTCCTTGATGTCATGAGATTAAAATGTATGGTTGAAGGCTGTAATGGTATTACTTAATAATATAAGTAAATTGACCTTTATAAGAATGTCAAGTGTATGCACAAGGATTAATTACATGTTGGCTGTTTTCTTAAAATGTTTTATTGTGAAGTTTCTTTAAGGGAAGAAATTTTTAATTTTCACCAAAATACTAACTCGCAAATCTTGGAGATGTTACATATGGTATCAGAGCACAGGTTGCAAACACTCGGGCATAGTTGGGCTCAGTTGAGGAGATAATATAAGCTAGTCAAGGGAACTCCATCGATAAGACGCAAGCAAAGGATTTATGTTCCAAAGAATCAGCAAGAGGTAATCGACAAGATGTCTTTTAAATCGCAAGTAAGTATACTTCACTTGTTGAAGCATTCTAAAGGAAAAGCATTGTCTATATGTGAGCATTTATATGTTTCCTCCCGAAGATTGAATGATCTTCTATTTATAAATACTAGAGTATGAATATCTCCTCATGCTCTACAATTAGTTTCATTAAAGGATAAGAAAGTATTCTTTAAAAATGATTAAAATAGTTGGAATATGTTCCTATATTTACTTTGGTGATCTTGTTAATATTTTCATATACGTTGATCGCAATGATAGTAATGAGAATCATAGGAGCATTTGCATGTTCAAAAGTTCATAAACATAATTAGGATTATGTATCTAATGAAATATGTACATTCATATCTGGTCGATTGATGCCATTGGTAGGGCTTTAGTACATATATAAGTCAAGTCATAGACAATCATCATAGGTACTTGATTGCTTCAATCATATTTATGAGGATAAGAAAAGTTCTAGGCTTGGAAAGGTGACTATACAAAAGAAGACAGGATATCAAACATATTGAATCATAAGGATTGAATGAATGATGGTTAGGTCATTATGAGAAGGATTGGAAAATTGTCATGAATTACCTAGTTATTGATTTCACGCATTTATGTTGGGACGATTGTATTAAGTATGTACACGAGATGGTAGGGTGCAGGGATCCTTATCATGTTAGAAAAATGCATAAATGGTACTAAAGAGTAACTCCTAAAAATTCTCCTTATTGGCTAAATGTTATTGAGAGAAGGTGTAGAAGATGTTTGTACATTATAGTGAATATTACATGTGATGGTTTCGATATAGAATATTAGTTTTGTGTTCTTCCTTAATTGTTATGTGACATGGTAGAAAAGAATGATTAGTTGATTTTATAAATATATAATCTTCAAGGTTAATGTAAGTAATGTTACTATCCAAACCATAGATGGTTAGAAGAATTGTAAAACTTTTATGAATGATTAACAAAGGGTCATCCTCAAGGTAAAAGATTGAAAGGATAGGAATTAACTTCATTTGGTTTAAATGGACATTCTACTGTGAGAAATTTTTCAGGACTAGGAAATTGCCATCCTTGTGAATGAGTTTCATGACCTTCGACTTAACTCTACTTCCACAAACGAGTATCCTTCGTCATTATAACCTTATCTGAAGATTTCAAGGGATAAAAGAGAATAATTATTAAGAATCCCCTTGTCTCTTTGCAGTATAGGATTGTATATAATAATGAAGTATAAATGTGTGACATGGGAACATGCTGTTAGCCTTGCTTGAAGGTTCAAAAGGATGATGGTTATAATTACTCAAGAAGTATACATGTGTATTCAAAGTAGTTAAAAAGATGCTTATGATGAAATGTTATGATTTCATTTTTGTATATTCTATTTTCAGGAATCCTTACTAGGAATGTTGGGATACTGGGAGTGGTTGACAGAAGGAATTATACCTTCATGTGGTCAAAGCTTTGTGTTATGTGTATGGATACTTGAAAATCCGTTAAAGAATGCATGAGTGCCTTTTATATATACCTCTTACTTCAGTAATTTCTACTAAGATAGACGTGGGAAACAATGAGTAATAGTGATACTTTTACTTTTGCTCAATAATTATGCCGACTTGCTATTCATGTACAGTGATATGTTTTCTCAAATTGATTATTTTGTTAAAACGGATAGATTATTGGAAACCTAGAACCAACATGAAATAAATACAGGTTAGTAGGATGCGGTAATCTTCTGACGTCCTTATGTTGCCACAAGGAATGACTGTTTTTATCTATTATGTGTTAAGGAAAACATTGCTGACATGGAATTTGCAGGGTAGATCGAAAGTGATCTTTGAGACAGTAATCGAGGTAAGCTGGACCCTCGGCAGATGAAGGTGAGCTATGCGGTCGCCTTTGCAAAGGTATATGGTTATCATTATAAGGTATGCAAGTATGTTTTAGAAAATGGGTTATTCCTAGGTGATATTAGTATATACAAAAGAGAAGTTGTATAACTAAAATAGGAAGTGTGTTTGAATGGTGAAGGATAACATTCGAGGTTAATGTCCACGAGTCATCATAGGAATAATATTATTTTTTCAAGGGATTATGTAATCCTATTAAGTAAGTGAGTTATGCTTTGGAAGGAGAAAACGTTTACTTCAGATGATCAAGTATGGATATGGTAGTTTGAAGAATGAATGATTTTCTTATTTACAATATTTGATTTTGTTATATAAATTGTTACTAACAATTGAATTTGGCAGATGGTCAAAAACTCGGTGGAACTTGTTGAAAGACAAAAGCTTAATATTGAGGATGAAAGATCCACATTGCAGCTTTTATTATTGTTAATTATTGTTGAATAAAGAACTAGAACAAATTGGTCCGAGAAATTGTAGGGTTACAAAATGTAATATGAAGAAATAATTGATGAATTTGAATGAGATTTTCCTAGACTCAAGCAAGGCGTCTTGGGAAAATAAATTCCGGGACTCAAGCGAGAAGGCTTGAGGGGAATTGTGTAAAGAGTGTTATAATGGCATTGAAATAATCCCTAAAATCAGGGATTGAACAGCCACTAGGATTCTCGGAGAATCGGCTGGCTGTAAGACCTAGGCAAGCTATAAGAAAATGTATATGTGGGAGGCAGGACGCTGCTTAGTATACATGAAAGAAATGTTTGTTGCGTGAGCACTAATGTGTTAGGCAAGACATGAATGAAATGTTTGCTGTGTGAGCACTAAGGTGTTAGGCAAAACATGAGAGAAATGTTTGCTGCGGGAGCACTAAGGTGTTAGGCAAGACATGTTTGTTGCGTGAGCACTAAGGTGTTAGGCAAGAACTTCCTGGATCAAGTGAATGTTGTTGGTTGATTTAGTCAACAGTATACAATCACGGAGTGCTAGATGTATTCCATATATTGCAAGTGATATGTACAGTAAATAACTCATGATTTATGTTTCCGAGTTGGGTTATGAAGTTGATGATAAAGTTTTTATTATTATTTTTTCGTTTCCTTGAAACCCGGTTTTGTAGTCGAAAATTCAAGTGTGATCCATAACGACTTGCGATAAATTCTTGAAAGGACAGAAAAGGGTCAAAATAGAAATGGCGAAACAAGCAAATGATTTCTCCAAGAGAAGAGTGAACACCGAGGATGGTGTTATTTTAAAGGGGATGAGGATGTGATATCCCTCCTTTGTGACCTATTATGTTAAAAATGAAATTATTGCTGAACACTAGTAAACTCAGTAACTTATAATTATGGTTAAAATACCATTCATTCTAAAGGAGAATGAGGATAATATTACTATCAATAAATAAAATAATATGTGGCTTACAATGCCATTTATTTTTAAGTGGAATGAGGATAGTATAATTATCATGGGTCATGTATTAGCATATATTTTAAAATCCAGTTTATCTCGAGTTCCCCATGTTGAGCAACGGGGAGCACTTGATGTAATTATTTAGTGGTTGTATTTAAGTGTTAGTGCTCCTTAAAAGGAGGAATCAAACTTCGGTGAAGGGGACATTCTCCTTACCTACCGAGATTCTCTTCGGGTGTGTTTCCTCCAGTTTTCTTCCACTTGCAAAGGAAATCGTTGTTTTCCACCACTTGGCACTCAAGTGGAGTTGGAGTTATGGCCTTTCCCATTTTATTTAATTGGGGGGAGTTTTCATCTCGGGGGGGGACCGAGAACTTGGCAGATTGCTAACAGGAATACGATGCCCCATTTGATGCCAGGGGAGATACCAAGAACTGGGCAGATTGCTAACAGGAAATACGATGCCCCATTTGATTCGGTATTGTTTATACTCCATCGAATTTTGGTGGCTCCAGGGTGAAATTGTTTATTGCTGTGTCGAATTTGATACAGAGTTTTCGGTGCCTCCCTTTTGGATATTGTTTATTGCTCCCTCATTGGCATACACGGATCACGGTGCCTCCACTTTGGAGGTTGTTAGGCTTGAAATCTGCATACGAAAGGAACTGCGAAGCAAATGGGAAAAAAGGGGAAATCGATTTTCTGGCGGTGCTTGCTCTCGAGGGACTGTCACTTTCATTGTTAGTAGAAAGGACTGGAGAAGGGTTCTTCAAATTTGATTTGGATGTGAATTATGCACTGTCGATTTGCTGTACAGTAGCTGGGCAATTTTACAACTAAATACGATCTACATACGGTATGTACATCCTATTCTACGGATCTGTTTTGGCCGATCCCTTGCAAGTTAGATGGGCGATCTCTTGATTAGACCAGGTTGGTTATTCTATTTTTTCGTTGAAGGTCGTTGCTGCAATTCTATTATACTGGCATCAAATATTATAACTTGTTGCATTATGTCCGCTATTTACAGACTGTAGGATACCACCGGTTCGGATTTTGTCTTATACCCTCTCGCATGATAGAGTCATAGTTTAAACTCTGTGATTGAGCATACTCGTATTGTTGTAGCCGCATGCTCCAGATTGGATGCATTTCATTTGATCCTTGGAGGAATGGTTCCTGTATAGTATATATTTTTATTTACTTGGCATTAAAATGTTTGCTTCAGTGTGGGTTGGAGGAAGTCTTAGCGCTAGGGACAGAGCCGACCCCAAATGCATGAACTCTGTTTTCTGAAAAAACATTATTTCCAAGGAATTGAGCGGTACCCATTTTTGAGAAAGACCCATGCTCATATTTAAATCTCTTTATGATATTTTCATAAACAGAAAGCGATCTTTAACCACTGTATATGGCTTCCTACCTTTTTATACTGTCCATGAAGTCGATCTAATGATAGATCTCTTCATATGTTCCACCTCACGTCATGCCAACGCATGGGATTGAGAAGGGCACAGGCCAGATCTTGGGTGTTTCCCATTTGTTTTCTTATTTGCATATATATTTTATTTTAATCTGAAATTAAGTTTGGGAATGTCTGGGATATATATATATGGGAGTTCGTAGTCAAGGGGAACGAACTCATCCATTGGGTAGTCTGCATTACATATAATGTAGATTGATTTCTTTTATTTGAAACACAATTGCCACATAGTTTATTTGATAAAAGTTGTATTCGATGGAATCGCATCCTCCAATATCTACTTGTTTGAGATTCTAACTCTGCTCGGTCAATCGATCGCTATGCATATACATATTTACTATTCCCAATCAATCGATCATCTTTGATCGCTATTTTAGGGAATATTGTGTTAGTTCTCAGACGGAGGCGTGAATATTAATGTAGGCGTGAATCCTGGTAAGTGAACTCTAAGCTTGATCCATAACTAAAGTATTGATGCTATATGTGTGTGTGTAGATATGAAAAACGTGGTCTTCCCAATGAAGAAACAAAGTCTTAATCTCTGCAAAGAGACGTATATATATATATATTGAAGCATGTATCTTGAATTGTATCCGGTTTGAAATTGTTAAACGTTTATACTTTTCATTAGATTTGAAATGTGGTTTTTTTTTATATTCAAAGCTAAGAGTTTTAGTTTATGCTAAAACGTATTGTATGTATTTTCCGAGATTGATTATACCAATTTAGATCTGAAACGTGATCCTTATAATTAGAGGACAGAGCCTAAATATTTGCTAAGGATGTGATGCATTACTTTTGAGTTGAGCCGAGATAAATGTTATTATATATATAAGCTAATATTGGTGTTAATTACAGTTAGGTAAAGACATAGGTGTCATCTCTGAAAAACGAACCCTTGGGTTCATGGGAGTCGATAGATTGTTTTCTAATTAATTATATTTCTTGTTGTAATGGTTGGACCATTAGTTATAAATACTTATACTATGGTTGGATAGAGATGAATCCGAAGATCGTGTGAAAGGTGGGTATTGAGGGTTTGGTCCCAGCACTTTAAATGAAATCCTTGTGTAGTTTTTAGTCAACATATATGTTACGTCTAGTTAAAAGTTGTTTAAATCTCTGTGTAACAAAGATGAATGGAAAATGTGAATTGTGATATGATATGGATGGAAAGGAAGAGTAAGTGATCGTGGTGATCGCTGGATTTCTTTAATTAAGTTATATTGTCCTTTACATACGGAATTATTGAAGGGAAATAAGATTGCACCTTTGTTCATGAGATATTAAGCAGGAAGAAAATTTGAAGTGAAAATTGTTCCAGATAGCTAGAAGGCTTGGAATGTTGGAAGTTGAAGAACGCAACAATTGGTTGCATATGTAAAACCCCCTTCTCGTTGAGTAATAAAAGAAATGACCTTCCTTTGTGGACGTAGCCCAATAGGGGTGAACCACCTGAAATTGTTCTCTTCTTATGTGTATGTATGTTATTGTGGTTGATATGTATTTGTTATAGGAATTCCTTGATGTCATGAGATTAAAATGTATGGTTGAAGGCTGTAATGGTATTACTTAATAATATAAGTAAATTGACCTTTATAAGAATGTCAAGTGTATGCACAAGGATTAATTACATGTTGGCTGTTTTCTTAAAATGTTTTATTGTGAAGTTTCTTTAAGGGAAGAAATTTTTAATTTTCACCAAAATACTAACTCGCAAATCTTGGAGATGTTACATATACATTTCTATAGTGAAGAGTCAAAAAGTTTACAGGCCTCAATATACTCTCACAGTTTTAGAGACATATCTGATGAAAATGAGAGAGATTTTGAATTCTGGGAAGAATTATTGCAAATGCATCAACAACATAGTGATCTAAATTTGATTATTTCTCTTTATGCGGGGAAAAATTTACAGCAGGCTTGCTGTACATATGGAAGAAGAATGGCATGTGTCGTAGAAAACGAGTTACAAAGCACTACCATGCCGACTAATCAAGAATCCTTCCAATTGCAAAAACCAATGTCTAATATATTGCTGTTGGAATATCCAGGTATTGTACTTGTTTTGTTCTTTCTTTAGTGATTCGTTGGATTCTATGCTATTTATAAATCTTGATTAACAAGATGTTTACTATAACTACTAATGGCAGAAATTGTAAAGAAAACAACGACACTTTGCAACAAAGCAATGATCAACATAGTGTGCACAATGTCGAAAAAGTTTTCGAGATGCAAATACAAGACGAAGAAAACACCATACCAGGTACATAATTTATTTTGTTTCTTTTGTTGTATTGTACTTGTTTTGTTCTTTCTCTAGTGATTCTTTGGATTCTATGCCTATTTATTTAATGAATTTCATTCGTTGATACATTTTATAACATTTCATATGTTTATTACAGTAGCAAATGAGGAGAAAAAAGACAGTGATCAAGGGAATGTGACAGAAAGCCATAGTCAAGAACATGATATCATATCAGGTACTTCACATGTCTCTTATTTTCAATTAAACATAAAATATGTCTTATAAAAAAAAAATTGATTTAAAGAAGTATTATTGGTATTTGATTGAAGGTTTGTTATTTTGGCTCTAGGTTCTATGAAGACAATACAAGAGAAGTGTGGCTTATCAATAACTAGTACAGAAAATACTCAAAGTGAGTGTATTTCTTCAACAATTTTTTTTAATAATAATTTATGTAGGATGAATAAAATGAATTTACTATGATCCATTATTGTTTTGCAGCTATTATAAGTCAAAAGAAATTAGTTATTTTTGAATTGAATAACATTTTCTATCAGAGCGTTGATGGTGATGCATCACAAAAAGAATTTATCGAGAAAATGGGAAGGGCCGCAGATTACACGATAGAGAAAAAATCATTTTGGTTTCGTCCACATGCAAAAAAATTTCTTGAAATGTGTTCCAGAAAAGAATCTCTTGACATTGCAATTTGGACAACATCTTTGAAACAAAACACAACAAGAGTTATGAAAAAGATGGTTTCAGAAACATTACAAGCTAAATTTTTGTTTACATGGATTGCTTCAGATTGCAAACAACAAAAGGGAAAAAATGACATTGATAATTGAACACAAGTTATATACAAAAAACATCTGAAAAAAGTGTGGACAATGTATTCTCAATATGATGCTACTAACACTATTCTAGTGGATTGTTCAATGGAGACAAAGAAAGAAAATCCCAAAGAAAATGTGATTATTGCCCCTTCGTTTGATGGAAATAATGAGGATAAATGGTTGATCGCTGATCTGTGGAGCTTATTGAATAAATTCTACAAGGCACCCGATGTTCGAGATATTTTGAAGAATCTTCAATGACTTTTAATAGTACATTAAGATGATTGTTATTCATTTCCTCTATAAACAAAATCTTGAAGTTTATGATATAAATTCTTGGTCATTGTACATTTGATTACTTAATTCTACATGTGATGTGTTATTACTGTGTTTTATTTTATTATCAATTTAATGTCAATATTATTTCATAATACCCATATAAGGATTGTTGTTGTGTCATTATTATAAATTAACATATTATTATTTTGTTTAATTATATTGAGATATCGAGTTATAAAAAGTTAGTGATTTGAATAATAGTCTTATGTGTTTGCATAAAAATGTAGTATTCCATATTAATTAAATAATTGTATTAGGTTGTATGTATAAATTAACGTACAATTACTATATACAAAAAACATCTGAAAAAAGTGTGGAGAATGTATTCTCAATATGATGCTACTAACACTATTCTAGTGGATTGTTCAATGGAGACAAATAAAGAAAATCCCCCAAAAAATGTGATTATTGCCCCTTCGTTTGATGGAAAGAATGAGGATAAATGGTTGATCACTGATCTATGGAGCTTATTGAATAAATTCTACAAGGCACCCAATGTTCGAGATATTTTGAAGAATCTTCAATGACTTTTAATAGTACATTAAGATGACTGTTATTCATTTCCTCTATAAACAAAATCTTGAAGTTTATGATATAAATTCTTGGTCATTGTACATTTGATGACTTAATTCTACATGTGATGTGTTATTACTGTGTTTTATTTTATTATAAATTTAATGTCAATATTATTTCATAATACCCATATACGGATTGTTGTTGTGTCATTATTATAAATTAACATATTATTATTTTGTTTATTTATATTGAGATATTGAGTTATAAAAAGTTAGTGATTTGAATAATAGTCTTATGTGTTTGCATAAAAATGTAGTATTCCATATTAATTAAATAATTGTATTAGGTTGTATGTATAAATTAACGTACAATTACTATGTTTGAGCAATTGCAGTTTATTTATCAATTGTGTCTTAATTGATCATTATAACTCTTACAAATCAGTGATTTGAATGTTAGTTCAATGTTATCATATGAAATTTTCTTATTTCTTAGAAATTAAAAAAATGGAAAATCATATCAGGTTGTATGTAAAAATTACCTATAATTAGCTTGTTTAATTGAAATTTAAAAAATTGTAAATCTAGGTGGTGGGTATAAATTAACATATAATTGGTTTGAATTGGACCATTGTAACTATATTTTTAAATTGTGATTTGAATTTCATTGCAATGTGCTTATATGAATTTTTCTTATAATTTCTTGAAAATTAAAATATCGTATGAGGTTGTACGTAAAAATGAACATATAAATAGTTTGCTTGATTTAAATTTAAAAACTGTAAATTTAGGTAGTATGTAGATATTAACATATAATTAGTTCAAATGAATTCGACTATTGTAATTATATTTTTAAATTGTAGTTTATCTCATTACAATTCTTAAAAATTAGTGATTTGAGTAGTAGTTGAATGTGTTTGTATAAAAAAACTATTCCACTGAAATTACTTTTATTTTCTTCATTAAGTTGTTTGTTTGGGAGTGGAAATAAATTGGATATGTTTTGATGCCATTAAGCAATGAAGTTTTGAAGTGAAAATATGTTAATGTTATATATGTGGCAGCAATGCAGATGGGAGTTAATATCAGTCGAAAGATCTTGTTGATATTTGAAATGGAAGGAGTATTCTTCTCGTCGTATTCCAAAGATGATACGAGTTGTCAAATTCAAAGAAAACCAGATTGGGAGCTTGGTGATAAATCCTAATTTTGTAGGCCTTTTCAATTAGAAGTATTAAAATACTGCCTAAAACATTATGATGTTGCGATATGGACATCAAATGTTACTAACAAGTACATTCGACAAGTACTTAAAAAATCAAATATTGATACAAGTGACTTTGAATTCATATGGGATAGGTCCCATTGTCACTTGCAAACAAAATTCAAATCATGTAGTATGATACAGTTTTATGAGAAAAGGCTAAGCGACGTGTGGTCCCAATATGGAAATAAGTACACAGAATCAAATGTATTGCTAATAGATACATCAAAGCCTACTTCTCAATTCCTCGGATATCGGTCAAACTGTATCTGAATAAAGGCTTATATAGGACATGAACACGATACTTGGCTTGTGCAAGTTCTATTCCCCTTTTTAAAGACACTTCATTGCATCAAACAGAAACGCAACTACATTCGAATGTTCAATAGAATATTGAGTTCTTTGTATTAAGTGAAGATATTATTTTATGGAAATTTGTTGACGATTATATTGCAATATTTCAATACAAGTTGGACACATTTTTTAGTGAATTAATTTGTATGATTTTATAACTTTTATAGATAGATGATAATTGACAATGATATATAAATACAATTATTAGTATTATTTATGATTGCTTTTAGATTGACAAGTTTTTGCATCATACAACACTTGATTTCCCCATTCAAAATATTTTCTAAATTTGTGCTCTTAAATCAACTATTTGTAATTTAAATCATCTCATAAAAGCCAACAAGGCATGCAAGAAACTCTCTTTAGTTTTATTTATCTATATGTATTAATACAAGTGCATTACAACACTTGATTTCTCTATTCAAAATATTTTTTAAATTACATACTCTTAAATCAATTATTTGTAATTTAAATCATCTCACAAAAGCCAACAATGAATGAAGTTCTCTTTAGTTTTATTGATCTATATCGATTAATACAAGTGACACGCAAATTTTGAATTAAACCTCCATCTATATAAAAGCACATTTCTTACAAAAAATATTACTTCAATGATAATGAGTGCTAAGTGTACTAGAATTTAGATTGAAGCATGATGAGTCATAGATGAATGATTTTGAAAGGTATAGGCATTTGATTTCCCAATCTATAACTTATTGTAAATGTGTATTCTTAAGTTAATAGTTTATAATTGCAATAATCTCATATAAGCCAACAGGACATGAAATAAATTATTGACTGTTATTAGCCTATATTC
The DNA here is from genome assembly GCA_027924585.1 of Larix kaempferi. Taxonomy (NCBI): domain Eukaryota; kingdom Viridiplantae; phylum Streptophyta; class Pinopsida; order Pinales; family Pinaceae; genus Larix; species Larix kaempferi. The sequence goes on from BSBM01000088.1 coordinate 6,690,444, forward strand.
ATTAATATGAGGAGTTTATCAATGCAATATGTAATTTTTGAAATAAAACCCCATATAATTGAAGTTGCAATTGTTTTAAAACACAAAACTAATTGCTAATGAGTGCTAAGTGGTATTAAGGGTAGTACGAGATTGGTCATAAGTGAGTGACATTGAACTATAAGAAATTTGATTTCTCATTTCATTTTTTTGTAAGTTTGTATTATTAACTCAATTACGATTAATTGAAATAATCTCATAATAGCCAACAAAGCATGAGATACGCTCTATCTTTTATCTTCTTGTATGCATTAAATGAATGTATAAATGTGATGTATTTTTTGGAATAAAATACAATGTAAAAACATTCCACAAGTAGTTGAAAAATCAAATACTGATACAAGTGACTTTCAATTCATATGGGACAGCTCTCATTGTCACTTGGAAACAAAATTCAAATAATGTAGTGTGATACAATTTTATGAGAAAATGTTAAGTGATGTGTGGTCCAAATATGGAAATATGTACGAAAAATCAAATATATTGCTAATAGATACATCAAAGCTTACTTCTCAATTCCCCGGATACCGGTCAAGTTGTATCTTAACAAAGGCTTATATAGAACATGAACCTGATACTTGGCTTGTCCAAATTCTATTCCCCCTTTTTAAGACACTTCATCGTATCAAATAGAAACGCAACTACATTCGAATGTTCAATAGAACATTGAGTTCTTTATAGTAGGTGAAGATGTTAATTTTTAGAAATTTGTTAACGCGTACATTGCAATATTTCAATACAAGTTGGACACATTTTTTGATGAATTAATTTGTATGTTTTTAAAACTTTTATAGATAGATGAGAATTAACAATAATATTTAAATACAATTATTAATATTATTTATGATTGCCTTTAGTTTGACATTTTTTTGCATTACACCACTTGATTTCCCCATTCAAAATATTTTTTTAATTTGCGTTCTTAAATCAAATATTTGTAATTAAAATCATCTCATAAAAGCCAACAAGGCACGCACAAAGTTTTGTAAATGTGTATTCTTAAGTTAATAGTTTATAATTGCAATAATCTCATATAAGCCAACAAGACATGAAATAAATTATTGACTTTTATTTGCGTATATTCATTAATAAGAGGAGTTTATCAATGCAGTATGTAATTTTTATTGCTAATGAGTGCTAAGTGGTATTAAGGGTAGTACGTGATTGGTCATAAGTGAGTGACATTGAACTATAAGAAATTTGATTTCTCAATTCATTTTTTTGTAAGTTTGTATTACTAACTCAATTATGATTAACTGAAATAATCTCTTACAGGCCAACAAAGCACGAGATATGTTCTATCTTTTATCTTCTTATATGCATCAAATGAATGTATAAATGTAATATGTAATTTTTGGAATAAAATACAATGTAAAACCATATAATTAATTGATAATGAGTACTAAGTGGACTATTTAGACTCATTCGATATGTGCCATAAATAAATTCAAAAGAGCATGGGGTCATATATAAAGTTCAACTAAAAGATTTGAAAAATATGTTTCAACATCTATTTCTTCGACATTTAAAAATCTTATCATTTTCTTTGCCTTTTGGTGAAAGTAATTCTCGGCCATGATTTCTTAATTCGATTTCTTCACACTTTCATTGTGTATGTATAATGTTGTACCTAACAAGTATCCCAATTTTGACGAATTTATAGTTATTATTTGGTTCGACATCAATACATTTCTTATAATTTATTTTATTTTAATTTAATATTGTGATTTCCTTCCAATCATGCTATATTATAATATGTTATTTAACAATAAAAATATTTAATATGATACTTTGTTCACTTCAAATATAGATAGAGATCTTCTTGTAATAAAACATGCAATTATGTGTGCAACTTAACTTCATTAATCCTACATTTTATATCTTCATGAATATTTTTTCTCACGATTCAACAAATTACAGATTTTCATATACTCCTCCTAATTTATGGCATACCGAACTAGTTATAAATGATACAACATTTCATTTTTTATGATTGTATATTAAAAACACTTGGGGTAAATAAAATTTGTGATCAATAAAAACATTCTTTCTAGGATTAGTTTTTCCAATTTTAATGGAATATTTCTTTAATGCATAATTTTTACAAATTAAATGAAATAAATAAAATGTTTACAAAAAAATTCAATGTCATAGAAGTCCTTGTAATAGAATTTTTCTAGATTTCTTGAAATATGTGTTAATGGATTCAAATACTCATCATCTCCTTATGATGTCATCGTCCGACATGAATCTCCAAACGCGTCGAAACCCATACGCTCCCATTGCACCTACAAATGTTCTCCCTATGATTGAACAACCAGTTCAGAATGCACCTACATCGTTCGTCTCCACAGTCAGACCCGGATTATACTCGGAATCACCTATGAATTTCACATTCCAATCCATCCAACCCCCTTTGAAGATAACCGAGATATCTAATTTGTGCACCGTCTCGCATAACACACAGGTACCAAACCAACAACCCCCTTTACTCCCGCAACCCCCTTTACTCCCGCAACCACCCTCAGTGCCAACTCACGTAGGAGCCACACCAATTCATACTATCCCATTTTTATCTCCCCCTTCAGGCACCATCAGCACACCAGTCATGGCTACACTTAATCTCCCAGGATTAACATTAGGACTACCTGTGTGGTACCTACCTGCCCCAACCTCTCCTCCTACACCGAATGTCATTTTACAACCAGTGCAACCCATCAATACTTCTAACCGTCCACCCCCTAGTGTAGAAAACATCCAGAATCAACCACCTCTCGGTGTCACTACCCCTTCATCTTCTATGAATCCCCCTCCTCTTATCAAGCCCACTGGGGGCAGAGGCCCACAACCATACACTGCGGTACCTCCTGCCAAAGCAGTTAAACCTCCCCCCATGTTTCGTGCTCCTCCTAAATGCTCGTTGTGTGATGAGTTAGGCCATCCAACTCATCAATGTCCACAATTACCTGCATTACAGAAACACATGCAAATGCTTGACGATGACCCCAACATCTCGGTTGTCAAAATCGACCCAAACACCAAGCCTCGTGATAAATCACTGCGTACCAACCACCCTTGTGTGATATGCGGTATTTACGGCCATTACTCACATCATTTTCCTAATATCCCAGATTACAGAGCAGCTCTCTACGAGATGAATAATTTGGACCTTGAGACGGTGCCCTCCACAATTGAGGAAATGCATCCCCCACCATCTTCCTCCTTGGAAGAAATTAACACCATTTACACGGTTTCCACTGGATACCCCTCTGTCCGGTCAGCCCCTTCAATTGATCCCTTAGACACACATGTTCAACCCTTTCAAATCGACGAGGAAACCACATGTCCACAACATGGGGGAAGGCCCAAAACCTTGCTTACTCATCATCATCGTGATTCTCATCGGAGATACTGGGGGCATCCACCCCACAAAGGGAATCCCCCATCATCATATCATCACTTCGGTATGCCACCACAGCCCACAACCTCATGGTATAACACCCCGCCAGCAGTTGCTCAATGCCCTATTAATCTCTCTCTAAGACAACATCTGCACCACATTGACACCTCTGATTTAGGGGGCATAATAGATTACCTCAACCCCAGAATAGGGGGCATGATCAATCATTTTGAACCTTCCCCATCATCTCTATCTCAACACCTCAATGAGCCCATCGTTCAAACCAACACATATGTGATCCACAATCACAAACCCCATGCACATAGCATGGGGGCAGGTCATTAACCCTGCTCACTTTTTCATATTCGTGATCTCAACCATTTTTGAGGTCACATGTCACTTGTATATTTGAGTTGATTTTATGCAGACAGTATTTCCCCCCGCGGGTCATCATTTCTCCCCACCACTGCATCATTGGCTTGGTGGGCTCACCTTTATTTGTAGCAATTTTTTAACCTAGTTATTTGCTTTGACCATTTTGGAGTCCTTATGACCTCCGTTTTTCACACCATTTGCACCGCCGGATTCATATTTCCACACTCGTGATGATGCTTGAGATCATTTCTCGCTCTCACGCCTAGATTTTTTGGGCATTTTTTCCATACCCCCTCATTGCCTCGGTTTGCGTGCCACATCGGCCGTCGTTCATTTTTGGCATGCTTTATATCGTCGGATTCAGTTTTCCGCGGTCGTGATGACGCTTGAGATCATTTCTCGCTCTCACGCCCATACTTTTTGGGCATTTTTCCCATGCCCCCTCGTCACCTCGATTTGCGTGCCACATCGACCGTCGTCCATTTTTTACGTGTCTTATATCACCGGATTCAGTTTTCCACGCTCGTGATGATGCTTGAGATCATTTCTCGCTCTCACCTTTAGATTTTTTGGGCATTTTTACCATGCCCCCTCGTCACCTCGGTTTGCGTGCCACATCGGTCGTTCTCCATTTTCGACGTGCCTCATATCGTCGGATTCAGTTTTCCATGCTCGTGATGATGCTTGAGATCATTTCTCTCTCTCACCTTTAGATTTTTCAGGCATTTTTCCCATGCCCCCTCGTCACCTCGGTTTGCGTGCCACATCGGTTGTTCTTTGTTTTCGACGTGCCTTATATCGCCGGATTCAGTTTTTCACGCTCATGATGACGCTTGAGACCTTTTCCTTGCTCCCATCAATCCCTCTTTGTTCGGTATAATTTTATCCCTTTTTCGGGTTGAGCAACCCCTTTTACGAAAAAGGCACTTAGGGAGTTTCTGTTAAGCTCTTTTCTGACTCCTAAAAACAATGAAAAGATTGTCGAGCAACCTTGCTTCCTTTCATGCTCGTTAAACGTATCTGAAAGGGCGTCTACTTGGTATAAGTTTACCCCTTTTCCGGACCTTGTAGACTAATTATGAAAAAGGAATACTCTAGTCACATCGGCTAGAAGAGTTCTCCATCTGCATCATTTTATGCTTTTTCGGGCCTTAGAGACTAAACTACGAAAACGAGCACCAATAGAGTCCACTTACCATTTTCAGACTCTCTAAACATGAAAGCAACCATGAGCATGAGCCGTCCTGGGCTCACAAAATCCACAGGACCGTACCATTTCATAGCACACTTTTATCCCTTCTTGGAGCTCATTAAAACTACGAAGAAGGAATCAATGGTGCCTCTTGGCGCCACGACAGATAACATCTACTCATATGAGAGCTTCCCCATGATTGGTCTCCTTTGTTCAGAGTATTCTACAGTATGTCACCTTGAAAATCCCTCGATAGCACCTATCAGCTCGTCCTCCCCCCCCAGAGTCAATATATACCATTCAGTCAATTAAAGCAATGATCCCCACACCTACAAGTCAGTTCCCTACGCTGCCAGGTCAACCATGTCATCATGCTCTGAACAAAGGAAGTTTGAGTCTACCCACTTTTTGACCCAGTTATTTCCCATCCCCACAAGTATGTCAGTCCTACCATCAGTACTACAACACTTTAGTTCTACACCTCGTGCTCCTATCAAGGAAAAACCATTGCCTTGTTAGTTGCTGGTCTCCCTCTGTCGACGACAACCACATTTATTCCAGAGGATAGACCTAGAGGTCCCTGTGTCTTGGACTCATTACCATTTATGATGAGTGCCTATGAATCATTTCGAGAGGAATCCTCAGTGCCTTTCCAAATGATTGTTTCTCACATGATCGACTTCAACACCTTGATCGCATCGTTGAGATTCGCACAGGACATTGATCCTTTCAGTTATTAGTCAAAGATCCCGGATACCCCCTGACTCCTCCACATTTGAAAATCTTCCTATGGATAAAACCAGTTACACTTTTTATATAGATATTCGGGTTGCGCATGGCGACAATATTCAGATGTACCCCAGTTTCATACTCCCTTGAGTATACAGTTACAGTAATTCTCAGAGATGACTCATAGTCTTTGAGTCCCTACAGATGTTGGACACCTTTAGTTTCAGCAGTTCATCAGTTATTCCAGTGTATCAGTTATTGAGATCAATTATGATCAGGAGTATATCCAAAAATAATGTCCCCTCTGGACCATTATGATGTAACAGTAGATTCTTTATGTATTAGATCCCCTTCTTGGGACTAATTGTTATGTATATGTCTTGATACGAGCATGGGAATGCCCGCCTCGTCCATTATCAGAGATTATACCTCATTCATATTGAGGCCATGTAATATTTTTTGTTTTTGCAGCTTCCAAGGGCCGTGGCTCCAGTCTCCAACCGATATCTTCTCTCCCCTAAAACCCCAGAAAAAAGACAAAAGAACTATGATGTCTATCGGCCATACGATGAGCTTCTGCCCTCACACATCAGGGGGCAATCTGTTAACACCCAAAAAGTGCTCACTAGCTCATTTCCCTATTCACATGACCCATTTGTCCACTTTTTCACCATCTGAGCCTCTGAAACCAACAAAAGGTCACCAAAAAACCTAAGTACACCCCTTTTCCCACTAAAAAAGATTATTTTTTCCTAAAAAGAATAAAAAACCCTCAAAAAGGGTCCAAATTCCCAAAAATATTAAAAAGGGAATAAAAATATTAATTTTATTCAAAAAAGGAAAAAGGAGGGAAAAGTACCTAAACCATGTTGGTCAATACCATTTGGTTTCCACAAAACCACAAATGGTATTCCCCACCACCAAAACCTATAAAAAGGTGGTAGGGGCTCCTCATTTCAGATCCATCCATTTTCCTATCCTCATGCTGCCAAAATCTCCCTTGAGTATTTGGCCATTGTAGCAACCTTGGAGAAAGGACCCATTGGAGATTGGAGCTTCTCACCATTGGAGCTATTCAACAACCTTCATCACTTGGAGGTATTGTTATTGCAAGCACTTGCTTGCCCCATTGTCAATACAAAAATTATTTCTTATGTTTCTTGTTCTTGTTTTTTAATTCGAAAATGCACATGCTAGTTTAGTTTAGTTTAGATTTAGTTTATTGTTATTTATTTCTATTGAGACTGCTGCTACTAGTTAGCAGGTGCCCATAACATTAAGATTGGTTGCAAAACCAAGCCAACATGGACCCTATATCTTTTTTGTATGTTTCTAATCCTTCTTGAGTCACACAAACAAGGAAACTTTTTTCTTTTTTGGTTTTGAGAACTTTCCTGCTTTTTTGCATCTTTTGGTTTGTCTTTGCTTTCTTACTTTCCTTCTTTTTTCCGCTTTCCTGGTTTTCACCGATTCTTGATTTGTGCTTCTTTTTTTCACGTTTCCTTCTTTTGAAAGGAAAATTTTTTGGCCCACCTTATCTCCTTTTCCAACTCATTATTACATTTAAATAAAAATTAATACTCAAATAATATTACATCACTTCTAAATTAATTTAATACCTAATAATTTAGCCATAATTTATCATCTAGCTAAATTAATTAATTATTATGGTAACTTAGGCCCAAATTATTCTGTTATTATTAATTTAATACTAGAACCCCATGGGATGGAGTGGTTAGTGTTATGACCATGGTTCTACCAAAAACCTGGGACATTACAATACTGTCTGCAAAGTCTAGTGGGACTAGTGATGGTGGATCACATTGAATTACTGACAGGCATGAGATTTCATCTCAGGACATGCATCCTAAAATTTATTAATGTTTATTTATATTTGAAGATTTTATTGTGGAAAGCACATCAAACATTTTCAGACTCATAAGAACATGTTATTTTATTCTGAGGAAATGAAATAGAAACAACGTTTATTTTATATGGTTATGCAGACATATTACATGTTTATGTTTTGAACATAGATAACCTATGTTTTATTTGTGCATGGTGGATATATATGATTATGATAAATGTGATGCATATGTATTCAATTGTTACAGGGATATTCAAATGAGCACATATGTTTGCATGACTATGTGTTGTAGTTAAGTGGATTGCATAGTTACCAGTGATACATGATATATAATAAAAAAACAATTAGATAGATAGGAACATAAGATAAGTAATGGTAGAATTGCCAACAAGTATTTCTATTACTTAGAACCAAAGTACATTACAATGTCTCAGTTCCTACCCCTATGTATCTGGATCTCCAGTCTATATATATAGTTTACAGATAGTTACATAACGACCTATCAGTTCACTAACCGACGTGACTAACTGACTTGACATGTAGTGGTCGACACGACGGTTCGACATGTTCTACGAAGTGGTTGTTGGGTTCCAGTATACTAGTGTAAATTAGATCTTATATTTATGTCAATCCGGATTTTGTAAGACTTAGAGGCATGTCCCAAATATAGAGATTCAGACCTAGACTTAGTTCTAAATTTAGTTTACTATGAAATAAATATAATGGATACAAGAATACTGTAAATAAGAAACAAAAAACCTTCCTTACAGAAGTAACTTCATTTGATTTCTTAATCAATTAGCGATTCATGTATGGAATACTCTGAAACTAAAAACATCTAAATCATGAAGGTAAGCTATAGTGCTTAATATCTTACTGTTGAAGGTAGACAACCATCGATTTCTTTTACAAGAAAAATAGATCACAATGCTTAGCTTATTTCAACAGTTCAACATCAAATAAAAGTAATTGGGATTGATTCTACAGTGTTTAATCATTCAAACTAAAAAATGTTGATGTATATGTAACTTCGGAATGTATTTCACATATATGTATATTGTATTCCTATAGAGATGTTATTATTCCTCTATACGGAAGTGTCGTCATTTATATTGTAAGTGTCGTAACTTATACTTGATGGGTTATTAGACCACCTTGTTTGGGGTCGGCCCTGTATAAGTCATGTGGGTCAAAGGGTTATTAGACCACCCTATTGGGGGTTGGCCATGTGTGTCAAAGGGTTATTAGACCACCCTATTGGGGGTCGGCCCAGTCAGCATTATATTATGTGGTTAAGTTTGAGCCTACATGAGTTAGGTAAAAAGGCAAGTCAAGTCAAGTATAAATAGAGTGCGGGAGGCACTCTATTTGCACACTCACTTCTCACACATGCACTCAAGGAGGAGTAGCGCACTTATGGAGGGGGAGGATCTGCTGCTAGGTTATGGCTATCTCTCTTGGTTGGTTGTATCATTGCTCTATCTATCTCTGAGGAAGTTATTGGGGTTTTTCACCTTTATGGTTTTCCCCAAGTAAATCTTTGTGTCTCTCGTGTGCTTGCATTATTGTCTCCATGATTGATATGCTGTAGATATGCTGTACATGTTGTTCTCTCAGTTAAGATCCTAGATCATATTGAAGTAAATTCTGAAAATCTAACATGGTATCAGAGCTAGCCTGAAAGAAGGCATGATATGGCATGTATGACACTTGTTGCACTTACGATGCTAGGGCTTGATATAGAAAAAACCAGTCATCGTAGAACTTTCGCTATAAATCCGTTTTGGCGAAGTTTTCGGATCTGAAATTGTTACAGGAGGAAGCTAAGATCTCCAAGTACCTTGTGTCCAAAGGACAACCTCTAATTCGTTGTACTTTGGGATTTATGATCTGTGTAATATAGGGTTTCTGCCTCTTCCAGATCTGAGTCACAATCAGGTGACCTTGGGAAAAAGGTCATAACTTGGGCTAGGAAGCTCCAAATGAAATTTTGTAAAAAGTGACAGGTAGTACACAGTCTGTACTATCTCAGAAAACTTTTTCAGAGGCCGAAGTTGAACCAGTGACACGTGGCACGCCGTACAAGTTCGATCTACAGTTTTATCCCATAAACAGGTCACGTTGCGACACTTGGCATAACTCTCTCTCAGAAAATCCAATGGAGGTCAGACCTGTCAGGATGGAAAGATAACAGGCCGAGCTATCTCAGAAAACGTTTTTAGAGGCCGAAGTTCAAACAGTGACATGTGGCACGCCGTACAAGTTCGTTCTTCTATTTTATTCCAAAACAGGTCACGTTGCGACATTTGGCATAACTCTCTCTCAGAGAATCCAATTGAGGTCAGACCTGTCAGGATGGAAAGGTAACAGGTCAGGCTATCTCAGGAAATGTTTTTCAGACCCTGTGGATCAAAAATTTTAGAGTTACACCAGAAACAATCAGGTACATATTTCTGTCAAAACAGAATTATTTTTTGGTACCTTCATTCATGGCTTCCGGAATTTAGGGCTTTGAAGAAAGTTGGAATTTTTGTAATCGGAGACCACGGCTGAATGCTACTCATCAAAATAAAAATTTAGAGACCAAAATCAGAATTTTTGGTTGGGAAGAAGGCCGGGCTTGATCAGACCCTAGTTTGGGACTTTGATCAGGAAAGTGGAAAATTAGGGCTTCTGTAAAAATGGGAATTTTTTAAATCTGAGACCACGGCTCGAAGCTCCTCAAAAAAATAGAAGCTTAGAGCTTTGGATCAAACCTTTTGATTGGGAAAAAGAGTGGGATTCATCAAACCCCAGTTCAGGGTCACGTCCAGTGAATCCGGAAGTTTCAAAGGCAAAATTGAGGAGTGAAACTTTGCAGTTTTCAAATTATGAATATACCAATTTGATCAGCTCATCAAGGCGCATATTTCTATCCTTTCGGAAGTTTGAAATTCAAAGTTTGAATTTTTGGGGTTTCTCTGACAAACCCATATCCAGCTCCAGGTCCAGTTCTTGCACATCAAGTGGATTGGGTTAATCCGAGAAGAAGATGGATTGGTCACCTACATAGGTGAAGAAGTTCCTGTTTCAGAGGGAGATGAGGCTAAGGCCTTACTTAAGAAGATTACAAGCGATCTCGACAGGTATGACTCATCGAGGTATGTTTTGATATTTGTCCATGATTAAGTTTATGGTATGTTTGTCTTCATGTTATTACAGTTAAGTACAATTTTGTTTTTAGATTTGTCGTATCACCTTAACAAAATTATGAATGCATGATAGAAGATATTCATTATTTAGGGTGTTGACACTTATGATTGTACTAATGCATTATGGTGTTGTATGAGGTTTATGTTGTCTACTAACATGAAAGGTACACCAAGAAAGACAAATCATGCTCCAGTTCAAGAACATATGATCATGGTGACATGAGGATAAAGACTCATCCATTGTCATGGATCTCATAGAAGATCCATTTACGAGGTATGTATAACTTGGTTTTATAATGGCTAACCATTGAGACATGCAGGTTACTAACACAAGTCATTGAAGAGAACCAAAAGACATTATACGGGTATGTTAGACATAACTAGCTAGCATGCTAATCCAGGTATGTTTTTCCTATATCAAGCTAGAATCCTACCTTGTGTTAGGATCTTATACTATTGTGTTGTTGATAATGATTATTCACAAAGAGTCATAGGTTTGAATAATCATGGTTGTATGCATATTATGTTTCTTACCATAATTGATGATATGACTAACCAGAAGAATCATGAAGGTATAGCTTTTATGCATATTATATCTCTTATCTTGATTGATGATTCAACTAACCTGAAGAGTCATAGGTTTGAGTAATTACAGGTTTAGACATGTTATGTTTCTTATGATTTGACTAACCATAAGAATACTACATAAACCTTGAATGCTAATGCTTATTATTTCTGTTTGAAATGATCATGACTATACATGCTTGAGATTATTGTGTTTTAATAGTATACTAATGAATGTATGATTTTATATGAGTTCACAAGGATAACACAATCATGATACTAATAAGCATGCATAGGGACCAAGGATGAATATGAGTTCAAGAACAGGTAATTTAGGAAGCAAAGATCAAGAGGGAGCACACTCCAGTTGTTCCTGCAAGAAAGCAAAGGAGCACACTTCAGTAGTTTCTGCAAGGATGCAGATATTCAGAGGGAGTTGACCATCTCTCTACATTCCACAATAGAAAGGTGTAGAAGAAGCTACTTCAGATTAGGACTCCAGCAGCTCCTGCAAGGAAGCAAAGACTCAGAGGGAGTCCACCCAACGAACAAACAAAGATAAGTATTTTAAATTATCATTTCTTGCATATTTGTTTGTTTAAATAATACTGTTCAATAATGTATATACTGATGTTCCTAGAATTAGGTTGTGTATTATGCATATTAGAATAGTTGCATTGATGAACAGTATACTACTAATATACATGGGTAAGTGTCCTATGGCACTGTACAACATTCCATTGCTACTTATCTAGAATGAAACCTCTTTGCTGACATGTTGGGAGTTGTGCACACTCTTAACAATGTTCTGGTAGAGATTGGAAGGCATCTAGAAAGTTACGGGATATGGATAAATGTTGTATTGAAGCATTGGCTAAGATAATTGCATGACTGTATGACATATTTCTTTATGTGTAAGAATTTGTTCTGAAAACTATGAGATGTTTTCTAATCATGCAATTTAACTTGTTGTGTAGGAAAGATCGTATGTCATCTCCTACAAAAGAAGAACTACAACATTTTGTTCCAGCAACAAAGATATCTATTGAAGATATTGAAGATATTGAAGTTCCCAGGATCTGGGATGAAGAAATGGAATGCCATGATCCGTCGATCATGAAGAATGATGTTTGGGATGTAGTCCCAAGATGTGAAGGGAAGTTTTTTTATGACTTCCAAATGGAACTATCAGATCAAGCATGTTGCAGATGGCAGCATTGAGAAATATAAAAGTGATAAAATAGAAGATGCACCAGATGGATCTCAAGACAGCATGGTGTAGTCATATATGTGTGCAGAACTTGGTATGGTAGGATAGACAGCTTTCTATCCAGTTTGGGCGTTACCAAGAGTAAAGCAGATTCCAACCTTTTCTACAAGGTTGAAGAAGGCAATCCAGTGATACTATTTTTTTATGCAGATAACATGTTTGTTACAGGTAAAGATAGATTGATTGCCGACACGCAGCGGAAGCTTTCTTCCAAGTTCGAGATGATGCACTATTTGTTTTTGGCATGGAGGTGTGGCAGAGTGATGGAATCTTCCTTGGACAAGGGAAGTATGCAGTAGAGATCCTGAAGAGGTTCGGGATGATGGACTGCAAGCTATGGCCACACCTATGGCATCGAATATGAAGCTTCTATGTGATGCTTCATCTGAGCTGGTTGATGTCTCCATGTATCGTCAGATGATTGGTTCCTTGATGTACCTGATGAACACGAGACCAGATATTTTCTTTGCTGTGAACACATTGAGCCAGTTCCTGACGGATCCAAGGAGTGTTCACCTGGTTGCTGTAAAGCATATTCTGAGGTACCTGAAGGGTACAGTGGATTATGGGCTCAGGTATGAGGCGAATCAAAAGTTTAACCTGTAGGGTTATGTTGATTCAGATTGGGCTGGAAGTGCTGCAGATAGGAAGAGCACATCTGGGTGTTGCTTCAGTATGGGATCAGGTGTGATCTCTTGGTTTAGCAGGAAGCAGTCCTGCGTAGCACTGAGTACAGCTGAGGCAGAGTATGTTGCAGCCTGTTCAGCTAGTTGTGAGGCAGTATGGCTACGGAAGCTACTGTCTGAGTTATTTGATCTCCATTGGAAGCTACTGGTATCTTCTGTGATAACCAGAGTTGTGTGAAGCTGTCCGAGAATCCAGTGTTTCATGACAGGTCGAAACACATAGAGATCAAATATCACTATATCAGGAATATGGTATAGAGAGGAGCTGTGAAGCTCCTGTATGTTGCGACGGACGAGCAGATTGCAGATGTGCTGACGAATCCACTAGCCAGGGTAAAGTTCGAGTACTTCAGAGAGAGGCTTGGCGTTCTTCAGATCGAGGAAACTTCGAGGAAGAAGTGATGGACACATTTGCTGAAGCCATTCCAAGCATGTGGGAAGGAGGATCCTTCACATGGCTGTGGATGTAAGCGCTGGATGATGAGCATCAGGATGATGTTCTGGTTTCTGCCTGGATATGATCAGTTGGATCATTTATGTATGTACGCATCATGTTGGATGCTGGATATGATCGGTTGGATCATGTGTATGTATTTTGTATATGCATCATGTTGGATGCTGGATATGATCGGTTGGATCATGTGTATGTATTTTGTATGAACGCATCATGTTGGATGCTGATGGATACATTGTGTGGATCATGTATCTTTATATGATCAGGTAGATCATGTATACTGATGGATACATTGTGTGGATCATGTATCTTTGTATGATCAGGTAGATCATGCATACTGATGGATACATTGTGTGGATCATGTATCTTTGTATGATCAGGTAGATCATGTATGCTGATGGATACATTGTGTGGATCATGTATCTTTGTATGATTAGGTAGATCATGTATGCTGATGGATACATTGTGTGGATCATGTATCTTTGTATGATCAGGTGGATCATGTATGATGGATATATTGTGTGGATCATGTATCTATGTATATATCAGGTGGATACTTGGATGATCGTGGATGACGAGCTTCTCCAGATGACATGCAGCAGGATGTTGCAGTGATGATGATCAGGATGATCATGTGTACATCAGGATGATGTTTGATGAGTATCAGATGATACTTTGTGGCCGTGGATCAGGTTGTGCAGGAAAGCATGTAATTTGTGCCCTGGGAGATTTGCAGATGGTCTTTCGAGGTTTTTCCTATGGCATGTAATTCGGTGCCCTGGGACATCTGGCAAATGCTCTTGCGAGGTTTTGCTTGGGAGGACATGTAATTTGTGCCCTGGGAGATTTCAGGTCGGAGTTGTGTACCCGTAACATCCTGAGATGCTCTTGCGAGGTTTTGTCCTATGGCATGTAATTTGCTCCTGGGAGATCTGGACAGGATGAAAAAGGCCTCAGATGCTTCAGCCAGGTTTTGCCATGACCACATGTAATTTGCTCCTGGGAGATCTGGACAGGATGAAAAAGGCCTCAGATGCTTCAGCCAGGTTTTGTGGACCACATGTAATTTGCTCCTGGGAGATCTGGACAGGATGAAAAAGGCCTCAGATGCTTCAGCCAGGTTTTGTGGTGAGATCACATGTAATGTGCTCCTGGGAGATCCGACAGGTAGAGCCGCGTGCTCGTAACAGCCTGGGATGCTTCAGCCAGGTTTTGTGATGGGTCACATGTAATGTGCTCCTGGGAGATCCTACAGGTAGAGCTGTGTGCTCGTAATAGCCTGGGATGCTGCAACCAGGTTTTGTGACGCACGTAATAAGTCCTGAGGATTCCACAGTATGGCCAGTGATGATGAAGACCTGCAGGTGGTGGGCCTACATCCAGTATGAAAAAGGACTGGCTCTGTAGAACTTCCTATGACGAGTAGATTCAGAGATTGATTGAGATAGTAGCAGCAGTGACGATGATGATGACTCAATGATGATTATCCAGTGACGATGATCCAGAGAAGATGACTTGTGCTAGAAGAACTGTGCTGAGAAATACCTTCCTAGTTAAGAGGGAGTGTTGATGTATATGTAACTTCGGAATGTATTTCACATATATGTATATTGTATTCCTATAGAGATGTTATTATTCCTCTATACGGAAGTGTCGTCATTTATATTGTAAGTGTCGTAACTTATACTTGATGGGTTATTAGACCACCTTGTTTGGGGTCGGCCCTGTATAAGTCATGTGGGTCAAAGGGTTATTAGACCACCCTATTGGGGGTCGGCCATGTGGGTCAAAGGGTTATTAGACCACCCTATTGGGGGTCGGCAGAGTCAGCATTATATTATGTGGTTAAGTTTGAGCCTACATGAGTTAGGTAAAAAGGCAAGTCAAGTCAAGTATAAATAGAGTGCGGGAGGCACTCTATTTGCACACTCACTTCTCACACATGCACTCAAGGAGGAGTAGCGCACTTATGGAGGAGGAGGATCTGCTGCTAGGTTATGGCTATCTCTCTTGGTTGGTTGTATCATTGCTCTATCTATCTCTGAGGAAGTTATTGGGGTTTTTCACCTTTATGGTTTTCCCCAAGTAAATCTTTGTGTCTCTCGTGTGCTTGCATTATTGTCTCCATGATTGATATGCTGTAGATATGCTGTACATGTTGTTCTCTCAGTTAAGATCCTAGATCATATTGAAGTAAATTCTGAAAATCTAACAAAAAATGATAAACCTATCATGTAATAAAATACTGTGCATATCTATATAGTCCAATCCAATCTACAATGCATAAACTGACAATCGAAATCAACTCTACAGAACATAGTCAAAACATACCAATGCGCAGTAATGGAGAAATGAGTGTGCAGGTTTAGCAAAGGGGGCCCTCCAATGCTTCACTCACACACACAGTAGAGACTACAAAGTTATCGAATCGTGTTCACAACATAGAATGATATGTACCAATAATTTGAAAATGTAAATCTTTATTTCAGAATCATAAGTTTGCTATCATTGTGCATCTATTACATTGTGAATCCCAGTATTTATAAAAATTGTCTTTCAAAATCTTAAACACTACAACAACTAGTAATATTAAATTTCATCCCCCTAATATCTCTACCATCCATGAGTTTGTTCTTCATATCCACGAAAATAGACCAGAATGATCCAAATCATAATTGTCCCTGTTTTTGTGCTAAGTGACAACGCTAGAAAATTGATTTAACTAGTGTTGACTTGCCACTTGTAAAATCTGTTCCAAAAAGTTGTTAGAAATTCATCTTTCCTAGGACATCGAGGATCTTCCTCTATCTTTCAATTCGTGCTCAGCTGGCCTGCAAGAATCCAACCTAGGAGCAATTATGGGAAGTCAATTAATCCTGTAATTTATTTAAAATCTCAATTTAAATGCTTTAAAAATTGCATAATTCAATTTATTTAAGAGCAACAACAATTTATAACTTTGATAAACGAATGCCAAGGTTCTATGGATGAAAATGAGGATTTTATGGCAAAATATGAAGGATAATGGGGCTAGCTGAAGGATTTATAAGGCAAAATAGGTATCAAAATAGTGACCAACATCTCCCCCAAGAGGAAGCCATTGCATGACCTCATGCACAAAACTGTCTCCAAAACTGAATCTACATATTCCCATGCAAAAAATTGTTTTTATATTGCTGTTACTCATCATCTGACATGTCTCTTGTTTGTGATGACGCACCTGTACTAGCTCGAGCTACATAAAGGACCCTCAATCTCTGATATTTTGCTTTATAAGTCTTCTTTTGCTGATACCATTTGTATGAATGTTTAGATATTTTCCTCTTTTGAACTTGAAGCTTCCTATTTTTGTCCTTTAATTTCTTATTCACTAGTTCTAATTCCCTTACCTTCAATTTTAACTTCTCAATCTTTTTGCTATTTTTGAAATATTTCTTCTTTTTCATCTCTATTGAAGGCTGCTTAGAAATAGTGTCCATTCCAACTTCTTCTTCTTCATTCTCCTGTCCTAAATACTCTTTTCCTTCTTTTTCTGTCACTTGTTGTTCGAAGCCAACAGAAATGATGGCTGCATCCTCATCTTTCTCTGTGACTTGCTGCTCAAAGACTGGAGAAATGATGGTTGCATCCTCATTATCTTTCTCTTCTCTTTTAGTTGGAGTCTTTTCAATTGTTTGAACATATTTCTCCATAATGTCTTCTATAATTTGTTGTTCAGAGATAATGTTCACCTCTTCATCATGTTGTCCAATCTCACCTGCTGGACTTTCCTCTTGACCTTCCAAAGATTGAATGTATTCATAATATTTTTGTTGTGCTTCATCATCTTTTTCGAGTGTTTGTTTTTTCTTAGCTTGCTGACGTTTTCTTGATTTCTTCTCATAAGTGTTGAAGATCTTATCCTTTTCTTCTTATTCTTCTCTTAGGCTATTTTGGGCTTGTTTCCTTAGAGTCATCTTCATTATATGTTATCATCAGTACTTCATTATTTTTCCTTCATCCCTTAGGCAGTCTTGGGTTGGTTGCCTTAGGGTTATCTTTTTCAACTTATGTGCCTGCTATCATCAACAATTCATCGTCTTCCATTCCTCCCTTAGACATCTTTGAACTTGTTATCTTAGGGTTATCTTCCATTTCAGTGCCTGCTATCATTATCAATTCATCTTCTTCTATTCCTCCCTTGGGCGGTTTTGAACTTGTTGCCTTAGGGTTATCTTCCTTAACTTCAGTGCTTGCTATTATGAGTGCTCCTTCTTCAGGTATCTCTTCTGGTTCTTCAAACATATGATAAATGACAAATTGATGCCATGTTAAGGATTGTTTTTGTAACTCATGTTTGATAATTATATTAATGAGCCCACAATGAAAAAGGCTTGTTAACTTGTCCTTAGCATGTTTTTTAATAGCTTTAGCCATCTTGGAAAGGCTCTGTAATAGAAAATAAGGTATGTTAATTTCACAATCACCCCTCAAATGCTGCAATATATTGATGTGATAAAGATATATAATGATGAACCTTCCTTCACAAGTGATGAATCTTTGGATGATGTAGGCTATTTCATCCCAAGGATGAATCAACCAACTCCTTGGTATTGTTTTATTCCATTGTACTCAGCTTTCCCTTGATCTGCATAAGAAGGGTGTCCATGCTTTCTCTTCAAACTGTTTGGTTTTAAAGAACCTCTCTCCCTGTTGAGGTAACCCAATAATTTGTGCCAAAATGTCTTCAGACAGCCTGAATGGGAGATTACCTAGTGTAGCCCTTTCTCCATCAAATGAGTAGGAAAATTCTAGGCTAACATTATCATTCTGTCCATCAATTTTTTCAAAGAAGGGAACCCATCGTTTCCTCTCAAAAATTTCCATACATTTTTCATGAATGACAGAGGAATCAAATTTTTTTGGTTCTAGTCTAGACACCATCTTGTAATTTCTACAGGAAGAATCCTTTTTATGAAAAGAAAGCCCTCAAACAGAACTCGACTCTAGCTTGAAATTCTAAACTTCTAAAAAAAAATTATGTTCTTAATGGTTTCTCTATCTAGCAAAACCTGGAAGTTGAATTTCAAATTTACCTTACCTCTGGTGGCTCCTTATTGCACATGTCTGAGATAAACACTTCCATGGCTGCGTGCAGCTGGGGTTTCACTTCATCATACCACGTGGAAGACTCTTACTTAGGATAATGTAGAAAAATTCCCGAGTTAACCAGTTACAGGCTGCTTTCTTTATTTATTTTCTATGTAGCGCCTCTGTTTCTACCTCCTGTCATCGGTCTACTTATCACTCTCTCACCCCTTCAACCATCGTGGAAGTGAAACCTAGGATTTATCAAAGACGGTTGAGAGAAAATGAAAACACTTCTAAATTTTAAATTGGAAGTGTGAGCCTCCCTATGTATGGGCAGATTTTGTGGGGGTGAGGTTCAATGACTTCCCCCCTTTCCTGTGCAATCATTTCTCAAACTGGCCCGAAGTTCCTTCATGTACCTTTTTAGTCCACCTCCATACTCTTTTATCGTTTTTTTTCATTTGATGTATAAAATGGAAAATTGAGTATTAAATTTGAATTTCTCGGTTAAATAACCCTTCTTACTTCTTTGAGACTGATTTTAAAACTTTCCTATAGGATGCACTTTTTTTTAGGCGTGGATTAAAAAAGTATGAAAGTACCTCTGCCATTGTTGGACCACTAATTTTGACACCTAGGGTAGATGAATGGGTAAGTGAATGGGTCAATGGGTAGATGGCTAGGATTGTGAGGGTGATATGCATGTTTTCATTACTCGAAAACAAAGAACCATGCAAGCTTTTAAAACATAAAAATTAAAATTCTTAGAGACTTGTTTGATATTCCTCTGTGCTTTCATGCTTTTTGAAATCGGGTTTGCTTCTTTGCTGTAGCTTTTGATGGCCCTTATGCTTTGATGTGTTTTCTGCTGCAACTGTTTCAATATTCCTTATGGTTGTAGCTTGCTGTGTCTTTGTCTTAGGTACCCTTGCAAGTTAAATGTGCTTCTTCTCAGGTCCCTTCTACTGATTGTTTTATGCTTTGTCTCAGATCCCTTCTGCAAGGCTTGAGATCTGTGATATGAAACTTCATGCTGGAAAGAAATTCTAGCATTTGGAGAAGGCTTGGAGGGTTTCAATACTTTGAAAAGGAAAACTTGATGTGATCATGGAAAGATTTGACATGCTCATCCCTCTCAGGCCTATTGATTGACTTGTCCTCAAGTCAAACAAAATCTTTATTTCCTGATAAAACTGATATGGAAAAATTGCTTATGGCAAAAATAATCCATGAAAAAACTGAAACTAGGAAGTTGAAATTGTTGTTGTGAATTTTCAATGGCCAAGTAAACTTGGTTTTCCAAGGAAAATTCGAGTTTATGTTGTGCCAATTGCCTGGTTTTCGCAACTAAACTCCCTTTCTTGTTTTCTTTTTCTTTTTGTTTTTATTTATTTATTATTGAATCAGAATATGTGTAAGAAGAAAGTGAAGGAGAAATACCAGTGTGTTTTTCCAGCACTTCCATTTCCCTTTGCTGAGAAATCTGTTGTATGAAATCTTCTTTGTTGACAGGCATATTGTAGAGTTTTAACCTATGGCCATTGGCCACAAATGTTCTTGTTTCATCATCTATTCTTTGTAGTTTGACTGAGCCATTGTCATAGACCTCTACAAGCTCATATGGAACAAGCCAATGATTTGTGAACCTGGCTTTGAAGTCTTTGAACTTTGAATAAAACAATAAGGCCCAATAACCGATGTGAAATTGTTTCTTTTTGACAAAATTATCATGCCATTGGGATCTCTGTTGTTGTACCAAAATATTGTGTTCCCTCATCTCATCTAATTGATTTAACTGCAGTATCCTTTCTTTTTGTGCTTCAGAAAGATCCATCCCTAAACCAACTGCTAATTTAAAAGAGTGAATTTGATATTCAATTGGTAACAGTACTTGCTTACTATAGACTAGCTGATAGGGAGAAAAACCAGTACTATTTTTCCAAGTAATCCTGTATGCCCATAAAGCTTCAGTGAGCTTAGCTGACCAATCTTTTCTATGCATCTGGACTATTTTGGTGATGATTCATTCCAAAGTTTTGTTGGTAGAATCCACCTGGCTGTTGGTTTGTGGATGATAAGTTGTAGATTTTCTGTGCTTAATCTTATACTTGGCTGCTATCTCCTGCACCAGTTTAGAAGTAAACTGTGCTCCTTGATCAGTAACAATCTCTCTAGGAACTCCAAATCTAACAAATATTTCTTCAATGAGAAATTTTACTACTGTATGCTCCGTGGCTCTTGGTAATAGTTTGGCTTCCATGCACTTTGTAGCATAGTCAGTACATACTAAAATGTACTTGTTTCCTTGTGATGGTGGATTGATCGGACTAATGAAATCAAGAGCCCATTTTTCAAATGGTTCTATGAGGACTTGTGGCTAGAGTGGCATCTCATCAGATTGTACTGGCCGTCCCATCCTTTGACAAGTATCATAGCTCCTAACATACTTCTTAGAATCTTTGAAAATAGAAGGCCAGTAAAAACCCAAGTTGAGTATCTTGTATGTTGTTCTTTTATCTGCAAAATGGCCACCACACGGTTCATCATGACAAGATTTCAAAATTTCTAAAACCTCATATTGTCGAACACATCTCCTAATGATAAGATCATATCCTGTGTAGAGGAGATCTCCATTGGCCTATATGTGTCTACCACTTTGCTTAATAATTCTTTTCTTTTATTTGGATGACATAGATGGAGGTAGCTGTCCTGATGATAAATAGTTGGCTATATCAGCATACCAGGGAGTTATAACAGAAATAGAAAATAAGTGTTCATCACAAAAACTATTTGAAACAGGAACAACCTCACTAGAATTGTGTAATCGAGACACACAATATGCCACTTTATTTTCTCTTCAAGGTCCATCTAGAACAATGATGTTGAATTCCTGCATCAATAATAACCATCTGGTTATCCTGCCATTAGTAATCGACTTGTTCATCAAATATCTTAAAGCAGAGTGATATGTATGGACAAATATGTCATAACCAGTAATGTAATGACGAAATTTGTTCACAGCATGAACTGCTGCAAAGATCTCCTTTTCAGTAACTGTGTAATTCAATCCTGCAGGGGTTATATTTTTACTGATAAAGTAAATAGCATATCTCATGGTATTCTCTTTTTGTCCCAAAGAGGCCCCTATTGCAGTATCTGATGCATCGGTAGAAATGTGAAATGGCAATGTCCAATTTGGTCCCCTTAGAATGGGTGCAGTTGAGAGCTTCTCTTTAAGTTTCTGAAATGCAACTTGACAGTTAGTATCCCAATTGAAATGTACATACATTGAAAGTAATTTAAATAATGGCAAATCTATTTTACTAAAAGTTTCAATAAACCTACGGTAATAGCCTGCATATCCAAGAAATCTTCTCACATCTTTTTGAGTTTTTGGTTAAGACAGATTCACAATGATTTGTATTTTTGCAGGATCCACATTTATTCCAGATGATGAAATGTGGTGCCCTAAAAATATCCCTTCAGTTAACATCATAAAACACTTTTCATTGTTAAGAGAAATATTTGATTCAACGCACCTTTTTAAGATTTTCTCCAAATTTGCCAAGGAATCCTCAAAGTTATTGCCATACACAGAAAAATCATCTCATAGACTTAAACACATTCATGAATTAGACTAGCAAAAATGGCCAAGACTGTTCCTTGAAAAGTAGTTGGAGCGTTACATAAACCAAAAGGTAAAACCTTGTAGGCATATGTACCCTAGGGACATGTAAAAGTAGTTTTGTCCTGGTCCTCTGATGCAATTCTAATTTGATTATATCCACTGAAACAATCTAAGAATGAAAAATAGTGTTTTCCAGCTAAGGCATCTAACACTCGATCAATAAATGGCAATGGAAAATAATCTTTCAATGTTGCTTTGTTTAACTCCCTGTAATCTACACATATCCGCCATTTTCCATTTTTCTTAGGAACAACAACTAACGGAGAAACCCATTGGATTTCAGAGATAGTGTAGATAAATCCTACTTTTAATAACATTTGTAATTCTTCCTTAACTATCTCTTTCAATATGGGGTCCATTCTACGTTGAGGTTGTCTGAGAGGTCTGATTTTATCATTTGTGTAAATGTGATGAGTGCATGTTTCATGATGAATGCCTGGCATGTCAGTGTATTCCCAAGAAAATGCATTGTGATATTTATTCAATAATCCAATCAATTGTTCTTCTTGTGATATAGTAAGATGTGCACCAATATTCAAATGTTTCCCTGGACTGATTTCAACTGATTTGCTTTGGACATCAGTTATTGAATGAACATTAAAAATATCATTAAGTGCTAATGCCAAAGAATGAACTGTGCAATTTTTCCTGAAAATTTTGTCCCAAAACTTGATCTGCAATAGCATACTGCATGTTTCTTAATTCCTCAAAAATATCAGGTTCATAAATAAAGTAATCTAGCAAATCTTCATTGTTTTCCTCTTGAAAATCAAAAAGTTGATTGATACTTAAGACAGGCTGAATTACTTCTTCTTCTCATTCTTTTGTTTCATTAATCCATGATAATTGATCTGACATAGAAGGTCTTTGGGAAGAAAGATAAAGTGTGATCTGTTTTCTCTCCGTTCGATGTCAAATGAGCATACTTTTTGTTCTACAACCAATAAAAGCATTAGTTGTTTCCAACTAGGGTCTTCCAAGTATCAATGGATGCCCTCCTAGATTAGACTTTGGTTGAAGCACTACGAAATATACAGGATACTCCCAAGAATCCAAAGAAACTATGATATCTTCTAGTATCCATTCAGGTGTGATTTTTGACCTATCAGCTAGCTCTAAAACTATAGTGGTTGGTCTGAGATTTTTCAAGTCAAGATATTCCATTGTGTTCAGTGTCATGACATTGATAGCTGCACCTAAGTCAATCAATGTTTTTGGAATTGAAAAATTGTTGACAATTATTGTGACCATTGGGATTCCTAGTGTTGTGGGGAAAATGCACCTATAGTTCAGGGGAGAAACTACCAACTTACGGTGATAAAGATAGACTTACCAGCATTCTGCAAGTACAACAAACAAATGAAGAGATTAGGGTTTAGAGATATAGGCACCTTATTCAGAAGGTTGATCCTAGCTTTGCCTCCCTCACTCTTCAATACTTATCCAGTGTCGCAATGCCCAGACCTGCAAAACAACTTAATACCTTTCTCAAACACATTTGACTACACATATAAGACTGATATTCGTAAAAGAAGAAGACATCAGATTATAAACAAACTGTAATCAAATCTGAGATGCATTAATGGGTCATATTTGGAAAGAGAAGAATGTATGATCTTTATTAATGAATGAAAGAAAGTACATAAAGTTATACCTTCTTTCAAGCTTGGCACTTCACGAAACCTAGATTCAAGGTCTCCTGCTTCTGTTCTCCAAGCATTCCAGCCTCTAATCAACTGTGCTAGGGTTTACCAAAAACTAACCACAAGAGAGGGGGATGAAGGTCTCCATTCCTCCAGCATAACTTTGTAATTGGGATTAGTCCCCTCACATGGCCCTTCTACCCTCTTTATATAGTCAGTGAACAAGAGGAAAAGTAGTTATAACCGAGTAGGAGGTTCTCCAACCAACTTAACTTCCCAAAATTTCAAGATTTTGACCAAAATAGGGGTGTACGCTACTCTACAATAGACAAAGTCGCGTACATATGGAGTTGAGTGCTACTATTTCAATAGTGGAGTCGCGCTCAAAAGGGTTTGAGCACTACTATTGTACACTAGAGTAGGGTACACACGCTACTATCATGCCTGTGTATCAGCGCTCATGTTAAAAAATGGCCAAAAACTTTCTTTTCTGCTCATTTTCAGGAGATGGTTTGGTCTGGAAAAATGTTCCTAAGGGTCATATACATGAAATGGGTCAAGGATGAGGTAATTTAAGCCATTTTTAGTGTCCCAAATGACTCCTCCATCCACAAATGTCCTGTTGTGTGACTGAACTTTATATCAAGAATTGTCGGCATGTGACCAAGGGATGCAAGTATTGTCATGGATGGAGAGGTGTCATTTCAAGCTATAATAGATGCCCCCTAATGTATGAGGTCAGAGGGAGTGTGGGAAACGATGGCCGAAATACATTATAAATAACAAAGAGTTGAATCATGGAGGAATGGAGAAACCAAGAATCATAGGCTCAAATGAAGTACCTGAAAGCAAAGGCAATGTCAGACAAACTCATCCTTGGGGTAACTGTCCATGTTCAAATGATGGAACATGACCTCTAAGAGGATACAATAATGATCCAAATACTGATGCATATATCATGGCCACTAAAATACAAGCGTGGATCCATGAGGAACATAAGTGTAAACATAGCCACATAAATACAAGGTGGATTTGTGTCAAAACTGGAGAACATAGCCATAGAGAACAAGCTAGATCTATGTCTCATCAAGATCCAAAACGAGTGTGGCTCAGTCTTGCGCAACTTGGGCAATAACATAAATGAGGTGATGCTATCGAGGATCCCAAGGTCTTCATCCAAAAACAACCCAAGGGACAAACCTATCCATGCGAATAAATGAGTTGATGTCGAACATGGGAGGTATCGTTTGATTATCGGTCATTGATGTATACCGTTAACAAACACGAGGGTGTCCACCAATAATGAAAATGGAACCCAATGTACCTAGTACATTCAAGAAAGTGCGAATAGATGGTCTTGCCGTCGAACACTTGAAGAATCCATCGGATAGGAGACATTGATGTATTCCGATCTATCCAATAGCGAGAGAAACTGCCACTAATGACTGCAATCCCCAAGGTACTAACCGAAACTCTAAACTTCATTCCCAGAGTACAATGAGTTTAAGTCGATGGGAAGAAGTCCGTTGGAAGGGAGGCCTTAATGCATCCTCCATCATCCAACACAAGGGACACTCAACAGGTCTGAGCTAATTTGGAGTAGGACTGAACACATGATGAAACATACTGACACCAAGGAATGGCTGACACATGAAGTCAAGGCAACTGCAGAATGGCCGACACAGGTTATATCCTTGAACAATGAGCACGACACAAGAGTGACTTAGGCATCTTTTAACAAAAAGGGACCATGACGCAAAGTCTGCAATGTAGGAGACATTAAAATATTCTCCATATGATTGGAAGACTAACCAAACAGAGGAGTAAGAACTCTGAGATCAAGTTTACCCTAAGGCCAACACTAGAACCCAACTTGTTTGATAGACTCAAAACATGTGCTTTGTTCAAGGAGATAGTTGACTTGCTGCCATCATATTGAAAGATATTTTGACATTCTTTCCTTCCCTTTCCTTTTTCATTTTTTAACGAGCTTGACAAAGAACTAAAGCATGATCGATGGTATTTTCATATTTAAGGAGTCTAAAAAACCTAGAAGAAAACTCCATACACCTATCCATGTATTTTATATCGAGCTCGGATTGGTCTGTGCTCAATGGTGTTTTCTTGCTTATAGAGTTGAAAAACTTAAATAGTCCTCTATACACCTATCCATGGATTTTATATCGAGCCCAGAATGGTATGTGCTCGGCGGTGTTTTCTTTATTATAGAGTTGAATAACTTAAACAGTCCTCTATCAACCATCTCATGGATTTTACATCGAGCCCAAGTAGGTGAATGCTCGCTTGGTGTTTTCACATTTTGAGAGTTTGAAAACCCTAAAGATGACTCCAAAGGTCCTTTTTCGTAAAGTTAGTCTCCTTCCCCGAAAATGTGTAGAATGATGGAAGAAGAACTCTTCTAGCGCATACAAGAGTATACCTAGAGTATACCTTTTCCGTAAATTATCCACCAAGGCCCGAAAAAGGGGTAATTCTATACCTAAGTGGATGTCGGTTCAGTTATTTTAATGAGCCTGAAAAGACAACTATGCTCGAAACATTTTTCCTATTTAAGGAGTCTGAAAATGGCATAAAAGAACTCCATAGGGATCTTTTCTGTAAAGGTTTAACGAGTCCAAAAAAGTAAACTCATAACCTCCTTACTGTTTTTAATGAGCTCAAAGGAGATATAGAAAAATGCTCATAACTTCCTTACTATTTTTAATGAGCTCGAAGTGAAGATGAAAGAAATGCTCATACCCTCCTTACTGTTTTTAACGAGCTCGAAGGGAAGGTGGAAGACTGCTCATAACCTAATTACTATTTTTAACGAGCTCAAAGTAAAAGAAGAATGCTCAAAACCTACTTACTATTTTTAACGAGCTCGAAGTAAAAGAAGAATGCTCAAAATGGGAGGAGACGAGTGTCAAGGACATGCGAAACTAGCTCCAAGTGCATGGAACAAATCTATGCCTAATGCAAGGAACATGAGGAAGATAAGTACACTCAGGGTGTGTCTCCTCCTAGTAAAAGGTGTCAAATTGTGAGGGAAAAATGATACAGGTCTTAGCGGAAATGAGATCAGAGATGGAGGCTTATACAACGGGCTAAAAGCGTGGAAGCCAGCTTCAGGCTCATTAGCGCAAGCGGGATCATAACAGATGACATACAACTTGAACATAGAGATGGGATCCTTATCAGGGATGGCCAGAAATAGATGAGGAAGAAAGATATGTGGCTTCTTGTCAAAGTCATGGTAAATCTCAAAAGGATCCCAAGCCTATGATAAAAACTCAGCATGGGCACCAGAATGGCATAAGGGTGTTGACTAGGGTGAACCATGTTAGGTAGGCTCTGTTGTCAGACTGGTGCACGATGCATAAAGAGATGGCTAACACACCAATATCCAACACGTTCGACCCTATGGCGAATTCGGATGGAAAAAGGTTCAAATGCAACATAACAGAAGGGAAGCCTAAACCTATATGCAAGGTTCCAAATATACCTAACATGGTGGCACAAGGTGTCGAAAATGACCAGTAAGCAAGTATACATCCAGCTAAGAATCCTGTTTCTAAGAAACATTAGTACCAGGATCATATCTAAAAAATATGTAAGGAAAGACCCGATACAAGTCACTGTGGTAGAAATACTTTCAATGTCACTATCATCAACAACAGGAATAAACAAGGAAAAGTTTTCGAATGAAGACTCTATGGTACCCAAGCCCGAGGACTTACAATCAACAAGATTGACTTCAGGATGAAGATCAAAGTTGAAGGACATGATGGAATCTGCAGAAACAAATTCATCATCACGGGAGTTGAAAATTCTAGAAGCATAATCAAACTCAACAGGAACACCGATTTACGGATCTATAGGAGAGTCCAAAGACTCAACAGTAGGAAGATCATACTTTAAGGTCAAACCGGGGCTGGACATGACTGTGAATGGATCAACATCCAAATGAATGGCATACTGTACTATAGACTCTAGGAAAACTTCATTGGAAGGAAGCATATCATCCCAGATAGAACACATATCTAAACATTCAGATGGAGGTGTCACTTGGTCAAAAGCCAGGACTAAATCCCAAGAAGGTAAGCATGAACTCAGAGACTTCTTCTCAGTAGCAGTTGAACTCAAAGAAGAATATGCCACATAAGTCCCATGTAACATAGCAGTGCCTAATGATGAGGGATCGGACTGGTCTGCAGTTGGGTAATAAGGAGGATCAACAAATGCAAGCTGGTCGATGGTGACAATGTTTTCGTTATGAGGAAAATGCATCACACGAAAAAGCGTAGACACCACAGCATGCATAGCATAAACGTAATCACGCCCGAGGATCATATTAAAGTCCATAGGGTCCTTTAAAACCATAAAATCAACTAAGACTATTTTTCCACCCAAGGTAACAGGTGTCGAACGGAGGAATCCGATCAATTCACTAGGTCTTCTATTGAAGGTCAATGGCCAATTAACAACTGGAATAACATTAGGGAAACCCAAATATCTCCAAGCATAAGCGGATAAGATACTAATAGAAGCACCTTCATCAACAATGCATCGATCAACCATATGGTTCCCGATATCAACCTTTATCTGGAAAGGTGTCAAAGAAGGAATACGAGGCTTGGCTAGACTATTCCAATAAAAGGAAATGGTCCTAGGGCTTGGTAGGGGTTCACATGGCACAGATGAAGTGCCCCCTTTTTCAGGAATATCCAAACTGGTAATGCAGAAGACTTCAGCAGTAGATGCATCAATCTCCAAAGGACTGATGGGATTGGTCGAAGATTGCATCGATTCGATCACTTCACTCTCCGAAGGAAGAGTGGGTTCGACCAAGGATTTCATTGGTTCAACCACTTTATCAACCAAAGGTTAATCTAACTGCAGGGAATCTATAGACAACTCAAGAACAGAGGTTCCTTCAGACATGGACCACACTCTTCGTGCCTCTAGAATGGCAGGGCATCGGTGAGTAAGGTGATCTCCCTTACAAAGTTTACAAGGGAACTTTGGTTTCCGTCCTATAGGTTTAGACTTCTTTACAACATCACTACTCTCAGCATGACTAGCATTGGCTGACAGCTTGCCCCCAACATGACTCACAGAGGTTGGTTGCTCAGAAGCATCAGAATTTTGAACTAAGGACCACACTTTTTGCACTTCTGAAAGTACAGGGCACAAGTAAGTAAGGTGATCTCTCTCACAAAACTTACAAGGGAACTTAAGATTTTGTTTGTTTGGTTTGTCGACAATTTAAACTCCCTCAGCATGACTTGCAGTGGCTGATCTGATGTCTCCAGTATGACTCACAGGAACTGGTGACTTGTCATTAATATGACTAGCAGTGATCAATGACATGTCCTCAACATGACTGATAGTGGTTGAAGACAAACTTTTAGTATGATTTTGAGTGACTAAAAGTTTTCTCCCAGCATGACCTCCAGAGGTTGGGTAGGTGCCCCCTGCATGAATTGCAGAGGAAGGGTGCTTGCCCCCAGCATGACTTGTAGTGGCTGGGTTGTTGCCCCCTTGTTTTGGCATCTTCTTCCTATTCTTCCTCCATCTATTCCTTTTAGACTGCTGGCTACTAGTATTGCTACTTTCGCCACGTGAGGTAGAAGGAGGAGGAGAAGATGTTACTAGCAAAGGAAGCATAGGGTTTTGATGCTCTTGATTTGAGGTGCTCACAAAAGAAGCGTCAGGAGCATGCAAGGCATTTGGAGTGGAAAACAACCAAACCGGCAGCCCTATGGTGAATCTAGGAAGATTCAAAGTAGCCATTAAGGGAGTACCAATGTTTCCAATGAATGGAACAACACAAGGATCACTCGGAATAGAGGTACCTTGATTGGCACTCGTCGGCATGCTAGACATAGTTTCCTGCTCAAATGAGCAAGAAGTTCTCTAAGGCAAACTAAGACAAGTACCACAAAGAGCACACCACTAAAAAAGGTCCTAGGTAAATCAAACTAGGCAAACAGATGCCTTCCGGAAAAGATTCTGGGATGATGAGGGCCCAGAATAGATCAACGAAGGATGAAGAACAGTTACCCGGGGTCCACAATACAATGATTAAGGGTGCAAGCGCTGGAATCACACAACCGCCCTCCCAAAGACCTGCAAGGGATTTCCTCCCACGTCTATCCTAGGTATAGTATATATACCCTCCGCTGTCACCTGTGTATGAACTTATGGTCAGATACTAAGGATACCACCACACCAAAAATTCCATGGGGAACAGTCGCTGGTCGAATCAGGAGGCGTGGGCAGGGTATTTGAGCCCGAAACTCAAAAGAGTCCCCAAACGCGATCCAATACTGGAATATGCTCGAAACATAAAGTAGGAGGAGTATTCCCAACAATCTGATCTCACAAGACCTACTGCATAGATCCCAGGAAAGCTTTGAATTAAGTGGGTTTACCTGTGATAGTCAAACTACGATTTTTGCGTAATGTGTGATCTTGGGTGGTTTAAGGCGTTTTAAACCCAAGATCCTAACCAAGACTAGTTGGTGTAGTGTAACCTAGAAAATAAAATGTTACTAGTACATTTTATTAAGGTTCATTTTAAAGGTTACTTGCTTACTCAAAAAGGTAGTGGGTGTGTGAGAGTGGTTATAGTACAGATAGAGTACTGAAAATGAAATATTTACTACCAAACAAATCTTTTCTTTTCAATGCAAGTTTTAAAATTATGATCTAGAATGCATATGCAAATGCAATTTTTAATATTTCGAATGCAAAAAAGGTAAAATAAAGTCTAAATGTACAAAATTAAACTCAAAACCTAAGAATGCATCTACTCAAGCAAATAGGTATGCAAAAGAAAATTTGTTCTTTTTGATGCAAAACACTCTAAAATATTTTAAGCCACTTGCAAGGTAATCTATTCAGAAAATGAATCAAAATTATTTATGATTTTCAAAGGTAAGAAACAAAACTGAAACTACCCTACTATTAAAACAAAATCAAAGAACTTTCAGGTTCTCTTTATTGAAACAGTAAAAGCTACCAAATATGACTTTCAAATTATTATTGATGTAAGCATGCCAAACATTGGGAAAAGTGTATGAAAACTACTTTTAGACCCAAACGAAGCAAATGACCTACAAAGAAGTATGGTTTGGTAAAGTTAGGTCTGCACCTAAACAATGCAAACAAGGTCTTGAACAACAATCAAAACACTTGAGCTTTCACTACAAAAGAAAAACTAAAAGCATAAGGGAGGATAAGAAATCAACCTAAAAGAGAAATTTCACTCAAATAGATACAAACAGGGTCAATAAGACTCAAGAGGTTTCAAATCCAGTGGAAATGGGGCAAGCAAGTTCAGTCAGACTCAAATTAGGGTACAAAACACCAAACAGGTCCACAACCCCCCAACTTGGGTCAACAAACCCCAAAACTTTCCAAACAAGTCCAAATTGATCAAAAGAGGTTCAAATCATGAATGTATGATCAGTACAAGGATGGGAGACCACTTCCAATGGTTTAACATAGACCTAGGGTCACCAGAGACCCCCAAAAATGTAGCCACAACCCCCATATTTGGGTCCACAACCCAAAAACTCAAAAATTTCAAACCCATATTTTGAGCGCTACTATGTATGAGGCATACCAGCACCCATAGCAGGATGGGCACTATTGTGCAGAGAAAAAGTAGCATATGGGCGCTACTGTGTTGTACAAACAGTAGCGTACAGGTGGAAAAAGTTGGAAAAATGGGGTTAAAACCCCCCACACCTGGGTCCACAAAGGTTTGCAAGGGCCAGGAAGGGTCTGTAAAAGCCCAGTAGGGTCAAACAGAGCCTACTAACTGATTCTAATCAAGAAAATGAACAAATACCTTCAAACAAAACTAGAGAAATGACCTTGGATACCCCTAAGCAGTTAGGCTTTCCCCAGTGGAGTCACCATTCTGTTGTGGCGAAAATGCACCTATAGTTCAGAGGAGAAACTACCAACTTACGGTGATAAATATAGACTTACAAGCATTTTGCAAATACAACAAATAAATGAAGAGATTAGGGTTTAGAGATGTAGGCACCTTATTCAGAAGGTTGATCCTAGCTTTGCCTCCCTCGCTCTTCAATACTTATCCAGTGTCTGAATGCCCAGACCTGCAAAACAACTTGATACCTTTCTCAAACACATTTGACTACACATATAAGATTGATATTCATAATAGAAGAAGACATCAGATTATAAACAAACTGTAATCAAATCTAAGACACATTAATGGGTCATATTTGGAAAGAGAAGAATGTCTGATCTTTATTAATGAATGAAAGAAAGTACATAAAGTTATACCTTCTTTCAAGCTTGGCACTTCACGAAACCTAGATTCAAGGTCTCCTGCTTATGTTCTCTAAGGATTCCAGCCTCTAATAAACTGTGCTAGGGTTTACCAAAAACTAAACACAAGAGAGGGGGATAAAGGTCTCCATTCCTCCAGCATAACTTTGTAATTGGGATTAGTCCCCTCACATGGCCCTTCTAACCTCCTTATATAGTCAGTGAGGAAGAGGAAAAGAAGTTATAACCGAGTAGGAGGTTCTCCAACCAACTTAACTTCCCAAAATTTTGAGATTTTGACCAAAACAGGGGTGTACGCTACTCTACAATAGACAAAGTCACGTACATATGGAGTTGAGTGCTACTATTTCAACAGTGGAGTCGCACTTAGAAGGGTTTCAGTGCTACTATTGTACACTAGAGTAGGGTACACACGCTACTATCATGCCTGTGTACCAGCTGTCATGTTAAAACATGGGAAAAAACAGGCTTTTCTGCTCATTTTCAGGAGATGGTTTGGTTTGGAAAAATGTTCCTAAGGGTCATATACATCAAATGGGTCAAGAATGAGGTAATTTAAACCATTTTTAGTGTCTGAAATGAATCCTCCATCCAAAAATGTATTGTTGTGTGATTGAACTTGATCTCAAGAAGTGTCATCAGACGACCAAGGGATGCAAGTATCGTCATGGACGGAGAGGTGTCATTTCAAGCTATAACACTTGGATCAACATATTTTTCAATAAAAATAGTGTTAGACATTAAACCTGCTAACTTTTCCATCACATGAATTTTTGGTGGATCCTTCTTCCTCTTATTGAGACATAATTCTTTAATTGCTTTTGTGTAGATTGGAATGTCCTTTATAGCTTGCAAAAAGGGAATTTTGACAAAGACATTGTTTAATTCATTCAAATCATCAAAATCATGGAGAGAAATTGAGAGTTTTTCTTTAACTAACCTCTCTAGAAAAGGAGGTGTATGAGGTACTAACGCTTTCCCTTTCTGACTGTCATTATCTAACTGTAATTTTTCTATATTTAATTTTTTTGGAGTTTTCTCATTTTCGGTTTGTTCTTCTAAAATAACAGGAGATTCTTTTTGGAAAATTTTTCCAGACCTTAAGTTGATATTTTTAAGTGGGAGGATTGAGTAGGGGAGTGTCATTCCTTCATCAACATTATACATGGGTTTATCCATTTTATTATTAGGATTTGGTTTAGGGTGGATTGGAAACTGTGTTGGTCGAGGTGGAGGTTGGTTGGATGGTAACTGAAGTTGTTGAGGTTGTTGGCCTAGTTGGGGAGCAAGATTTGGTTGTTGGAAAAATGAAGCTTGATTCTGTTGGTATTGGGGATATGCAAAGGGTTGTTGATAGGGCTATGGATAGGCTTGTTGATATGTCTGATTACCATTAGTATATACTCGCCAATTTGGAGTAGGTTGGGATGGATGTTGCTGAGGAGACCAAGTTTTCTAGGTCATAGGTGCACTCCATGACTTTTGAACAGGAGTTTGATAGTTTGAATCGAACTGCTGCATAGAATATTGAGACATACCTGAAAAACGTGGCTACCAAGGTCTTCGTTGTCCCTCAAGATAGAGATACTCCATGCTTTGATTCTCTTCCATTCGAGCTTCCTGCAATTCTTTCAATCTAGGACAATCATCAGTTTTATGATTTTCAGTACATAAGCCACAAATTTGAACAATATTTAGAGGACATTCTTTTAATGAATGTTTCTTTCTACATTTAGGGCAGAAAATAGATAGGGCTTGATCTTGTTGGTCTTGTTGTTCTTTTCTGTTATTGGTTTTTGATATCTCGACCTATGTTCCCAAGGTACTCAAAAGATCAGTTTTGAAATATTCTAGCAAGTTTCCAAGCTCAGCTCTGGATATGCCACTGGTTGCAGACTTGGTTATTTTTGAAGTTACATCCTTCTTTCCATTTCTGGCCTTTCCTCTTGAATACTTCTGACATAAGTATGTAATTTCATCAAATGGTAAGTAGGAGATGTCACCTTTTCCCATTACATTCAAAATATCAATATATTCATCTCTTATCCCTTTCAAAAAGATTGTTCGAGTGATCTCAGATGTCAAGGAATTGTATTTCAATTTCTGCAAGTTATACGAGAATATTTCAGGATACTCTTCCAAGCTTTCATCCTCTTGCCGAGACATCCTAAAAATATCCTCTTTTAAATCTTTTGATCTACAGTATGCTTGATATTTCCTAAGAAAATTTTTCCTCATATCATCCCAACTAGTTAAAGTATGTGCTCCTAATCCCATGAACCATTTCAATGCAGCTGCTTTAAGAGTAGCAGGGAAGAGATGAAGTTTGTGTGTGTCATCGGTATATCCATAGGTACGGCATAAGATATCAAATTAAAATAAGAAAGAATCTGGATCTTTAGAAGTCATACCATAGAAATTTGGTAGAATAGATGGTGGAATATTTTTCATCCTTACCTCTTCTCCTAGGATGATGCTAGTGTCCAAGATTTGGAATTTAAAGGTGGCTTCCTGGTCTTCTTCTGCTCTTTCCTCCCTTTCATGCCTTCTCTCTTCTTCCCTTTCATTTCTCCTCTCTTCTCTTAGTTTATTTTCAATTTATAACCTTCTCTCATACTCCCTTCGTTGTTTTGAAGTTGGGCCTTTTAATATTTCTCCCTCAGCCGTTTCTCTTCGTTTATTTTCAACCTCCATCCTACGTTCATATTCCCTATGTTACTCGAAGGTTAGTCCTTCTTTCTTAGATGTTTCCTCTTCAATCATTTCAAAAGTATCAACAGTTGTAATGAATCATTTTCTATCCGATAAAGAAGTTCCTGTTACTTCTATATTTGGGGGGTTTTTGACAAATCTTCTTTTTTCATCTCTTTGCCTTGACATAAACTAAAATCTGCTCTGTGTTTTTGGAAATTTTTTTTATAAGAGAACTAAATTTCTTAAGTCTAACTCTAAAATGCCTCCCTGGCAACGGCGCCAAAATGTTGGGTTCCAATCTACTGGTGTAAATTAGATCTTATATTTATGTCAATCCGGAGTTTGTAATAATTAGAGGCATATCCCAAATATAGAGATTCAGACCTAGACTTTGTTGAAAATTCAGTTTACTATGAAATAAATCTAATGGATACTAGAATGTTATAAATAAGAAAGACAAAACCTTCCTTACAGAAGTAACTTCATTTGATTTCTTAATCTAATCAGCAATTCATGTATGGAATACTCTGAAACTAAAAACATCTAAATCATGAAGGTAAGCTACAGTGCTTAATATCTTATTGTTGAAGGTAGACAACCATCGATTTCTTTTACAAGAAAAATAGTTCACAATGCTTAGCTTATTTCAACAGTTCAACATCAAATAAAAGTAATTGGGATTGATTCTACAGTGTTTAATCATTCAAACTAAAAACTCATAACCCTACCCTATAATAAAATCCTATGCATCTATATATAATATAATCCAATTTGCAATGCATAAACTTACAATTGAAATCAACTCTACAGAACACAGTCAAAACATACCAATGCGCAGTAATGGAGAAATGAGTGTGCAGGTTCAGCAAAGGGGGCCCTCCAATGGTTCACTCACACACAGCAAAGACTACAGAGTTATTGAATCGTGTTCACAACATAGAATGATATGTACCAATAATTTGAAAACGTAAATCTTTATTTCAGAATCATATGTTTGTTGTCATTGCGCATCTATTACATTGCGAATTCCAGTATTTATAGAAATTATCTTTCAAAAACTTAAACACTACAAAAAATAGTAATATTAAATTTCACCCCCCTAATATCTCTACCATCCATGAGTTTGTTCTGTAGATCCACAAAAATAGACCAGAATGATCCAAATCGTAATTGTCCCTGTTTTTGTGATAAGTGACAACACTGGAAAATTTATTTAACTAGTGTTGACTTGCCACTTGTAAAACCTGTTTCAAAAAGTTGTTAGAAATTCATCCATCCTGGGACATCGAGGATCCTCCTCTATCTTTCAATTCGTACCTAGCTGGCCTGCGAGTATCCAACCTAGGAGCAATTACAGGAAGTCAATTAATCCTGTAATTTATTTAAAATCTCAATTTAAATGCTTTAAAAACTGCATAATTCAATTTATTTAAGAGCAAGGACAATTTATACCTTTGATAAACGAATGCTAAGGTTCTATGGATGAAAATGAGGATTTTATGAAAAAATATGAAGGATAATGGGGCTAGCGGAAGGATTTATATGGCAAAATAGGTATCAAAATAGTGACCAACATCTCCCCCAAGAGCAAGCCATTGCATGACCTTAGGCAAAAAACTATATCCAAAACTGAATCTGCATATTCCCATGCACAAAATTGTTGTTGTATTGCTGCTACTCATCATCTGACATATCTCCTATCTGTGATGATGCATCTGTACTAGCTCAAGCTGCATTAAGGACCCTCAATCTCTTATATTTTGCTTTATAAGTCTTCTTTTGCTGACACCATTTGTATGAATGTTTAGATATTTTAATCTTTTAAACCTGAAGCTTCCTATTTTTCTCCTTTAATTTCTCATTCACCGATTCTAATTCCTTTACCTTCAATTTTAACTTCTCAATCTCTTTGCTATTTTTGGAATATTTCTTCTTTTTCATCTCTATTGAAGGCTGCTCAGAAATAGTGTCCATTCTAACTTCTTCTTCTTCATTCTCCTGTCCTGAATACTCTTTTCCTTCTTTTGCTGTAACTTGTTGTTCAAATCTAGGAGAAATGATGGCTGCATCCTCATCTTTCTCTGTGACTTGCTACTCAAAGACTGGAGAAATGATGGTTGCATCCTCATTATCTTGCTCTTCTTTGTTAGTTGGAGTCTTTTCAATTGTTTGAACATCTTTCTCCATAATTTCTTCTACAATTTGTTGTTCAGAGATAATATTCACCTCTTCATCATGTTGTCCAATCTAACCTATTGGAATTTCCTCTTGACCTTCCAAATATTGAATGTATTCATAATATTTTTGTTGTGCTTCATCATCTTTTTCTAGTGTTTGTTTCTTCTTAGCTTGCTGATGTTTTCTTGATTTCTTCTCATAAGTGTTGAAGATATTATCATTTTCTTGGAATTTCTTCTCTACTTTCACCATGATCCTTGTTCTTATTCTTCTCTTAGGCTGTTTTGGGCTTGTTGCCTTAGAGTCATCTTCATTATCTGTTATCATCAGTACTTCATTATTTTTCGTTCATCCCTTAGGCGGTTTTGGGTTGGTTTCCTTAGGGTTATCTTTTTCAACTTCTGTGCCTGCTATCATTAGCAATTCATCGTCTTCCATTCCTCCATTAGACAACTATGAACTTGTTATATTAGGTTTATCTTCCATTTTAGTGCCTTCTATCATTATCAATTCATCTTCTTCTATTCCTCCCTTGGGCGGTTTTGAACTTGTTGCCTTAAGGTTATCTTCCTCAACTTCAGTGCTTGCTATTATGAGTGCTCCTTCTTCAGGTATCTCTTCTGGTTCTTCAAACATATGATAAATGACAAATTGATTCCATGTCAAGGATTTTTTCTGTAACTCATGTTTGATAATTATCTTAATGAGCCCACAATGAAAAAGGCTTGTTAACTTGTCGTTAGCATGTTTTTGAACAGCTTTAGCCATCTTGGAAAGGCTCTGTAATAGAAAATAAGTTATGTTAATTTCACAATCACCCCTCAAATGCTGCAATATCTTGATGTGATAGAGATATATAATGTTGAAGCTTCCTGCACAAGTGATGAATATCTAGATGATGTAGACTATTTCATCCCAAGGATGAATCAACCAACTCCTTGGTATTCCTTTCTTCCATTGTACTGAGCCTGCCCTTGATCTGCAGAAGAAGGGTGTCCATGATTTCTCTTCAAACTGTTTAGTTTTAAAGAACCTCTCTCCCTGTTGAGGTAACCCAATAATTTGTGCCAAAATGTCTTCAGACAGCCTGAAGGAGAGATTACCTACTGTAGCCCTTTCTACATTAAATGAGCAGGCAAATTCTTGTTAGTTTTTCAGAATTTACTTCAATCTAATCTAGGATCTCAACTGAGAGAATAACATGTACAAAATATCTACAATATATCTACAACATATAAATCATGGACATAATAATGCAAGCACAGAAGGTGAAAAAACCTCGCAACTTCCTCAGAGATAGATAGAGCAATGATACAACCCAAGCATAAGAGATAGTCTGCTCCTAGCAGCAGCTTCTCGTCCTCCATAAGTGTGCCACTCTCCAATTAGAGTATGAGTGAGTAAGTGAATGATCAAATAGAGTGCCTCCCACACTCTATTTATACTTGACTTGACTTGCCTAATAACCTTTACCAGGTTGGCCTTAACTTAACCACATAACATAATTCTGATAGGGCCGACCCCCAATAGGGTTGTCTAATAACCCTTTTACCCACATGACTCATACAGGGCCGACCCCATCAAGGTGGTCTAATAACCCATCAAGTATAAGTTACGACACTTACAATTGAAGTGATGACACTTCCGTATAGAGGAATAATATCATCTCTATAGGAATACAAACACTTCCATATAGAGGAATAATAACATCTCTATAGGAATACAATATACATAGGTGAAATACATTCCAAAGTTACAATTACATCAACAATTCTAGGCTAACATTATCATTCTGTCCATCAGTTTTTTCAAAGAAGGGAACCCATTGTTTCCTCTCAAAAGTTTCCATACATTTTTCAAGAATGACAGTGGAATCAAATTTTCTTGGTTCTAGTCTAGACACCATCTTGTAAGTTCTACAGA
Organism: Larix kaempferi; assembly: GCA_027924585.1. Lineage (NCBI taxonomy): Eukaryota > Viridiplantae > Streptophyta > Pinopsida > Pinales > Pinaceae > Larix > Larix kaempferi. The sequence goes on from BSBM01000088.1 coordinate 6,729,738, forward strand.
AAGAATCCTTTTTTTGCAAAGAAAACCTTCAAACAGAACTCGACCCTAGCTTGAAATTCTAAACTTCTGAAAAAATTTATGTTCTTAATGGTTTCTCTATCTAGCAAAACCTGGAAGTCGAATTTCAAATTTACCTTACCTCTGGTGACTCCTTCCTGCACATGTGTAAAATAAACACTTCCATGGTTGCGTGCAGCTGGGGTTTCACTTCATCATACCACGTGGCAGACTCTTACTAAAGATAATGTAGAAAAATTCCCGAGTTAACCAGTTATAGGCTGCATTTTTTTTATTTTCTATGTAGTGCCTCTGTTTCTACCTCCTGTCATCGGTCTACTTGTCACTCTCTCACCCCTTCAACCATCGTGGAAGTGAAACCTAGGATTTATCAAAGATGGTTGGGAGAAAATGAAAACACTTGTGAATTTTAAATTGGAAGATTGAGCCTCCCTATGTATGGGAAGATTTCGTGGGGGTGAGGTTCAATGATTTCCCCCCTTTCCTATGCAATCATTTTTCAAACTAGCCCTAAGTTCCTTCACGTACCCTTTTATTCCACCTCTATAGTATTTTATCACTTTTTTTCATTTGATGCATAAAATGAAAAATAGAGTATTAAATTTGAATTTCTTTGTTAAATAACCCTTCTTACTTCTTTGAGACTGATTTTAAAACTTGCCTGTAGGATGCACTTTTTTTTTAGGCATGGATTAAAAAAGTATGAAAGTACCTCTGTCATTGTTGGACCACTAATTTTGACACCTAGGGTAGATGAATGGGTAAGTGAATGGGTGAATAGGTAGATGGCTAGAATTGTGAGGGTAATAGGCATGTTGTCATTACTAAAAAACAAAGAACCATGCAAACTTTTAAAACATAAAAATTAAAATTCTTATAGACTTGTTTGATATCCCTTTGTGCTTTCATGCTTTTTGAACTCTGGTTTGCTGCTTTGTTGTAGCTTTTGATGGCCCTTCTGCTTTGATGTGTTCTCTACTGCAACTGTTTTGATATTCCTTGTAGCTGTAGCTTGATATGTCTTTGTCTCAGGTCCCCCTGCAAGTGAAATGTGCTTCTTCTCACATCCCTTCTGCTGATTTTATGATGCTTTGTCTCAACTCCCTTCAGCAAGGCTTTAGATCTATGAAATGAAACTTCATGCTGGAAAGAGATTCTAGCATCTGGAGAAGGCTTGGAGGGTTTCATGACCTTGAAAAGGAAAACTTGATGTGCTCATGGAAAGCTTTGATATGCTCATCCCTCTCAGGCCTATTGATTGACTTGTCCTAAAGTCAAACAAAATCTTTATTTGATGATAAAACTAATATGGAAAAAATACTTATGGCAAAAATAATCCATGAAAGAACTGAAACTAGGAAGTTGAAATTGTTGTTGTGAATTTTCAATGGCCAAGTAAACTTGGTTTTCCAAGGAAATTCGAGTTTATGTTGTGCCAGTTGCCTGGTTTTCACAACTAAACTCCCTTTTTTGTTTTTGTTTTTGTTTTTTCGTTTGGTTTTGTTTTGTTTTGTTTTTATTGAATCAGAATATGTGTAATAAGAAAGTGAAGGAGAAACACCAATGTGTTTGTCCAGCACTTCCATCTCCCTTTGCTGAGAAATCTGCTGTATGAAATCGTCTTTGTTGACATGCTTAGTGTAGAGTTTTAACCTATGGCCATTGACCACATATGTTCTTGCTTCATCATCTATTCTTTGTAGTTTGACGGAGCCATTTTTATAGACCTCTGCAATCTCATATGGACCAAGCCAATGAGTTGTGAACTTGGATTTGAAGTCTTTGAAATTTGAATCAAACAATAAGGCCGAGTCACTAAGTGGGTTGGTGATGGAAGTGTAGTGTTTTGGTCAATTGGTAAAGGTGTAAAGGTGGATGTTTATTGTGAGTCAACCTCACTTGTAGGGTCAGGATTTTTCTTTATGATTTTTTCAGTATATCCTAGTATGGTTTGAATTGAGGTTGATGGTGGTGGCATTTTTTCAACTATATGGACATCAATTGGAGGTAAGTCGGGTAGCGAGTTGGGGTCATCTACGACTGGTTTATTTACGATAAGTCGTTTCCAATCAGGGATAATTATTGGTAGTTGGTCAGTGAATTCTTGTAGGTCGAAGTCAGTCTATATTTTTCTACAATATTTTTCTCTTTTTCATATGCTTATGGTCATTTATTGTGTTGTGGTTTTTCTATTTGGTCACTTGTCATAGTTGGTTAATACTATTCAACCAACTTGAAGTTTGTTATTTTTGAGCCTTTCTAGTGGTAAGCTATATAAGTGATATAAAGCAATACAGAGAGGTTCTAAATATAACACTTGCTATGGTATGATGTGAGCTAGTTTCTTAATTTTTGTTATTTATTTGTCAATTGCACTAGAGCATTAGCGCCTAACTATTCCGTTGATAGCACTGTTCTGATTAGATGGTGTAAATGGGAGGTTAAGGGTTGATGTTATGTGTTTGAGGTATATTGCATCATTTGTCCATTGATGTTGAGATCTATATATTCTCCATTATCTTGTCTAATTGGTTGCATGGTTGCAGAGAATAGTACAATCTTAAAAAAGTATCCATTGAGGCCTATTGTAGCTTAGTTAGTTCGACTTTTACTTGTTTGTCATTTACTCAATGACCAAGAGATTTAAAAAACGCTAGTTGTATGTGGGTGAAGAATTTCTGGCCCAAGATTTTGCAGAATCCAAAAAGGACATTGAGGGTTTACTTTGGTGTATAGATGAAAAAAATCATCTTCAATAAGAAATAATGTTATCTTCATACCCATTTTTTTTTTTTTAGTTTCACTTCTTTTCATTTCTTTTATATGATGTTTAAAAATCACTAAAAAGAATTGTTTAATGAGCTATTCAGCTATAGTATATTGTAACAACTATGCTTAGTTTTTTTATACTTTAAACATATATTACTTATTACCTCGAAGACACCTTAAGTTCGACATATATCTTAGAACTAAAGGGAATTACATGAAATGACCAAAGGTGATATAAAGTTTTGTTATATGGTTTTGATCTTATTTTCCTATTGCTGTATTTCACTGTTTTAATGTACTTATGATATAAGTATATTTTACACCTTCTGTTCTTGTTTTTTTTTAGTTACTCACACTGGACCTATTGAAGGCGATGAGTGTGTGTTTTTTCAGGCTATAAAATTAGGGTTCCATTCCCTTCTCGGTTGATCCAATTGAGAGATTGAAAATTTGACATGATATCATTCAATCTCTTGCATCAACAGGTCACAAAACATTTTCCATTAGCATTAACATAACATTGCACTAAGAATTTTACTAGATCAATATCAATATGGATAACCAATAGGACATGTTTGATTCTATTACTTAACATGTGGGGCTAGAGAATAAAACATAGGATCCAACAAATCAATCATTTCGAAATGAATAATAGGGATCTCACACTCTCTTTGAAGAAAATAATCCTTTATCCTTCGAGGATATAAATCCATTGCATTGTTGTTGAAGATCGACATGTGCAAATTTGATTCCTCAAATTCCCTGGGTTGGGTTACCCAAATGGAGCACTATCTTTCTTTGCATGGCATTAAGGATGATCTCCAAAAGTTATGAATTGAAGTTTTATATTTGGAATCACGTATGCAATGCTGGAAATGATGTAAATCAATATATTTTGTAAGGATTATAATATTTGTATACCTAAGTATAGTATTCTAGGTGATTATCTTGGATTGAAAAATTCATATATATAGATAGGTAGGCCAAATTTAAATATGAAACATGCAATTTACTACTTAAAATTGTAAATTTTGACGAATATTATAATGAAAAAACATATTTTATATAAATATAGGATATATTAGAGAGTGAAATGACCAAATAACGCATTTATTTTTTGAAAGTAAGCCCAAAACATAGCCAATTTGCAAAATTCCACCCCTCAAAATTACCCTAGTTGAAATGGTATTGGAAATGCTATCTACATTATGTCCCTTGGAGCTAATTTGTGAAGATCCTTCATGATCACTTTTAACATGACTCTCACTACCTCCGTAGGTTAGATAAACTACACTAGAGAGACATAATTATGGAATATATTACATTGTTTTAGCAATTGGAATTCCACACAAATGACCTCTTTAATTATTTCTCTAGAAACTCTTCAACAATGGCCTCAAGGAGGCCATTTGAGAATATGTCATTATGTAGAAGCCCTCAACGTGGTTAGAATATTTTGATAAACTTGGTTAGAATATTTTGATTGAGCTTGATAAGCTGAAATGGTGATAAACTCCCAACCCAAAAGACCTTTATTTCCAACATGCACTTTCAACACTTCCATGGTTCCCACTTCTGATACTTTTAATGAACCACCATTAAGAATGAAAAATTTATCTCCTACTGCAATGGTTGAATATCAATTCCTTGGAATTTGTTACAGCTATGATGAAAAATATTTTCTAGGGCATAAATGCAGAGAACAAAAAATATTCCAATTATATGTATTCCCACATAATCACCTAGAAGACATAACTGTGGATGGAAATAAAGACTATTAAGGGATGAGACTACTCCACCCATGGAAGAATACCATACCTTGCAACCTACTTAGGAGTAAACCCAAATTTATCTCCATGCCTTATCAAGTTTCTCACCACCCCAAACATTGTATTTGATAGGTTACATTAAGAATCAAAAAGTAATTGTATTAATTGACATTGGAAGTACCCATAATTGTATTCATCAGAGAATCAAAGAAGAAACCCATTGCTATATTAGTCACATAACAAATTTATAAATTATGAGAGAAAATGGTGGCATGATGAAATGTTGGGTGTGATGTGAAAATGTGAAGCTACAAATGGGTGAGTACCATCTCAAAACCCACATGTTTTCTATTGAAATGGGTGGTTGTGATGTAGTACTAGGGACATAATGGATAAACATTTTTAGACCAAACACCATGGATTTCAAGGACCTACATATAAGACTCACAAAAGAAGGAAACAAGCACCATATGAAGGGGATTACATCAATGTATTTACAAATAATCAACTCCCATAATATGGAGAATTTATTAAAGAAAGGCCACTTAGGTATTATTTCTCAATTCAATTCCATCCAGATCATGGACACATCCTCAGAGGACATTCACACTGACTTGTAGTTGCTTGTCTCTAAAAATAAACAAGTTTTTGAGACATCCAATCGGTGCCAACATCCCAATGGGAGTACAACCATGGTATTCTCTTAATTCTAGGCATTCAAACCCCTAATGTAAGCCCTTATCGACACCCTTTTTCCAAAAAGAGTGAAATATAAAATATCATTCAAGAGTTGTTAAGGACTAGCATTATTCATCCCAAAGAAATCCCTTATTCATCACCATTTGTTATGTTACTAAAAAAGGAATTCACTTGATGCATGTGTCCATGTTTTCAAGATCTCAATAAGCTAACTATTAAGGATAAATTTTATATTCTAATTATTGATGATCTCTTGGATGAGCTTCATGGAGCCTAGTTCTTCACTAAACTAGAACTTTGTTCTGGCTACCACCAAATACAAATGAAAGAAGATGCCATCCGCAAGAAAAATTTACATATCCATGAGGGGAGTTATTATTCATTCCCTTTGGAATTTGAAATGCTCCAACCACTTTTCAGAGCCTTATGGTCAAGGTATTATTACCATCCCTTTAAGCTTTTGTGTTTGTTTTCTTCGAAAATATATCATTGTAAAACACCACATGGGAAGGATACCTATAACATGTTGATCACGCCTTCCAATTATTGAAGGATCGATAGCTATTTTTGAAATGTTCCAAATGTGATTTTTTGGGGTTATTGAGATTGAATATTTGGGGGACATTGTGAGTTGGCCCGATGGATAAATTGTGGATTCCAAGAAACTGAAAAATATGTAAGACTGGCCATGATCCAAGGCCTTGAAGAGCTTGCATGGATTCCTAGGACTTACTAGCTACTACAAAAAAATTGTAAAAAATTATGGTAAAATTCCAGCTCCTCTAACATCCATGCTAAAAACGAATTCGTTTCACTAGAGTGACAAAGCTCAGTAAGCCTTCTATACCTTAAAGAATTCCATGTGAACTACTCTAGTATTAGCAATTCTTGATTTCACTAATATTTTTTCTTAGAATGTGATTCCTCTAGATGAGGCTTTCAAGTAGTACTGATGCAATAATTATGCATGTTATCCTTCAACATATGCTATCATAATTTGGTAAATACACATATGAAAAAGATATGATGGCCATCCTTCATACAGTTGAGACATGGTACCGATATTTATTTGGGAGGAATTTCTTGATTAATATTTAAAATTATATTTTAAAATATTTCCTAGAGTAAATATTGTCCTCACCGGAGAAGCATAAGTGCGTTACTAAGATGTTGAGGTATGACTATGAGATTACAATAGTAACACCAAGATGTTTTTTTGAAATTTCTCAAATAGTTCAATCCATGTCATCTTGATAATGTGCTTACAATAGTCATCATACATGCCTATAGATAACCATAGCCATAGAAAACGATTTTGATCAAGTATAGCATGAGAATTATTTTCCTAAAGAATTATATATTCTATCTAATATATTATGGAAATCTATCTTAGCAGGGTTGCTTACAAACAACAACCCGACAAGGAGGTTCATTGGTTTCATCAATAGAGGCTCTAAATTTAGTATGTCATTGCATTTTTTTTAAATGATCCAAAATGAATCAGGATATATATTTTCACCTATTTGGATCTTTTGGGGTCGAACTAATCATTGCATTAATTGGTTTGTAGGGTCCATTTTATGCAAAGGACTCATTTTGCAGATTTAAGGTCCAAAATATTTTGGTTCCCACTTGAGGGTCTAAACGAAATTTATTTGGTTAAAAAAACCCATATTTAGATCCATGTTCAGTTATGGGATTCTACACTTCGATTCCTTTCCAATAGTCCAAATATTTCTTCAATTGGAGTCTGTATGCAAACGTGATGCCTCCCATAAGTTGACCTATCCAATTGACCACCACGATACCGAATGGATTCCACATCAGATCTCATGTTTCACACATGTGGATCTATTCACGTGTGGAGCTTCAAGAACAATATAGAAGGGACTAAAACCTAACCTTAATTGGGATTTGAGGCATGCAAAAGCCCTAAAATTAAACTTGGACAACTATCGGGTATATGTTAAATATTGGGTTGCTAGAAGAAGAGGGGGGACCATTTTTTTGAAGTATTTTATTTTCCCATAGCTGAGAAATAACACATGAGTGGATGTTAGAATAGAAAATAGTAGATAGGAGATCATGTAGTAGCTATTATGGCCATAGAGTCATAGGTAACTCCATAGAGAGTACCATTTCCTTTGTATTTGCATTTTTGTATGATGATCAAGGCATAGTCCTCATTTGTGGCTAGGTTTTTCCACATAGTGGGTTTTATCATGGTATAATATATTATGTTATTATGTGGATTGTGTACTTATTTTATCTATTTTAACTTTTAGTTCCACTGTATTCAATATTTTATCAAATTAAATTAACACAATGAACTAAGTTGTAAGATATTTTGGGATGAATTGATCCAATGGAATATCCACGTTAGTTTATGAATCATATTGATATTAGAGCATTTTTTATTTTGGTTTTGTTGGTAATCACATGATCCAATAGCTAGTGAAAAAAAATTCTTAAGACACTATCCATGCAATATAAGTATGTTCAAGGAGACGCATATGATTATGAGTAGTGATTTTAAAAATTGGAAATACAAGTCACTTGTATCTCAGACAACATGTCAATCCTTGTGGTGGATATGGAGTGCAAGTTCGTATCTTTCAAGTATTGTGGAGGCTCTAATTTAGACATTGGATTTGAGGATAAATCAAAAGATAAAATTACCTAGAAAAGGAGTCGGCGAAATATCTGGAGAGAGAGTAGTCGAGTTCTAGTACAAATATTCCTTCCCAATCTCTATTCAAGATGGAAACGAAAGTCAACACCAATATGTATCAAGGTAATATTGATGCTCTTAAACTGAATAATTGGTTGCAGGAATTGGGTGTTTATTCTAGTGTCCATCAAATATATGAGGATCAAAAGATCTCATTTTCTTGACTAAAGTTAGAGGGCCATGCATTAACCCAATGGGAAAGCCACATGGAATCACTTAAGCTGGAGGGTGATCCATTAGTAACTAAGTGGGAGGACTTTAAAACTGTCATCAATTCCAAGTTATACCTTATTGGGTATGTAGAGGACCAGTGGATCCATTGGAATTACTTCATGCAAAGGTAGGGTAAAATTGTGCAAGAATACACCACTAATATCAGGAATATGGTTATCATGCTAGATATCTCACCCAAGAATCCAGATGTATTCCTGAAGTATTTGGTGGGGTTACACAGTCACATATGGAGGAAGGTGATTCTCTTCAATCCCAAGTCAATTAATGAAGCCTGTGTACAAGAAAAGTATCTAGAAAACATAGGCAAGAAAAAAGGACAACCAAGTAGTTCAAAATAGAAATATAGGTAATATGCTACAAAGGAGGGTAAGAAGAAGTGGGAGGGAAAGGAGAATAGTATTACATCCATGACACATCAGTGTAAGGATCCCAAAAACCACTCTAAGCATTGTGATATCGATGGTGGCACTGAAGAAAAGTTTTGGAAGCTACATCAAGAGTTGAACCCTAGGAACTGCAAGAAGGATGCCAAGAAGAAGAATCTTCTATCCACAAAGTCAAGCAAGGAGTTAGAAAGTAGCTCAGATGTGGATGAAAATATTATCTATACCATAATGCAGAATAAGGTGAATTTGCATAGCCTACACCCTAAGGAAGAGAAAGATATGAAAAAACTATTCCACATCAATATCCGAGTCGAGAAAACCAAGATCGATGCTTTATTCGATTATGGTTTACATGAAAACCTCATAGAAAATTATATAGTACGTAATATTGGATTGGAAGTACATTATCATCCTATTCCCTACCCATTGGGATGCATAAATAAGGATGTAGAACCCAGAGTCACAAAATAGGGAAATATAAAGTTTTCCATATGTGCAAAGTATGTTGATGAAGTGGAGCTAGACGTAGTACCCCTGGATGTTTTTGGTTTAGTGTTTGGAATCCACTACATGTATATGAGGGATGTGATATTGATGAAGAGAGAGAACCAATACAAATTGATCAAGGACAAGAAATACTTCATCATTAACACACACAAACGTAAATAAAATATCTTTCTAGTAAGTTCCAACCAATCAAAAAAGAGTAGTTCAAGTAGGAAGTTTGTATTTCTTTTCTTGATACAAAATCAACAAGAAAGTGAATCTGTAAAATTGAAGGCATCCCTAGAGAGATGTATCAAAGTGAAGAAACACGAGTTGGATATCCTTTTGTAGGAATACAAATAAGTGTTCTAGGATCCTAAAGCGATACCTCCTAAGAGGGAGGTGGAAAAACAAATACAATTATTGCCTAAGTCTCCATTTCCAAACATAGAACTGTATAAATAGTGTGCGATAGAAGAAAATGAAATGAATAAGCATTTTAACAAATTGCCAGAAGGGCATGATCTGACCAAGCACCTCATCTTGTGGGTCACCTATCATCATAGGACCTAATAAGGATGGGACTTGGAGGATGTGCATCAACTACATAGCCTTGAACAATATCACACTCAAGAATCAATACCATATTGAAGATCTGTTAGACTAATTCCAACATGCCAAGTACTTCACCAAGTTGGATCTCAAATTGGGATACCACCAGGTGCAAGTGAAGGAAGAAGACATCTTGAATACCACCTTCGATACTAGGAAAGGTCTATATGAATGGTCGGTATTGTTGTCCTATTTACGCAATTCACTAGCTACATTTATATGTTTGATGAATGTTGCATTACATCCTTTCTTAGTTTCGTTTGTTATAGTATATCTAGGTGACATATTGGTTTATAGTGATACATGGGAAGAAGACATCTCACATCTCAATTAGATGTTAGAGACTATAGAAAGCACGAGTTGCTAGCTAATTTGAAGAAATGTGAGCTAACCCAACAATTATTGGTGTACTTGGGGTATGTGATTGGTGGTGGAGAACTCAATATTGATCCTACAAAGATTGGGCCATCACTAAGTGTCCTACTCATACAAATGTCACTGAAGTTGGGATATTTTTGGCAACAACACAATAAATTTGAAATTTCATAGCTTCCTTTTCATATATAATTGCACCCCTCTATGCCATAAAAGACAACAACAAGGGGCTCTAGTGGGGGAAGTATCAATAGAAAGCTTTTTAATAGCTCAAGCAAAAGATTAGTTAGGAACTAGTTCTTACATTGATTTATTTCCAAAATCCTTTTGAATTGGACACAAATGCAACTTGGTATGCCATTGGAGCGGTTCTAATGCAAGAAGGAAGGTTGTTATGTTATAATTCCAAAATGTTTCATGCGGAGCCCTAAAATACCCTTCCTATGATAAGGAAATCTATGCCCAGGTTTAATATATTACTAAGTGGAAGCACTATCTGATGGGCAAGGATACCATCATTCACTCTAATCATCATCCACTACAGTATTTGTAGACCTAGACATTACGAGAGTTTTGAGGTAAAAAATTGGCCTCAAAACAAAAAATGTACCATCAAAATTGACTTTATAAGAACCAAAGGATTCAAAATGATGATGTCAACCATAAGGGTAAAATTTGAAAAAACAATTGGAGGGAAAAAAGAAAAAACTACTTTTTCTTGTCGTATTTTTGACATATTTCCTTAACGGTTTACCCAAATTTCAAGTTTGGGCAGTCATTGGATGCATAATTTAATTCAGAATCCAACCCATACCCACACTGCATACTTCTGAGACACCCACGACATGAAAAAAATAAAATTTCAATAAAAAACATATTTTAATATTAAAATATGTTTTTTTATTGAAATTTTCTTTTTTTGCATACCATGGGTGCCTCGGAAGTATGCACTATGGGTATGGGTTGGATGTAGAATTAAATTCCACATCCAACGGGTGTCCAAAATTGAAATTTGGGTAGATCAATAAGAAAATATGTCAAAAATATGATAAGGAAAAGTAGTTTTTATTTTTCCCCTCTAAAATTTAGAACTCCTATTTTATTATTTCCCTTACGAGGCCCATTTTAGACCTCAAAACTCCCTAAATGGTAAGCTATAATATACAATACATTATAAGTGGATGTGATTCTTACTAACATTCCATCTCATCATCAAGTATAAGAAGGGAAGTACAAACAAGCTTTAAAAAATGCTCCCAAGGTGACCTACAACTAGGATTTCAACTTTGGGAACTATTATGCACATGGAATCTTTTACCCATGATGAATACAAGGAGGAGTACACATAAGAGGATGAATTCAAGGAGGTATTTAATCAACTTCAAGGCCATTTCCATGTATAATATGGTGACAACAAGCTAGACTATCATCTCCATGATGAGTTACTCTACAAGATTGACAAGCTCTATGTTTCTAAAGGAGAGAGATTGCAGCTTATCAGAGAGGCACACAAATCCAAATTTGCAGTGCATTTTGGTGTAGGGTAGACAGTTGAAAAATTACATAGGTATGATTACTAGCCTAGAATGCAAGAATATGTAGTTTGGTTTATTAGAGGATGCATAATTTGTTGTATAAGAAAGCCCAAAAATAGGAAGCAAGGTCTATACCATCTGTTACCTATTCCTATGAGACCATGGGAGAACATCTGCATGGATTTTGTGGGTGGTCTTCCAACCACTAGTAAGGGACATGACTATTTATTTATTGTACTTGAAAAATTCAACAAGATATGCATTCTTATTCTTTGTGAAAATACCATCAACGGACAACAAGTAGCAAACATGTTCTTTGAACAAGTCTAGGTGCACTTTGGGATACCAAGGAACATCATCTCAGACATAGATACCATATTTCTTAGTATATTTTTTACTACTCTTTGGTAATATATGGACACCTAGTTGAAGAGGTATACAACTTTCCATCCATAGATAGATGGATAGAAGGAAATTGTCAACAATTAGAAGCATTAGAAGACTTGGGATAAAAATGTGATATACATACAACACTCTTTTAACGAATCAGTCCACTCTTCCATTAGGAAGTCCTCTTTTGGAACATGTTTTGGATACTTTCCACCTTCACCTCTAGATGTTGTTTATGGATAGAAAGGGGGAGTGAGGAAAGACACCATAGGTGAACTAGTAAGAGCTTAAAAGTTCATTGATAAGATTAGGAAGATCCATTTACAAGTATAGGAGTGTTGACACAATTCTATCGACAAGGGTTCACTTTGGACTGCTGTCAACAAACATTGACACAGAATCCCTTAAATATCATCCTAGAAAGGTTTTACCCCTTCTAGCGACACCTGTAGAGCGAGTGAAGTCTCACCCAAGATGTCTAATGGGGTTTCAGGAACCAAGTTTGCACAATTGTGAGAATACATGCATTATCTCACACTGATTCGTAACATAAACTAGATATTTTCATTCGCATCAAGACATAATATTATCAACCTGTTAACCATTATCCTCATTCGCATCAACACATTATCATCTCATAGTTAGCGAATTGAACAAATTATCAAAGCATGCTTAAGGAATCTGTGGTACATAACATAAATACGGAAACATCAATTGAGATCTCAATGAAACATAAAACACTACGATACTCAAACAAGATAAAAAGACAGATATATAACATTAACGATCATTCTCATTATCCAACAAACTATTCAATACATTACAGAATTCTCTGGTACAACTTAGAGCGAAACAATACTCCACAAAATATAGAAGTGCCGAAAACAGATCGATCAAAAGATAGATGATAATATAGATCATGCCCAAAAATATGATGCCCTTAGGCTTACAATCACTCCTATTTATAGGCTCACTTGGCCGTTGCAAAATGGTCCAAATGACCCATTACTAACTAACTTAACCAATTATTCCACATTTGTAGGATCTTTTATTCTTCGTGACCAGTCCTTTGTTCATGCCACTGACCCTTTCGTTGTTGACTGTACTGAACATGTGTTCTTTGGACCCATTCCAACAGGACCCCAACACAAACTTGTGGCTCACCCTCGAGCCACCTCAGGTGGAAACTACTGGTGCGTTTACCTGCATCTTGAAGTTGTCATATGCCACCGCAACTTGGTCGAAAGATTCTTTTGTCGACGCCTTAAGTGTTGCATAATATTATACCTCTTGTTCTGTTGGGTGTTCACCACCCATTTGCTTTGCTTTATCCAACCCTTCTTTTATCTTCATTATCAATTACATTTCTTTGACCTCCAACTACTCATTTTTTGTCTATAGCTCGTCCAAGTGCAGTGTTCTTCTTTGTTTCCTTGTGCGCACCTTGTTGAATCAATGTTGCAGTTCTTTCAGCTCTGTCACCTTTGTCATTTTCGCTAGTAGGGGAATTTCCTTAAGAAAACCCCTCAATACCTCAAGCTACGCTAATTCTTGTCCAAGTTGCACGTTCAGCTGGTGTAACTGCTCATCTTGTACTAAGCTTCCCCAAAATTGTGTGACTTCTTCTTCAATTGTAGATGTTGTTTTCTCTATTGTTGTGATCTCTATCGCAGCTTCTTCAATCGCGCTCTTTCTCTCTTCAATATGCTATAGCGATGTGCTTGGCACCACCCTTGATTGTAGGTCCTTGTTCCCTTTTCGCAGGTCTACAATGACCACTCCTAGTATTAATGCTTTTGCCTCCTCCTACATGTCCTTATCAACTTTCGGTGGTTCTTTGCATGCCATGGAGATGGCATGTTCCAACTTTCATCTTTGCGGTTTCATTCATACTCATCTCTTTCTCTTCCTAGAGGCATTGAACCTACGCCTTGGTGCTCCGCACTTGTCATTTTTACTATACCATTTGATCGTGTGCTATAGCTTCTCGTTCGCCGATTTCATCACTTGTTGCAATATGATCTCGATGCAACATCACCATCGGCAACATGTTGAAGTTGATGTTGATCAAGTCGTTCCCTCGCATAGCGGCATCCAGGCCTTCATCGTCGGTAGTTATGGCATGAGGTAGTATTTTCACTATCGTTTGCTTTGTGCCGATTCCCACCTCGACTCTGCTTGTTGATGCACTTGGAGCCACTTCTCCTTGCGGAAGCCTTGTTTTCGTCATTGCATTTTCCAGTGTCTGTAATAGCTTAGATACCTAGTGGAAAAACTCAGTTACATGTTGAGGGAATTTCAGGAGGTCTTCTTTTGCCACCATCGTTATATTTTCCATGAGCTTGTTCATTTTCTCCTCTGGGAGGTTAGCAGTTGCACTCCCCTCACCTTTCTCAGACCTGTTCTTTATACTTGCTTCTGCTCACTGCACTTCCAGTTATGAATATGTTGGGGTCACAAATGATGCCCCTTCATGACTAGTTGTGTGCGAATGTTCTTCTGCACCTTCCCTTTCATCCTTAGAGTCTTTGGTTTCTTCTTGTGCTTTCGACCCAACCATTGGCTTCCCATCCTCCGAGTCCAACATGTCGTATTCCCATACTGGGACCTTCCATTCTTTTCGTTATTATTCCACTATTGCATCTAGTTCTGCATCGATAAGTTTGTATTGTGTCAGCAACCACTTCTTCTCTGGGTCCGCACGCGCTTGAATGAATATTGTCTGAGGCTCTAATGACAACCTTGCAAATATTTGATACTTCTTCGCTACCTCCTCTGTTAATCGCAGAATCTCTTACGAATCTATCTTCAACATTTAAAAATAAATAAAAAACTTGAATATTGTTACCTGTTTTCCTTTCTTTGTCATTTAGCACCCACAGGTTCTGATACCGTGCCCATTGACACACCTTCACCAATTCTATTTCCATCAATGGTTCTCTCCATCCAACCAGCACGATCAATATAAACATCCATGAATAGGTGAATGGATTCCCTTTCTCCTATGTTGCTATCACGTCCTCCATCAATTCATTCAGCAAGAATAGCGACCAATTCATCTGAAATCCTGCTACGCACTGCTCCACGAACACAATTACACCTTATGTGCATTGGTTTGGTCTATTCTTCCTTACCATCTTGATTTCCAGCAACTTTGCTGCAATCCTAACTGCTTGATAGTTGATTATGTCGATTAGGTAACCTCTTGTGTTCTTCTCCACCCCATATTTCGTCTTCAGTTTCGCAGCAAGCTTGTTATCGTTATCGTTCCCATGAAAATATTGGGAGGGATCTACCCTGGTGTTGGGTAATCTGGTGATACTTCAGATTAAATCAACCATGATTGGGATTTTTGTCACCAACCACAAATACACACCATGAAAGTAGGCCAATAACTTCTTTACACTTGCATTGGATTTTTCCAATCTCCCAAAGTGCGGCATGTGGATGATGGAAAAAATTCCTGATCACTCCAGTGCCAATGCCAACTCCATCGGTTCTCTGGTGATCGGACCTCCTTATCCATACGCTACCTTGACATGTGTGTTCTTAGTGCATTCTAGATACCCCAAAATGTCGTGGTCGCTATACTACAGCTTTTGCAGTTGCTCTATTGTGTTCCCGATGGTATGAACACCCTTTGGTATCACCAACTCCTTGATGGTTTATTTTGCATTCTTTCCCAACTGGATTGCTAGTGTCCCTTCCTTCTACGACAGAACATACCCAGGTATGTTCGCTATTGATGGGCCATGCTTCCCTCCTCGTGATGTCCTTTCTTCCTCTGCGGCACCTAATGTGCCTGCTTCTCCTACCGTAATCTGTTTCGAACTATGGGTCTCCCTCTTCGGCCTTCGGTCGGTATCTGTCAGTCGACTGACACTTCTCTTCTTTCTAAATGATCGTGCTAATGTAATATCCGGTTGCTCATGAACAATCACCATTAGCTTGGGTCGGTCTTGTGTACTCATGATGGAAATGAAATGCGGCATCGTTCTCTAATCTCACTCTTCGCTCGACTCTTTTATACAATTTCTTGACTAATTCACTCAATGCACAGTGAGTTAAACTATCCCTCTGCTCGTGTATTTATAGCTTCAATTTCCCGCTTTCTGTCCATCCTGTCAATCTTTCGACAATGATTATGAAATCCTGCGTCAATTTACCGAATTCGTCATCGATTTGCTAAATCCTGCACACTCATTGGCCATTAATTGTGTCTTCATCCTCTTGCGTCATCATCTTTTGTGGCTTAAATGCTGCAATTATTACCCGATTTGACCCGTTTGTTCCTTGTCGAATGTTGATAGGCCCCAAACCTTGTCACTATTCCTTGCTTCTCCATTGTTCCATCAATAGACTCCCCAACTTTGCAATTTACTTAGGACTTTTTTTTCATGTCAACTCAATTTATTTTTCAGCCGATATGCACATGGCTATCCCAATAGGGAATTAGTTCGCACCCATTCACTAAATTTTTCAAGAGTGTTCCATCTAGCTTTTGCAGCTGCACCACACCTCCGTCAGAAATCAAATTGATTATCTATGGAACCAACCAATGCATCTGTAGCTTACCTGGGTGCTTCGCAAACTTACTGTCATAAAGGAGAACCATGTCTCCACGTTGTAATAGCAACGCAAATCTGTCTTCAATGGCTCCATCATCACTCATTCATGTCTCTTCTGTTATGCACAAACTCGGGATAATATACTCCATCGGCATCACTGCTTCTTGTTCGTATACTATTTTGAAATGATTCTGGCGTGTCAACCTTTTACATGTCGTTATGTAGGCCCATAATACCGTTGGAATCTTCAAATCCCAATTGTCATGGTTTGTGTTACACACCTTGGTGAGCGCATGCTCCAATATCTTATTCAATGCCTCGACTGCACCATTCACGTGCGGGTGATATAGGGTACTCCTTCGATGCTGAATTTGAAATTCTTCCATCATGGATCTAATTGTTTGATTGAAAAAGTGTGTTCCTTTATCACTCATCAATATCTTTGGGCACCTGACTCTGGTGACCACATTGTCAAATAGAAACCTTGTTGCTGTCGCAGTTGTGCAATCCTTTATTGGCGTTGCTTCAACCCATCTCATCAAGTAATCAATCATAGTAATTATGTATTGCGAACCCATTCTTCCTAGTGGGTTAATGTGTACCACGAAATATACTGCCAATTTTTCGAAGGCTTGTAACGTCAACTGAGGCACTAATAGGATTTCATCTCTACACGATGGTTTCCCTATTCGTTGACATACGTCGCAGCTCTTATCATAGTCTTCGACATCACCATGCACTGTCTGCTACCATATTTCACTCCTAAGTATCTTCGTGGAAGTTGCACACCCTCCATAGTGACCTCCTGCGATACCATCGTGTGCTTCCGCCAATACTCGTTCTTGTTCATGCAAAAGGACACATCAACGAAGAACTTCATCTAGTCCCATATTGTATATTTGTCCTGAGATTAGTTGCAAATCAACAACCCTGATGACTAGCTTCTTCTTCTGACTAGTAGGGAACTCCTCTGGTGCTCTTCCCGTAGCCAAGAACTGAATAATTTGTCTATAATGCTCATCGACCATTCCAATCCTGAATAGTTGCGAATCGGGAAATCCTTCACCAATGATCCTTGGTTCTTCGACTGATTCAATACTTGACAAGTGATCAGTTCCTACATTCAATCACCCTGGTTTCACAATGATTTCAAAATCAAACTCCTGGAATAGTAACAACCATCGACATATCTTCCCCCCAACACAGGATTATTGAATAAGTATTTTAATGCAGAGTGGTCAGTAAACATTTTGAAATCTCCTCCAAGAAGATAGTGTTGGAATTTCTATAGCACATAAGCCATCACCATTCCTTCTCTCTTCGTTGTCGTATAATTCTTCTCCATAGTGGACAATTTTCTGCTCAGAGATGCGATCGAGTTGTCAATCAATCCTTCTCCTGGATGAGCCAATATTACCCCCATTCCTATTGATGATGCATCCACATGGATGTGGAATTATTCTTCCAGTCGGGGAGGACTAATATCGGTGTTGCAACTATCTTTCCCTTTAATATGTAGAGGCTCTTCTGGCACTCCTTGTTCCACTCTAACTTTGCATCCTTCTTTAACAACTTCTCCATCAGTGCTATAATTGCTGCATATTCCCTAATGAAATTCCTGTAATATCTAGTATGTCCCAACATCTCTCTTAGTTGGTTCATTGTCGTTAGTGGTGGTAAGTCGATGATGATTGCAATCTTTGCTCGGTCGACCAACATACCCTCCTTTCATACAATGTGTCTCAGGAAGATTCCAAATGGTGTGCATAAAATACATTTTTTTTTATTCAATGAGATTTGATGTTGTCGACACCTTTCCAGCATCAGCCGTAGGTTCACAACATGGTCCTTAACCAGCCCATATACTGTCCAGTCGTCCATGTACACTGCCAGAAATTTGTGAATGAAGTCTTTAAATGTAGCGACAACCAGCCTTGAAAAGATTGTGGGAGCATTTTGAAGACCAAATGACATCATTGTGTATTGAACGCAACCCCATTTTGTCAAGAAAGTTTTTTTATGTCGATCTTTTTTCACGATCTTTATCTAGTGGTATCTTGAAAATACATTTGTAAATGAATATATCTCTTGGCCTCCAACACCTTCCACTACTTCATCAGTGAATGGCATAGGGAATGGATCATGAAGACATGCATTGTTCATTTTCCTTAGATCGACAAAAATATTGCTTTTGCATGTCTTCTTATGTTGGACAACCATTGGGCTGATCCATTCCGATTCTTCGACAGGTTCTATGATTCTTGTGTCTAGCATTCACTCTATTTCATCCTTTACTAGCTCCTTATACTTGGGATTCAATCTCTATGGTCATTGCTTTATTTTCTTTGCATCAGGCTTCAAAGCGATCTTCATTTTGCCCAGGTCCCTAGAAATACCCTTCATTTTTTGAAAATATTTTCTGGAACAAGTCTTCGAACTCATGTAGTAGATCAGTAACTTTTCCAATTGTCGAATCATCCCAGTAATATCCAATACTAGCAAACTTGGTATTTTCCTCCGACCCAATATTAACCTTCTTAATCTTCAACAGCTATTGGAATTTGTTGAATGGAATCTCTAGTGCTTCGACATTGCGACTTCCCATTGCGGAGTATCATCAGCGAAGATGAATGTCTTACTGAAGCTAATGGTCAATTCTTCCCATGTAGGTGTTCCATGTCACAATTCTATTGTGATGTACCAGCTCCGTAGTACTTCATCTAGCAGATGGATTAAAACATGAACCCATTCCTGCTTCGGTCTCATTCCCCATGCACTTTGACAGTATCCCAAATGATCCCTTGGATCACCCATTCCATTGTAGTTATTCCTGTAGTAGCATTCAGTCTCCCCAAACCTGATTTCCATCATTTGTCGACATAGTTTCTAGCTCGTTATTGACGACTTATGCACTGCCCACCATCTCACTGGAGTAGCCTTCAATGGTTCTTCAAGCGACAATAGTCACTGAGGTTCTGATACGTTCTCTTCGAACTAAACGATGAAAATAGACAATTTATGTAATCCTTCGTATGTTGGAAGATCACATAGCTTCATCGCTACCTATCTCAATGACTGAGTGATTTGTGCGCACCTTTTGAATGACACTTCAAGCAATTGATTATGCCAGTGTTCTAGTGCCTTGTTGGAGTCTAACGACACCGAACTAACACTTTTCCACTCCAATTCCTCATCGATAGTGGGATTGATGTAATACTCCGAAACATTTTAGAAATTGTTCCATCCTTTTGTAAACTCATCCCTCATTGGTTCGATGTACCTTTTCCCTTCTGATCGATCAAGTGGGGCGACTACCCTCATTTCGTGTTTTCAAAATACATTGTCCTCTTCTTAAAATAGATCACAACCTGATTCTCGATTGCCCAGTCTATTCCCAATAACACCAGATAGGGACTTGTGTTGTCAACTATCTCTATGAAATCGAAGTCTGGATAAGTCTTCAGTCTTTCTACATCGACAGGGAGATGAGATAATCGACCAATTGGCATGAACTTGCTATGATTTTCCAATCAAAGCTGTACATGGTGCCATACCAACTGCGGTTTCCCCATCATCTCCCATGTTTTCTTAGTCAGGATGTTTACGTCCAATCCTAGGTCCAAAATGATAGAATCGATATTGTATGCACCAATCTGGGCATTCATCCTCATTTCTCTTCCCATCTTCCTCTTGTGAAATCGTTTCACTGTTTGATCCTACGACCATTCCTCCTGTCGATACAATAAACTAGCTATCTCTACTAGTTCATCTTGATCCTTCGATGATGTCAAGCAACTTTCCAGGAAATTTTTTAGGGTGATGACCTTCCCTGGCGACCTTTGTGAATTTTTCATATCGAATATCGGAGGCATCTGATAGATAGATTCCTTCTGGATTATAGGTGGAAACTTAGTCTTTCTCATCACATCTCGCTCTTCAAAAAATGTTTCCTTCTCTGCTTCGCATCAAATCGAAATTGTTTCTAGGTTGTAGACCGGGCGCTAGGAAGTGGCTTGTCTTATCCTATCGCATCTCCTCCCCTGGTTACTACTGCGACATTCACAGGTCAACTTCTTGTCTCTGTTGAGATCTTCTCCATGTTCGGATTCAGATTCTGGTTTTGATTTACATTTGGATTTGGTTGTGGTGGTGGCACATTCTTAGTTTTCCACTTTGCAATCAACTGGAGACACTATTCGACACTGTGGTCCATTGCACTACAATAGGTACAATGTGGAGTTGGATTCAGACAATCCCTTTGATAATGTCCAATCTTGACACAATTATAGCATGTAATCGGTCCTTGACCTCTACCAAAAGTTCCTCCACGACCAAAACCTCCACCGCGACCTCCACGAAATCCTCCTTTGAATCCTCCTCATAGTTGATTGTACTAGTGTTGATTATATTGTGGTGGTTGATACTGGAGTTGGTTATATTGTGGTGGTGGTTGATTATAATGTGGTTGCTGCTGATTATACTATGGCTGCATGGGATTGTACTACTATTGTGGTTGTACATGGGGTTTCTCCTCTCCCTTCATGAAGAATGTATCCGCAGTTCTTTCTTGGAGCAAATCATATGCTCTACAATCCTTCTCCTCATCATCGACCGATCGAAATAAATTAAAAAAAAGGTTAACCGGCTTCGAAACAATATTATGTCTGTTCACACATTCTTCTAATCGATTTCCCCTCGTTTGAAAAATTCGAAACGAGGGAATTCCTCGTTGACTGAGTGGGTTTGGTGCACCAAACTATAAGTATTCGAAAAATTCCAGTCACTGATCCTTATGGTGTCCTTCAGAATTGCATGGAATGCACCATATTTCTTCACGACCTTGTATCCCCTTCTTGATATTTTGTAGTTGGATAGTCAATTTTGCTAGCTGCGCTGGGATCTGGTTCAGGCCAATCCACATTTCACCAATTGGTGAAGCCTCGAGCTTCATCGCAATTTCCATTGCCTCCTTCAGGGATAGCATCTTCTGTTGCATCAGGGGCATCCGAATTTGTGGTACCAATCCCACAATGAACCATTCTTTATGTTTCATGTTGCTCATTCCAAAAATTACTTTGGCCATCAGATTTTTGTACCTCTAATCGAATTCACAAACTGATTCATTAGGAAATCACTTTATTTCCTTCAACTTTGTGATATACTGCGACTCCGATTTTGGTTTCCTAAATTCGACGATCAATCCTGCTATGATTTGTGGAAAAGTTTTCTATGGACTCCCTGTAGGTACTTGATCCAATGCATGGCCCCTAAAGGTCATCTCCAATTGTCCCTTCTTAACATCATCATTCTGGACTTGTTTCACTATCGACACCACTTCACATAAGAACTCATATTGTTCGGGATCCTCAGTGTTGTTACCCTAAAAAAGAGGAATCATTATGTCATCAGCTTCCATCGTTGGTTTCCTATTAGTGTTTGTAGGTCCACTAATCTTACTGTTGTTCTGACACGTAGGACAACCCTGCGAAGAGCTTAAATTTATTCTTCTGAAGTTTGACGCAGTGCACGGGGTTGTGTGTACGTTGTAGCTTTGGGTCTGTCCTTCCTCAGGTTCAGGGGTATCCTGGTCATTTTCTTCGTCACAATAGGGTCACTTAGTCCCTTGGGGTCCTATTTCATAGTTCTCTATTTCGTCGTAGCTCATATCCATCTACCCCGCATCATTCTATCAGACCCACATCTGAGTGGTACCCATATCCTCCACAAACCCGGTCTTTAATCCTTGGAGTTCATCTTTAATATGACCTTTTCACATATGAGCATCTTGATCCACAGTTTTAGCGACAATAGATACCTTCCTCTAGGTCCCTTGACAAATTTCCTTTCTACATCACTATATGAATTAATGGTGTTGACAACAAATTCAATAATGTATCCTTCCAAATATTGTCTACCCAAACTTCGACAACCCTTGAAGCTTTGTTGTTCACCTATTTCAACTGCTGGATTAGTTCTTGGGTCAAGTGTTCAGGCTCACCTCCTTGGAAATTCTTCTTTTGAAAATTCAATTGTGCCAACCATTCATGTAGCAGTATAGGAAACTCGCAGAAGAATACTTTGTGGATATCAAAGTACATGTATTTCTGTAGCCAATCGGTCATCGACCATCCATGGTTTCGATTTTCTTCTTCAGCAAATTCTTGCATCTTCTTGTGGAACCATTCCTCAATCTCTATCTTTGTTGGATGCCACAACATGTCCTCTCTCCTTTTGCACTATGGTCCCAACAATAGAACCATTTGTTGACATAGTTATGTCGGTAGGGGTTCACTTTGCACTGCTGTCAACAAACATCGACACTGACTCCCTTAAACATCAGCCTAGAAAGGTTTTACCCTTTCCAGCGATACCCACTGAGTGAGTGAAGTCTCACCCGAAATTTCTAAGGGGGATGCAAAAACCAAGTTTCCGCAATGGTGAGAAGACATGAATTATCTCACACTCATTCGCAACATAAGCCAGAGATTTGCATTCGCATCAAAAAATCACATTATCAAACTATTAACCATTATCCTCATTTGCATCAACACATTATCATCTCATAGTTAACGAATTAAACAAATTATCAAAATATGCTTAAGGAATCTACGGTACATAACATAATTGAGGAAACATCAACCGCGATCTCAATGAAACATCAAACACTGCGATACTCAAACAAGACAAAGAGATAGAGATATAACATTATCGATCATTCTAATTATCCAACAAACTATTCAATACATCGCAGAATTCTTCGATACAAATCAGAGTGAAACAATACTCTGCAAAAGATAGAAGTGTAAAAAAAAAATCGATCAAAATACAGATGATAAGATAGATCATGCCCAAAATATGATGCCCTTAGGATTACAATCACTCCTATTTATAGGCTCACTTGGACTTTACTGTGAGAATTTTGATCTACAACAATGTCTAGGAGCCTTAGAGAATCTCACAATTTGAATTACTTGCAAAAAAATAGCAAAAAAACATGAAAGAAGAATAATTTTACACATACAAAGTGAGCAGAAACTTGATATTATCTGACTGTCTAACATGTAAATATGTTTAGAACAGGTTTATATTACATTTGGAAAAATTCATGAGGATTAGGAAGCCCAAAATTAGTGTACATGTGTAATTGGCCAAATTGGAGTCAATCCCCCCTAGATGGGCCAAACTTGTTCCAACTCAGCCCAAATGGTCACGAATGGAGGTGTGGACGTGGATGAGGCATGCTAGAACAACAATGACTCTAAGGCATGCATTGGTGTGCAAAATAAGGTGAGTGGGAGGCTCTAGGTGGCATTAAATGCTCAAAACAATCCAAAAATGGGCTAAATCCACCCCTAGCACTCCTAGTCTACCACAATTCTCGATTTCAAGGAAAGGGAATGCACCAACAATACATGAGGGTATACATTTGGAGTTTGAACAAGCTGTAGCGCCCAAGTAGGTGTGAACACTCCTGTTTTAAGTGGTTATTATGCCCAACTAAGCTACCTAAGTCCAAACCATAGTGTATAAATGCACAAATGCAAATAAAATTAACTAGGGACATAGACTAAGGTACTAAGTGGTGGATTAATGTTATAAAACCCCCCCTTAACCAAAACTTAGTACATCCCATGAAAATAAAGTGGGATGCCTTGGCAATAAAGGCTCAAGTCACGTCAATACATAACAGAAATTTTATTTGTCCATGGAAATTGAGGAAAAGAAGGAAAACCTCATGGGATAAAAGCTTCCCTCTAAAATGGACATGGGGTGAAACTTGCAACAAAATATAATCAATAACCATCCATCACTCACTCCAAGCAAATATCTAAAGTGAGTGAAGTTCTTCTCAATGAAACTCTTGGTGAATATATCAGTAGTTTGCTCGATGGATGTGCAATACTGCAAGGAAATCACTCTGTCATGCACTAAGACCCGGATGTAGTGCATATGGATATCTATATAATTTTTTCTCTGCCTATGAAATAGATCAGTATATATCTTGATGGCACTTTTATTGTCCACCCAAATGTTTGATGGAGAGTCAATAGCAACATCAAACTTCCGAAGAATTCCTTGCAACCAAACACACTGTGTGGCTATGTTCACTACTACCTTGTACTCATCCTTTGGTGAAGAAAGGGAAATTGTATGTTGTTTCTTACTTGAAAATCAAATAGGAACTTCTTCAAGCATGGAAACAAAACCTGATGTGGAATTTCTATCAATGGGATCTCCATCCCAATCCGAATCAGAAAATCCAACTAGTTCTAGTGAAGAACTAGCTACATAGTGTACCCCAAAAATATTTGTTCCTTGGACATATTGGAGGATGTTTTTGGCTTCCTTCCAATGGAGCTCACGTGGATGGTGAATATATCTTGCTACAACACTTACAACATAAGACAAATCAGGTCTTGTATGTGTAAGTTACAACAAACTACCAACTAGCTGCCTATAGAGTGTACAATCTACCAAAGGAGAATCACCAAATTCACCTAGTTTGATGCCTAAAAGGAAAAGGAACTTGGTTTCCTTACAATCAGCCACCTTAAACTTATTTAGCAGGCCTGAAGCATACTTTGGCTGACTCAACATGATGCCTCTTTCATATTTCTCAATTTCCAAACCCAAAAATTGCCTTAGCAATCCTAGATCGGTGATTGCAAATTCACTATGTAGAGATGCCTTGATTGATCCAATTTGTTTGTTGCAGCTCCCTGTAATTAAGAGATCATATACATACAATACAATAACCTATAAAATACCATCATATTGCTGCAAATATACATTTGGATCAGATTTTCATCGAATGAAACCAATTGAGAGCAAGAAAGCATCCATTTTTGCATACCAAGCCCTGGGGGCTTGCTTGAGTCCATATAGTGATTTATTCAACCTACAAACAAGTGAAGGATCCTATTGGAAAAATTCAGGTTGCTGCATGTATATCTCATCCTATATCTCACCATGTAGGAATGCACTTTTAACATGCATATGGTGCCCTTGCCAACCTTTGCTAGCTGCAATTGCTAGAGCTAGTCTTATTGAATCCATCTTTGCAACCAGTGCAAAGGTCTTGGTGTAGTCCACACCTTGGACTTGAGAGTAACCCTTAGAAACTAATATGGCATTTTACTTCACATCAGAACCATCATCATCAAGTTTGGTTCGGAAAATCCACTTACATTGCACAAGCTTCCTCTTGGGCAGAAGGGGAACCAATTCCCATGTTTCATTCTCTCGGAGAGAATGGAATTCTTCTTCCATTGCTGATATCCACCTTGGATCATGATAAGCTTCCTGATATGACTATGGATCAGATCTAATGATCATATAGCAGTGATCAGCAAGAGCACTTTCACTTGCATAGGAAGCATTGTTAGATTGAGTTCTAGTCTTCCTAGGCTCTTGGGGATTACTTGCCAATTCACTTGCAGCTTGTATGATTTTTTATGCCCACTTGGGCCTTGATGGTGACTCATCTAAAAAAATTTCATATTAGCCATGTCATTATTAGAATTATAAGAAAATACAGAGCTTGAATCATTACTTACTTCATCAAGGTGTGGGGGATAAGAACATTCCCCTGGTGCAAGCTCAAAATCTGGTATTGGTTCCTCTTCGAATTGCACACTTCTCTCAATGAAAGTTTTGAGTGTGGATGTGTCAAAGAGATTATAACCCTTTGTTTCCTCACCAAAAACAACCATGATACATTCTTTGCTTTGTGGCTGCAACGCCTTCCTCTTTTCTGAAGGAATTCGAGCCCATGCTCTTGATCCAAAAATCCTGAAATTTGAGACAATTGGTTTTTGGCCAAACCATGCCTCGTAGGGAGTTTTTCCTTTGAATAATTTGTGGAATTCCCTGTTTTGTATATGTGCAGCACAATTGATATCCTCATCCCATATCTTGGGGCTTATATCCCTTACTTCAATCATGCATGTGGCCATCTCTTTGAGAGATCTATTTTTCCTCTCTGCCACACCATTTTGTTGTGGTGTGTATGGAATTGAATGTTGCATTTGAATGCTACATTCCTCACAAACATTCTGCATATTTTTATTGACATAATCTTTTCCATTATCATTACTAAGTATTTTTATCTTATGCCCACTTTGATTTTCCACTAAGGCCTTCCAAATCTTCAATTGATCAAACACTTCATATTTTAATTTTAGGAAGTATAGCCAGCAAAATCTAGAGTAGTCATCAATGAAGGTTAGTACATACCTTGATCCACCATGGGATGGAGTGGGTAGAGGACCAATGAGGTATGAATGTACCAATCCAAGTGGTTGTGTGGCTCTCCTTGCCATTCCCTTCTCATAGCTGTGTTCTGGATGCTTCCGAACTACACAGCCAATGCAAGATCCATTAGAAGATTTGATTGAAGGAATCCCTTCCACCATCTCATCTTTGTGCAGTGCTTGGAGATACATGTAATTCATGTGACCAAATATTTCATGCCATATCTTGGAGGTCTCGTTGGCATGAGAGAGGAGATATTGGTCACTAGAATTAGGGAGGAAATTTGAGAACTTGTACATCCTCTCTTGGTGGTCTGGATATTCAATTGCCACAACTTGGTTTGATGAAATTTCTCAAATCTCTACCAAGTCAGGAGTAAATGTTACTCTCTTGGATTCTCCTGTATGGGTAATTTGATACACTGACAACAAATTTGTAGCCAATGTTGGTAAATAGAGCACATCACTGAAATAACCATGCTCCAAATCAATCCTACCAATTCGTTTGGTCTGGATTTCAAAGTCATATACCATTTGAACTGTTGGGAAACTATTCGAATGCATAGAGGAGAAGATCTCTCTGAATGAAACCATGTGTCTAAATGCCCTTGAATCAATAATGAAGGTCGATGAATTAAAAATACCTTCTACCAAAGCATGACATTTCTTCTTGTTT
Source organism: Larix kaempferi (assembly GCA_027924585.1). NCBI lineage: Eukaryota > Viridiplantae > Streptophyta > Pinopsida > Pinales > Pinaceae > Larix > Larix kaempferi. The sequence goes on from BSBM01000088.1 coordinate 6,757,239, forward strand.
CCTGAATTGGAGGTGCCATCTTTCTGCCTTGCGCCATTAGGGACAGTGATGCTGGTTTTCTCCAGCAGCTGTGCCATGGTATCAACGGTTTTCTTCATGCAGGAGCTCTTTGGATTCCATCCCTCGTGGCAATATGTGCGTTTGGTTTTATCTTTCTCTTTCTTGTCCTTCTCCTTAGGAGGATTCAAACCCCCATTAGTGGATTTGGGTTTATCAAACTTCCTCTTCTTTGGCTCCTTTGAATTCTTTGCCTTCTGCTTTCCCTTGGAGGCATTCGAAACACCCATGGCCAAAGCTTGATATTTAGATTTTATGGTTCCCATTTGAACAAGCTTGTCTTACTCCTGAGTGAGGCATTCCATTAAGGTTATTAGTGATGGCATTTTCCAATTTCGAAGTGTCATTTTTCCAGAATGGATGATGCTTACAAACACTGAGAATTATGGTCCTAGCTTCGAAAGGATGGACAATATCATTTGTTCCTCTTTCTTCACAATTCCACATTGCTGCAACTGAAGCACTAGAGACTTGAACTTCATGAAGAACTCCTGGATAGTTTCAAAATGCACTGGGCTCAAGCTGATGAGCTCGTTTTCAAACTGATGTCCTCTTAATTCATCAGTTTTCCCAAAGAGTGATTCTAGTTTAACCTAGACTTCATTTGGGGTTGTAAAACTGTTTATATGAAATAAGAGCTCTCTCGAAATACCCAGGCATAGCAATCCATAGGCTTCATCAAGTCTACTGAAGTACTTAGCTTTCTCCACAGTAGAGTTTGGCTCCACTTCTCTGCCCATGGTAACTCTATAGAGACCCTTAGATCTCAATTGAATGACCATTCCTGCCTTCCAATCGAATAAATTGAAAGGAGTAAGCAAGATGTGGTTTGCTTCCATTTCTTCTTACGTTAATGGTGAGAAAATTGCTGAAAGTTCTGCAAAAAACACTCAATTTTATCTGGAAATTCTCTAAAAAATGCAGCTCAAACACTCAATATTGATTTGCAACTTACTAAAATCCACTCAAATCTGATACCATGTGAGAATTTTTATCTACAGCAAGATCTAGGAGCCTTAGAGAATCTCGCAAATCAAATTACTTGCAAAAAACTAGCAAAAAAACATGAAAGAAGAACAATTTTACACATACAATGTGAACAAAAAACTTGATACTATCTGACTGTATAACATGTAAATATGTTTAGAATAGGTTTATATTACATTTGGAAAAATTCGTGAGGCTTAGGAAGCCCAAAATGAGTGTACATGTGTAATTGGCCAAATTGGCCTCAATCCCCCTAGGTGGGTCAAAATTGCTCCAACATAGCCCAAATGGTCACGAATGGAGGTGTGGACATGGATGAGGCATTCTGGAACAATAATGACTCTAAGGCATGCATTGGTGTGCAAAATAGGGTGAGTGGGAAGCTCTAGGTGGCATTAAATGCTCAAAACAGTAAAAAAATGGGCTAAATCCACCCCTAGCGCTCCTAGTCAACCAGAATTCCCCATTTCAAGGAATGGGAGCACACTGAAAATAAATGAGGGCAAACATATAGAGTTTGACTAAGCTGGAGCACCCAAGTAGGTGTGAAAACTCTTGTTTTAAGTGGTTATTACGCCCAATTAAGCTACTTAAGTCCAAACCATAGTGTATAAATGCACAAATGCAAATAAAATTGAGTAGGGACATAGACTAAGGTACTAAGTGGTGGATTAATGTTCTAGCAGTTACAAAATGGTCCAGATGACCCATTACCAACTAAATTAAACAATTATTCAGCATTTGTCGAATATTTTATACTTCGCGACCAATCCTTTGTTCATGTCGCTAACCCTTTCATTCTTGACTGTACCGAACATGTGCACTTTGGACTCGTGCCAACAAGGAGGCACTGAACACTTCACAGGAAAATTACAAGGAAAGACATGACCAACAAAGGGGTGAGAAATCATTCAAGGTGGGAGACAAAGTATGGTTACACTTTAACAAGGAAAGACTACGGGGACCTAGTATGAAGATCAAGGCTTTGAGGTATGTTACTTTTGAGGTACTGGAGAAGGTGGGAGATAATTCCTACAGAATCATTCTACCCCCACACATGCACATTTCCTTTGTAGTGAATGTGGAAAATCTGAAACTTTATGAACCTTCCATGTTGGAACGAGAACTTGAGCAAGTATTACCTTATGTAGAGGAATTAGTACCAGATGGTTAGGCAGAGTTAGAATAAGACTCAATGTTGTAGAAGAATTCTAGAACTACTAGGTGGGGACTATATAAACTATGGGAGGTGGAGATAAAAGGAAAAATTCCAGGAAAGGCTAAATGGTACTCCAAGGAGAAGGTAGAGGAAAAATTTCCTCACTTCATTTAGGAAAATATTTTTGGGACCAAAGTCCTACAAAAATGGTGGATTAATGTTCTAGCAGTTACAAAATGGTCCAAATGACCCATTACCAACTAAATTAACCAATTATTCAGCATTTGTCGAATATTTTATACTTCGCGACCAATCCTTTGTTCATGTCGCTAACCCTTTCGTTGTTGACTGTACCGAACATGTGCACTTTGGACTCGTGCCAACAAGGAGGCACTGAACACTTCACAGGAAAATTACAAGGAAAGACATGACCAACAGTGGGTTGAGAAATCATTCAAGGTGGGAGACAAAGTATGGTTACACTTTAACAAGGAAAGACTACGGGGACCTAGTATGAAGATCAAGGCTTTGAGGTATGTTACTTTTGAGGTACTGGAGAAGGTGGGAGATAATTCCTACAGAATCATTCTACCCCCACACATGCACATTTCCTTTGTAGTGAATGTGGAAAATCTGAAACTTTATGAACCTTCCATGTTGGAACGAGAACCTGAGCAAGTATTACCTTATGTAGAGGAATTAGTACCACATGGTCAGGCAGAGTTAGAATAAGACTCAATGTTGTAGAAGAATTCTAGAACTACTAGGTGGGGACTATATGAACTATGGGAGGTGGAGCTAAAAGAAAAAATTCCAGGAAAGGCTAAATGGTACTCCAAGGAGAAGGTAGAGGAAAAATTTCCTCACTTCATTTAGGAAAATATTTTTGGGACCAAAGTCCTACAAAAATGGGGAGGTGTGATCCAAAATGGGTCAATTTACATTTTTGGGCTACTTGGAGCTTTCAAGGTCGAAAGATATAATGAATTATATTGTAGGGCCTATTTCATGGGAAGGAATCATTTTGAACATTTGGGGTCCAGAACCTTTTGAGTATTGTTTGAGGGCCTAGAAGGATTTTTTGGGTGGGAGAAAACCCATCATTAGCATCATGGGTGATGATGTGATTCTAGACTCTGAGAGCTTTCTAATGATCCAAATATTTCCTCAATCAAAGTCTGTATGAAAACTTTATGCCTCTCGGAAGTTGACATATCCAGTTGAACATTATGGTATTGAGTGGATTCCATGTCGTCTCTCATTTTTTGCACATGTGGAGCTAGTCACTCATGGAACTTCAAGAACATTCTCTAAGGACCAAAAACCTTACCCTAATTGGGAGTTGAGGCATGCAAAAACCCTAAAATTAACCCTAAACAACTATCAGGATACGTTAAATATTGGTCCAATAGAAGAAGAAGGGGAGCCATTCTTTTCATTTATTGTATTGTTCCATAGTTATATAACAACATGGGAGTTGATGTTAGATCATAATAGAGAAGATAAGAGATCCTGTAGTATCGATTCTAGATGTAGACTAATAAGTAACTACATAGAGAGTACGATTTCCTTTCTATTTTCATTTTGATATGAAGAGAAAGGCATAGTCCTCATTTGTGGCTAGGTTTTTCCCCATAGTGGGTTTTCCCAAGTTATATGTTATGTTATTGTGTGGATTGTGTATTTATTTTCTCTAGTCTCTCTTTCAATTCCACTCTATTCAATATTTTATGAAATTAATTTATCACAATGAAATAAGTTTTAAGATCCATTGTGATGAACGTATCCAATGGAATATCCATAGTAGTTTACAGATCATAAAACATGGAGAAATTTTGACATCATAGTTTCCATTCGACTTCTTTAATTCGTTGATACCACAATAATAGCTGTAATTTCCCTGTGAGAAGAGTGGATATAATCTTATATTTATTTTCCAAATGTAGAGAGTGATTTTAATACATTTTTAGATATGTTCTCATGTGCCTTTGCATGTTTAGGATCTCAATAACCCAATAACTTTGTTGCATGTTTAATTTTTTTTTATGTTTTATCCATCCAGATAGGATTTGATCTTTTGTAATCGTTGAGTTAAGCTTTAAAAAAACTTAATTATGTTACTGACATGCTCTGTAACTATTCAATCAAATATTGGGTCCCCGATTTTTTCTCTTTTGTTTTCTTCCAAATTTTAAAAAAAATTTCCACCCCTTCCAAAACCACTACAACTCTCAAATATTATTAAACACGAGAGGAGATAGGGTCCTACAATCGCCCACTAGATTATATCCCTACATAGTCCAATCAATTTGTGTGCACATGTGTGACATATAATCATAATATAAATAAGAAACCAAATTATAAATCAAAACTAAGAATAATATGCATGAGGGTAATGTTGTTAAAAATTACCAATATTTTCCTCAATTGGATACCATAAATACTCTCAATTTATATGCACGAAAGCTTCGACAATGTGTTGAACTACATTTTCTTTCTAGTTTTCTCACAATTCTACTCATCTTTACCCCATCCTCTCTCTACCCCTTGATCTCAATCCATCGTTATCATCCCTTGGTGATCACACTTCATTTTTCAATTTCTCACATTCCCATTAATATTTTTTAATTAAAATGTGGATTAATATTAGATTAACATAATTTTCCTTTTTTTCCATAATGGAAAAATAACTAGCTGACTTGGGAGTTTTCTTGTACAAAGGGTTTTTCTTTTAATTTTTTTATAAAGAAAAATAATTTGTTTTATTCTCTTTCTATGTTACAATAATACCTCAATTGATTTATTTCCTCGGTTGAGAATTATTTTTACAGTTTTGCTACAATACCTCAATCAAGGTAATTCCTAGATTGAGCATATATCTTAACCCAACAAGACTTTGATCAAGGGTTTTATAAAACCCTAATTGTGTGGTATTTGGAACATTTAATCTAGGCACTCTATCAATATTTACAATAATGCTAGATTAAAATTTAAAATAACTATGATTTCATATATAAAGCTCAATTAAGGGTTTTAAAAGAATAAAAAAAATTGGCCCCATTGTATAAGATTTTCTAGCTTCCAAGGGGTGAAATTCATTTGTCTCTATCATCTCATGTTGACAAGTTGAAGTCAATGGATTCATCATTGAATCCTTTATCCAATGGTATGTCATTTACACACATTTTCTTTCATATTATATTTTTAAATTACTTTCTTCTAAAACTTATACTTAAATATTTTTTCAATAGTTATGAAGGCATTACAAGAAAACTTAGTCGCATAAAAACTACATAACCAAAAAATTATAGAAAAAATTGTGTGCACTCAATGGATGTTTCCTTTTTAAAATGGTATTTATAGCTTTTCATGTGATTATTTTGATCACAGTAAGATCTAGGAGCTATGGAGAACCTCACAAAATCGAATTATTTGCAAAACCAGTGAATAAGCTTGAAAAAGGAGACAATTTTACACACAATGTGAGCTTAATCTTTGCATTAAATGACTGTCTAACATGTGAAAATGTTAAGAACAGGTTTTTATTACATCCATGAGAAATTCGAGATCATTAGATAGCTCAAGATGAGTGTATATGTCAAAATTGCCAAATTGGCCTCAATCCCCCCTAGGTGGGTCCAACTGAGTCCCAATCATCCCAAACAGTCACGAATTCAAGTGTGAAGGTGGTTGAAGCATGTTGGGTCATAAATGAGGCCAAGGCAGGCATGGGTGATAAAATAGAGGTGTTTGGGAGGACCAAGGGAGCAATAAATGCTCCAAATCTAGCCAAAATTCTGCAAAATCCACCCTAGTGATCCTAGTCAATAGCAATTCCCCAAATCAAGGAGAGAGAGTGCTCCATCATTTAATGAGGGTGCACTTGTGGACAAAACAGGAGGTTGGGTGAACTGGTTTTGCTGGAAGTGGGTGTGAACACTCTCAAATGTGGGTATTTGACCAACTAAAGTCACCTAGTCCAAACTATGGTGTAATGAAGCACATGAGCAATAAAAATTGACTATGGTACTAAGTATGGATTACTGTTCTAACACCCCCCCTTAACCAGAACTTAGTACAACTCATGAAAAAATAAGTGGGAGGCCTTGGCAACAAAGGCTCAAGTCACCTCATTACAAACAAAAATTTTATTTGTCCATATAAACCGAGGACAAGGAGTAAAACCACATGGGATAAAAAATTCCCTCTAAAATGTACATGGGGCTGAACCTGCAATTAAAATGCAGCAATCACCCTCCATCACTCACTGCAAGCAAATCTCTCAAGTGAGTGAAGGTCTTTTCAGTAAAACACTTGGTGAAAATATCTGATGTTTGCTTGGTGGATGGGCAATACTGCAAGGAAATCACCCTGTCATGCACCAAGCCCCGAATGTAGTGCATATGGATTTCAATGTGCTTTGTTCTTTGCCTCTGTACTGGATCAGTATATATCTTGATGGCACTTTGATTATCCACCCAAATGTTGGTTGGAGAATCAATAGCAACACCAAACTCCCGAAGAATGCCTTGCAACCAAACACACTGTGTGGTTGCGTTCACTGCTGCCCTGTACTCGGCCTCTGCTAATGAAAGTGAAATGGTATGTTGTTTATAACTTGACCAACAAATAGGACCTTCAGCAAACATAAAAACAAAACCTGAAGTGGACTTTCTATTCATGGGATCTCCAGCCCAATCAAAATCAGAAAATCCAGCTAGTTGTAGTGAAGAACCAGCTGCATAGTGTACCCCAAAGCTCTTTGTTCCTTGGACATATTGAAGGATCCTTTTGGTTGCCTTCCAATGGATCTCATGTGGCTTCTACATATATCTTTCTACAACACTTACAGTATAATACAAATCAGTTCTTGTATGTGTAAGGTACAACAAGCTTCCAACTAGCTTCCTGTAGAGTGTGCAATCCATCAATGGAGAGCCTTCAAATTCACCTAGTCTTATGCCTGAAAGGAATGGGAACTTGGATGCCTTACATGTAGCCATTTTAAACTTCAATAGCAGGTCTGAAGCATACTTAGGTTGACTCAGCAATATACCTCTCTCAGATTGCTCAATTTCCAAACCCAAAAATTGCCTTAGCAATCCTAGGTCGCTCATGGCAAATTCACTGTGCAAAGAAGCTTTAATTGAGCCAATTTGTTTGTTGCAGATCCCTGTAATTAAAAGATCATCAACATACAGTACAATGACCTACAAATTATCATCACATTTCTGCAAATAAACATTTGGATCAGACTTGCATCGACAGAAACCAATTGAGAGAAAAAAAAGCATTTATTTTGACATACCAAGCCCTGGGGGCTTGCTTGAGTCCATAGAGTGACTTATTCAACCTGCAAAAAAGTGTGGTATCCTCTTGGAATCCTTCAGTTTGTTGCATATAGATCTCTTCCTATAGATCACCATGTAAGAATGCACTTTTAACATCCATATGGTGAATTTCCCAACCCTTACTAGCTGCCATGGCTAAAGCTAGTCTAATTGAGTCCATCTTTGCAACCGGTGCAAAGGTCTCTGTATTATCTACACCATGGATCCATGAGTAGCCCTTAGCCACTAAACTAGCCTTATACTTCAGATCAGAACCATCAGCAACAGGTTTGGTTCGAAAAATCTACTTACATTGCACAAGTTTCCTCTTGGGAAGAAGAGGCACCAAATCCCATGTTTTGTTCTCTTGGAGAGACTAGAATTCTTCTTGCATTGCTGTTCTCCACCTTGGATCATGATGAGCTTCCTGATATGATTTTGGATCAGATCCAATCATCATATAATAGTGATCAACAAGTTCACTTTCATTTGCAAAGGAAGCATTGATTGTTTGAGATCTAGTCTTCCTAAGCTCTTGGGGATTGCCTGCCAATTCTCCTGCAGCTTGTATGATTTTTTCAGCCCACTTGGGCCTTGATGGTGACTCATGTACAGAAATTTCATCTTCATCCATGTCATCGTCAGCAATATCATAAAAATCAGAAGTGGAATCATCACTAATTTCATTAAGGTGTGGAGGAGAAGAGCTTTCCCCCGGTGCAAGCTCAAAATCATGAATTGGTTCTTCTTCGAATTGCACACTTCTCTCAATGAAAGTTTTGAGTGTGGATGTGTCAAAGAGATTGTATCCCTTTGTGTCTTCACCATATCCAACCATGATACATTATCTACTCTGTGGCTCCAAAGCCTTCCTCTTTTCTGATGGAATTCGAGCCCATGCTCTAGACCCAACAATTCTGAAATTTGGCACATTTGGTTTTTGGCCAAACCATGCCTCATAGGGGGTTTTTACTTTGATTGATTTGTGAAAGGCTCTATTCTGAATATGAGCAGCACAATTGATGGCTTCAGCCCATAGCTTAGGGCTTAGATCCCTAGCTTCAATCATGCAAGTGGCCATCTCTTTGAGAGATCTATTTTTCCTCTCTGCCACACCATTTTGCTGAGGTGTGTAGGGGATTGAATGTTGCATTTGGATGCCACATTCCTCACAAAGATGCTGAATGTTATTATTCAGATACTCCTTTCCATTATAAGTCCTAAGGATCTTTATCTTATGACCACTATGATTCTCCACTAAGGCCTTCCAAATCTTCAATTTCTCAAACACTTCTGATTTCAATTTAAGGAAGTAAACCCAGTAGAATTGAGAGTAGTCATCTAGGAATGTGGGTACATACCTTGATCCACCATATGATGGAGTGGGAAGAGGACCAATGAGGTCTGAATGTACCAATCCATGTGTTTGAGTGGCTCTCCTTTCCATTCCCTTCTCATAGCTGCGCTCAAGATGCTTTCCAACTACACAACCAATGCATGCACCATTTGAAGATTTGATTTTTGGAAGCCCTTCCACCATCTCGTCCTTGTGCAATGTTTGGATATATTTGTAGTTAATGTGGCCAAATCTTTCATGACACAACTTGGAGGTCTCGTTGGCATGAGAGACAAGAACATGGTCACTATAATTTGGAATGAAATTGGAGAATTTGTACATTCTCTCTTCATGATCAGGATACCCCACTGCCACAACTTGATTTGAAGAAATTTCTGAGATTTCTACCAAATTTGGAGTAAATGTTACTCTCTTGGCTTCTCCTGTATGGGTCATTTGATAAACTGATAGCAAATTTGCGGCCAATGAAGGTACATAGAGCACATCATTGAAATAGCCATGCTCGATGTCAATCCTACCAATCCCCTTGATCTGGATTTCTGAATCATCTCCCATTCGAACTGTTGGGCCACCATTCAAATTCATAGAAGAGAATATCTCTCTGGATGAAACCATATGTCTCGAAGCTCCTGAATCAATGATAAAGGATGAGGGATTCGAAATACCTGCTACTAAAGCATGACATTTCTCCTTATTGTCAGGATTTGAGGTGCTCTCTTTCTTCCTTGCACCCTTAGGGACTGGGATGTTCTTCTTCTCCAGCAGCTGCGCCATTGATTCAATGGTTTTATTCATGCATGAGCTCTCTGGATGCCATCCTTTATGACAATAGGTGCATTTGGTCTTTTCCTTTCACTTCTTGTCCTCTTCTCTGGCTGCTTCGAATTATTGGCTTTCTGCTTTCCTTTGTTGGCATTTGAAACACCCATTGCCAGTGCTTGGTCCTTTGATTTTATGGTGCCCATCTGAACTAGTTTTTCCTGCTCCTGAGTGAGACACTCCATGAAGGTAGCTAGTGATGGCATTTTCCAATTTTGAAGGGTCATCTTGGCTGAGTGAAATGTGCTAACAAATACAGAAAAATTTTGGGCCTAGCTTCGAAAGGATGGATAGAATCAGTTGTTCCTCCTTCTTAACAATTCCACATTGTTGCAGTTGAAGCACTAGTAACTTGAACTTAGTGAAAAACTCCTGGATGGTTTCAAAATGCGCTGGGCTCAAGCTAATGAGCTCATTTTCAAGCTGGTGGCCTATCAGTTCATCAGTTTTCCCAAAGAGTGATTCTAGCTTCACCCATACTTCATTAGGGGTTGTCAAACTGCCTGTATGAAACAAGAGTTCCCTCGAAATGCTCAGGCATAGCAATCCATAAGCTTCATCCAGTCGATTGTAGTACTTTGCTTTCTCCACAGCAGAGTTTGGCTCCACTTCTGTGCCCATGGTTACTCTATAGAGACCCTTAGATCTCAGTTTGATAACCATTTCAGCCTTCCAATCGAAGAAATTGAAGGGTGTGAGCAGCATTTGGTTTGCTTCCATTCTTGCTGCGTTAATGATGAGAAAACTACTGAAACACCTGCAAAAAACACTCATTTTTTATCTGGAAATCCTCTCTAGAATGTAGTTCAATGCTCAATATTGACTTGCAACTCACTAATTCCACAATGTATCTGATACCATGTGAGTATTTTTATCACAGTAAGATCTAGGAGCTATGGAGAACCTCACAAAATCGAATTATTTGCAAAACCAGTGAATTTTTTTGAAAAATGAGACAATTTTACACACAATGTGAGCTTAATCTTTGCATTAACTGACTGTCTAACATGTGAAAATGTTAATAACAGGTTTTTATTACATCCATGAGAAATTCGAGAGCATTAGATAGCTCAAGATGAGTGTACAAGTCAAAATTTCCAAATTGGCCTCAATCCCCCCTAGGTGGGTCCAACTGAGTCCCAATCATCCCAAACAGTCACGAATTCAGGTGTGAAGGTGGCTGAAGCATGTTGGGTCATAAATGAGGCCAAGGCAGGTGTGGGTGAGCAAATAGAGGTGTTTGGGAGGACCAAGGGAGCAATAAATGCTCCAAATCTAGCCAAAATTGGGTAAAATCCACCCCAGCGCTCCTAGTCAACAACAATTCCCCAAATCAATGAGAGAGACCGCTCCAGCATTTAATGAGGGCGCACTTGTGGAAAAAACAGGAGGTTGGGTGAACTGGTTTGCTTGGAAGTTGGTGTGAACACTCTCAAATGTGGGTATTTGACCAACTAAAGTCACCTAGTCCAAACTATGGTGTAATGAAGCACATGAGCAATAAAAATTGACTATGGTTATGGACTATAGTACTAAGTATGGATTACTGTTCTAAAATTTCATTTTATATAAAGAAAAGAAAACAAATTGTTGGGAACATGAAGATGTGCAAAATATGAGTCAAATGCTAATTTATCAACTTCAAAAAATAATAAAAGTTATAATTTTCGAAAAAGAAAGGCATTACTACATTATGTGTAGAACTTGCTCTTATAATACCTTTTTGAAAACTATATATTGAATGCTAAATTAGGTGTTGGGAACAAACTTCATTTGCTAACTTTTCGTGAAATTTCCAAGGACAAAAATTTAATTAAACACAAATTTCACACATTAAATAACATTTTTGTTTTTGAAAAAAATATCATATTTTTTTATTGCATGTCAAAATCCTTAAGGTGTATGAAGGCTTCAATTTAAAAAGTATGTAAAATGTCAAATTTTTATTGCCACATTTCACTAAAACTTGGGACACATATTCATGGATTATCCCATCTAAATTTATGTTGTGTCTCTCACATTAAGGTATTGGAACAACTCTTCCCTATGTTAAAGGTGGAATTTTATACAACTAACAAATAAGATTCCTCCTAATTGTGCAACGCATGCTTCATTGGGAGTGGTTTGCATCCAATCATACTGTAGCATCTATGATTTAAAAAATGTTATGAACAAACATTTAAAAACTTCCACTAAAATATAGTTTTAAATGATCTTTTACATGGATTTTCTATATAATCAACCTCTAGCTTTGGGTCATAAGAAACTTTTGAGTGAGTGAAAGCTAAAGATGGTCACGTTTGGCATGCTAGATGCAACATAAACTAAAAAAAAACATCCCTCATATTTTATGGCTATTTTGAGACACATTCACAATGAATCTTGGTTTCAGTAAAAAAAACATGAAATGTAGGAAATTGAATCGCCTTTCTGAATATATAACTTTTATTTATTGAAAATTTTCATAACTAGCACAATTATGATTTTTTTTAACATTGAAATTTTATTTTGTTGGAAAATTATAAGGTATATCTCCTTGTTGGTGCATCGTTTGAATTCCTAGATGATGGAATCTTGATATACAAAAACTTTTAAACATGTAGATAACAAATAGTACTGGTGCAGTGTTATTTCTTTGAAACAACTTAACACGTTTTATTTTTTTCTATAATTATCTAAGTGATGAGAACTTGAAACAATCTCACCAACTGTTGGTGCATATTTTGAAGGTCTTAATGTAATGATGAAGGATTGTATTTTTTACATTGGGTAGAGATAGGTGTCTAATAGTGTAACATATTTTTTTTTATGAAATGGTTGAGAAAGGAAAAAATTATGACCGAAACACGAACATGGTGTTTTTTTCCTATTAACCAGTTATGTCATATGTAAAATAGAAAAAAAATAGTAAACATTAATAGATTTTTAAAAAAATTACATATTTATAATCTGTAGAAAATAGTTCTATCTATGTCTACAATTTCATAAAAGATGATTGTGTGTATCATACTATAACAGGTCGTCAAACACATGCATATTGAGTAAAGATAAAAAAATGTCAAATTAGTTATGGTTTACTCTATTCCATAGCACATGTTGTTTAATCAAAAACCAAGTCCGAAGCATAAACATGGGATTAGAGGTGACATTCAAACATGGTTTAGGTGTTAAAGAATGTGAACGTTCGTTTTAAATTCAAATCTTCAGCTCCTTCGTATCTCCGACTAATGGAATACAAATCATGCAAACGATTTAGAGCTATAATTTTATATATTAAAAGTGCTTTCACGATTAATGAAAAATGAATTAATATTATTTTACATACTAATAACACATGCATGATATGTAAATAATGAAAACGTTACATAGCCTATGTCTTTATAATTTGAACATGCAAATCTTTTAGCATATTTTATATATTTAATAAATTTTAAGTTTGCAGCAAGACAAATCATATAGTTGATGAGGGGCATCTTCTGTGAAGATAATGATAGATTAATCAATACCATTTGGTGATTTGAAAAACCATTAGCCCAAGAATAAATATAGTTTTCCTCAATAGTTAAATGGGTGGGACATATTATATATAATATAATTGGTGGTAGTGAGATATCACATAATAGATAAAATATTAGTAATGGGTAGTTAGTAATTGTATATAATAACATTCACATATAATTAATTATTACACATTTTGAATAAGATAATGTAATTCGCCATTAGTTACATATTATATAAAATTTATTTAAATTAGTAAATTATTAATTGTTGTATATATTATGATATAATTTATCTACTACTTCTTATACCTGCATAGCAAAGGAGCATTATAGGAAAATACATGAGGTAGTCTTCTCACAACACCTACAAAGCATACACATTCCTAGAGTGACCCTTTTTTTAATCATTTCCCAAGTCAACACCATATTATTGAGTAGTAACCACATAAAAATATTTGTCTTAGTAAGATGTGAAAGAGGATTGGTAGATGGAAAGGTAGATGAGGAGGAAGAGAGCGAGTTAGAATATAGGAGGTAAGAGGACAGGGAAATTGATGTGAGGGGAATGAGATGGGGTGAAAGAGAGAAGAGTGGGGATAAATAGGTAGGGATAGAGGAAAAGTGATAAAATGAAATAATTGAGAGAGAGAGAGAGAGAGAGAGAGAGAGAGACTTGGATGCGAGAGAGGGGGATGTAGGTAGGGAGGGGGGGACAAGGAGTGAGGGAGATATGGGGAAAGAGTGAGAGAAAGAGATATGGAATGGGGAGGGACAGAAGGTGTGAGAGGGAGGGAGGGACAAAAGGTGGGAGAGAGAGGGGGGGGGAGTCAGGGGGATGGATAAAAAGAGGGAGGGAGGTAAATACACGATTTTTGAGGTCTAAAATGGGCCTCATAAGAAAAATAATTGAATAAAAGTTCTAAATTTTGGAGGGAAAAAGGAAAAACTAGTTTTTCTTATTGTATTTGTGATATATATTCTTATCGGTTTCCCCAAATTTCATGTTTGGGCACTCATTGGATGTGGAATTTAATTCCACATCCAGAAAATACCCACATTGCATAGTTTTGAGGAACCCACGACATGAAAAATGAAAAATTCAATAAAAAAACATGTAGAGGGAGGGAGGGAGAGGGAGGGAGGGGTGTATGTATGGATACAAAGAGAGAGAAATAATAAGAGAGGGGGGGTGACAATGATAAAATAGAGGGGGCAGCGGGGGTGATGGAGAGAGAGAGAGAGAGAGAGAGAGAGAGAGAGAGAGAGAGATTGTTAAAACATTAAAAACCCAGTTCATACTTAGGATATCATACATTAGTCATTTTTTATTAATTTCCTAGGTGTTGACTAGGTAGTTGGCCTTATTTTGGCTTCTTATGCCACCACTTTCCATCTGAGTCATAGGGGCACACTTGGATAGATTCTGGATAATATTTTGTCTAATTCAGTCTGATTTTATTCCAATCCTGAAATACTAAGTGCGCCTTCCTGCTTTAGACATGATAAAGCTAGTTTTACTTGGTAAATGTGATCTTTTTGGCCAACTCAGCATCCATCTTTTTATTCTCTCCAAAAGCCATCATTTGATTGATTTTCCATCACTCAACACCTCACAACACTTTTCTTTCCAATTCGTGAGCCTTAGGAGTGATTTGGTAAGTGATTTTGTCATCTAGGTTTTTTTTTTTGAAAGTTTAGTAAGCCTGCTTTGTTAATATTTCGAATGCCTTCTTTGGATTTCAAATATCAGATGTAATTATATATTTGGATAGACACTACATATCCTAGGTTTGTATGATGTAATATTATACAATTATCTCTTATTTTTTGCATCAATTCAGTGCCTAGTTTCAGCGATCTCTGCTAGTTTTTGCATGACAATTTTGTGAGAGTAATTGTTTTCTTTGCAAGATATTCCTGTGAACTGATTTTCACATGGTAAAAAAACACCTTTAGTAGTAGTATTCTCCTATATTTTTTTTTTACAGCTTATGCAAGATCTATTCAATATCACAGGGGAACAATCAATGAAGCCACGGAGAAGCCTCAAGCAATCATCTTGACTCCTTTCAACTAATTTGATTGGAAGGTGCAGATGGAGATTTTGTTTAGGAGAAAAGGCCTCTACATAGTAACTATGGATTATGAAATTGATCCTACTTTAATCATATAGAATGCTAAGTTGAATAACATAAGAGATGAGGATTATGGTATCTTGTGTCTCAGTACATCTAGGGATTTTTTTTTCATCTAGATGGTCTTACCACTCCTGATGAAGTTTGGGTCAAAATCCAAGATTTATTTGGAAAAACAGATGAATTGAGGGGCCAACAACTAGAGAATGAATTAATTTCTTTAAGTCCAAGCAATTTCAACACCATCCAATACTACTTCTCCAAGTTTAAAGCCCTTGTTCTTCAATTGAAGCAATGTGGGATTGAAAAGAATGATGAGCAATTGATCTTGGCCATTCTTTCAAAGTTTGGCCCTAATTATTCGGTCCTTTTTTTAGCCTTCCATGCCACAAGATCACAATTCGAAATTAGAATATTCCCTCTATAGCAGAATTGATGGAATCACCCACTCAGGAGCAAGACAAGTTGGTCTTGATGGGAGCCATAAAACCATCAAATGATCATGCTTTGGCTACTAGAGATTCAAATAATTTCAAAAGAAATAAGAAGGCTAATCCCAAAAATCCACCAGATCATAATAAAGACAGTCAAAAAGCACAAAAGGAGTCCTTAAGCTTTAAGAAGAATCCATAGAAAAAGAAAGAGAATTCCAAGTGCACATAATGCAATAGGGGCTTTCATCTTGAGAGTTTTTGCATGAATAATACCATTGACATGATGGCTCAACTTCTTTAGAAGAACAACATCCCTATTCCAGAGAGAACAAGGAGGAGGGAAGGAGGTTCACATTCTGAAGACAAGGAGAGAGGTCATGCTTTGATTGCTAGCACATCAAAATATCCCTCTTTTATCATTGATTATGGGGAATCCAGACATATGGTGTACATAAAGGAGTCTTTTTCCTCTCTTGATTCTTTTGGTGGTATAAAAATTGTGTTAGGAGACAACTCTGAAACTACTTCCATAGGTAAAGGAAAAATTGGTCTAGACCATGGTTCTTTCACTAATGTTTTGTTTGTCGAAGGTCTTGATTCCAACCTCTTGTCAGTCTATCAGATTAATCATACTGAGTATCCTAAGAAGGTCATATTTACCCCCAATTATCCGAATTTTTTTTATATTTCTATAGGTAGAGTTGTTTCCATAGGAACTGTTGATCATAGCTCAAAAGTCTAAAAGTTTTCTCACTTTGTTCCTTCCTCGTCACGCTCTCCTCTCCTCACTCATTCCAATGAAGCAAGAAAATAGTGGCATGAGATATTAGGCCACAATAACTACAAATAGTTTAATCAATTACATGAGAAGAACATGGTCATAGGGATTCCCAACATCAAATTTTTTGAAGGAGTCTGTCAAGGTCGCATCCTAGGAAAACACCCTGATCATAAGTATGAGAGAGCTATATCTGAGAGAACATATTAACCCTTTGAGATTATTCACAATTATATATTCGGTCCATTCTCCAATTTTTCTATGAACAATGACAAATATTTCCTTACCTTCATTGATGACTTTTCTAGATTATGTTGGGTCTTCTTTATCCAATTCAAGTAAGAAGTATTTGGATTTATCTTGGTTTTTAAAGCCTCAATAAAGAATCTATTTGGTATGAAGATAAAATCCATCGGAACTGATAATGCTGGGGATTATATCAAATCTGATTTTTAGAAACTTTGTGTTAATGATGTGTTGCAGCTCCAACCTTTTCCCCAAAATTTTTGTAAAAATTGTAAGGCCCCTCCTTTAATTTTGATTTACTAAGGTATTTTTGTTCCATCTTTCTTTGGTTACAAACCCTTTGACACTTAGAATTTTTTTTGAAGTAAGAATGATTTTTTAGTTTTAGAGTAAAATAAGGTTTTGCACTAAAACAATCGGGAAATTTTTTTCTTTTGCGCTAAAACGGTCAGGGGAAAAATAAATTTGAATCCGATCGGAGAAAAACTATGTTTCGTGCTGAAACGGTTGGAGAAGTTTTGGCTTTTCACTGAAATTGTCCTAAATCGGAAGGAAGTTAGATTTCGCACCAAAGAAATCAAAAGTTTTTGCGATTGAAGCAAAATTGTATTTTGTGCCGAAACGGTCGGAGCAAAACCATATTTTCCTCTGAAACGTTTCAGTGCAAAATGTCATTTGTTCTGATTTTATTATTTGGCCAATAGTGCGATAAGATGCCCCACCCAAAATATTGAAAGGAAATTTTAAACATTTTTTAAAAAATGGCTCGAAACAACCAGGTAACAAAAAGAAGTTGGCTCGATGCCAAATTGATTTCTAACTCGAAATGTATTGGTGGGGAAATATTTGTTCATGTGAATTATCTTCGTTGTAAAATGACCTTTCAATCCGAAACACTTTTGAAAAATGTTATAATCACTAAAAAGGATATTGTTAAACCCCTTTGCACGAATACCTAGATGCATTTATTGCTAGGGTTTCTTTGTTATTTTTACCAAAAGGGCTTCAACGTTTAATTTATTTTCAATGTCGTTTGATGCTTGGAGTGAATCTCTGGATGATAGGTTGATAACCCTGTTTGAGCATGGCCTCTACACCATTTGCACACCTCTAGGTAGGTCTATTATGTCCATTCATCTTATTACACCTGTTTTAAGAAAACGATGTCCTTTCAAATATAGAAGGACTTAAACATTTTTTTAGCCCATATTTTTGTTTGAAACCCTAAATATCGGTAGTGCATGAAGCCAAAGTCTTTATATGTGTTATTGAAGCTCTAAAGACACCATTCCCGGATGCAGGTAAGAGTGGAGGATTATTTTTTGGTATCACCTGTTGGTCGCATAGAATATTCCACAAAGTTTTTGAAACTGTAGTATAATGGCATTAATTGTCAATAATGGATGCCGGAGGTTGAGGATTGTAACCCATTTTTATCCACAGATATTCTTATTATTGGTACAAGACATAGCCAGCGAGAGTTTGGCATATTTTCCTAAGTAATTCGCTTTGAGCCATTTCCTTTTCCAATACTGGTTATGCTACTTTATTTGACCTTGGATCCAAAAAAAAATTTCATTGATTGGTTGACCTATAGTCACTTGAATATTCGGGGCCCTTCATGAAAACGAATGTATTACACTACCCTAGCCATTAGAAGACCTTGTTAATAGTGTATCTCTCAATGGAATAATGAGCAAAGGATCTTTGTTAAAACCTTGAATTGTATGAATGCAGCACTTGACTAAAATCTAGTTTCTTTGTTTTGTTAAGACACATTTGCAAGTCTGGCCATGATAATATGGTGTCTTGGGTAGAATTATGGTTGTGCCTCATTCGATTAGGTTAAATACTGCTCCAGATGTGAGCCATTGATATATTATGTCTTGTATGTTCTTTCTCATTCTTTATTATGAATGTTAGACAAAGGAATCTACCTTAGAGTGCGTTTTATGTTCATCAAAACAAACACTTAGACCTCAGAACTTGATATTATGGAAGTATGAATCCAGCTTGTCTATATTTATTTTATTTTCAAATAATGCATATTGATGGGTTATACATTTTTTGCTCATTGTTTTCATTAATGTGGTTAAAAGGTATATATTCATCATCATTTTTTCCTAAAGTGTGTTTCCTTAACATTGTCTTATTTGATATATTGTTTATACATTAATGTTAATGTTGTTTTCATCCTAGGATTTGGAAATGCAAAGGAGAGCTTCTAAATGCAAGCCCAAGGTCGTGGAATCTAATTCCGATATTGAAATTGTCTCAGAAACCATGATGGAGACCCAATATAAAGATACCAGGGCTGGAACTGGAGTAGTTTGTGGGTATAAATGGGGTGAATTATATCAACTTATCCAAGACCAGAACATTCCAGATTCCTCTATTGAAGAGATGATGGTATACCAAAACACTAAAAAATCAGGTCTTCATAAGGCCACCACTCATCCTGACCTATTCCCATGTTCAGAGGTAATTGGATGGATTTTACCCCACGTAGATGTCAAATTTGTCATTTGCAAGAATTGTTGGCTCAGGAAATTTATAAAATGAGAAAGATGATAGACATAATAAAGGAAATTTCTGCAGGTGCTCTCACTGTAAAACATAAATTAATCAGTACATTTAACAAGGTAAAGAAGTTGATTAGCTAGAAAGGAAAAAATACAAATTTTTTTATCACCTGCCTAATAAGAGAGCTGTTGAAATCAAGTTGGATATATCTCTTCTAGACAGTTGCAGGAAAGATGCCAGGAATATAAAATTTGAAGTACCAAATACTATCTTGAAGTGTGAAGGAATTTATAAAGATATCTGTCAGGGGCATGAGAAAATCCATATCTCGATTGCTCAAGATATGTAGGGGTTTCCTTCCAAATACCAACGTCTAAAAAAATTAAAAGAGAACTTAAAGGAAGACCTGGAGTACATCAGGAAATTGGACGTGCTTAATGAAGAAGATCTTGAACAACATATAGGACAAGAATCTGTGAATGCTTATTTTAGGGAAGAAAGTTATAAAGCAACTACTAAAGGAATAGTAAATGTGGAGAAAGAATTATCTATTCACGAGGACTCTTTAAAATGATTAGAGCCTCAACAATGTAATGTAATATTTTATGAAACTCATTTTTGGGATAGTTGTATTTCTAGTCTAGAGGCTACATTAGAAGAATAATGTAATTTGTAAATAACTATCTATTTGTTGCTGAGCAAGCACAAAAGACAAAATTTTAGCAATCCAAGAGTTGGAGGGTAGGTGAAACTATTGGTCATGTAGGGACAAATTCTCTTGTAATATAAATAGAGGGGACGAGGGATTATAAGAGGCTTTTTCTAGTGTAATAGAAGCTGGAGACATTTTGTATGAAAACTAATTTTCTGCTAATGAGAAGGGCCTATTTGTTGGTTAAAACTTACATGGAATTTTTGTGGAATGTATTGGATAATAGATCAAAATTATTTCTCCATGTGTTTATCTTCATGCTGTGATATCTTTCTTTATTGAATTATTTTTATGGTAATGAATGATTTTAATTGCTTATGCAATTGTCTATGTCATTCAAGAGTAATAAATGGATATTGTTGGCTTCTGATATACTGACCCAGAGGGTTTTCAATAAAGACCTAGGTTCTTCATGGTTTCCCCTTGAAAAACAAAACCCCTTCGCACTAGCCCTTTCGGCAACAACCTGCGAGTAGGTTGAGGTCTCACCCGAGGTGTATCTATGGGGTACTACGGAATCAGGTTTCCATAGTAGGTGATGAGTTTTTTAGTCTGACTTACTGCGTAGCTTGACACGGGACGTGTGCTGTGGGGAAAGACTGCGCAGCAATAAACAATGCCGCGGTCGGTACCTCTAAATTCTCTTTCCACGGAACTTCTTTATGGCTGCGGCCAATGTAGTTTACGCTAAGACTTGAAATACTTGCAGTTAGCTAGAGTGTTGAAGTTATTAACAATCAATCATTCATCCATTCACTTGGGGAGTTCGATGCTCAACCATGTGCTATGGAGACAATCCAACTACCATGCATTCTTCCTACTATGTAATGTGAAAGCACTTAAACAATATCTAACACTTAGCCAAATACTAATTCATTATTGCTTCACAAGTAGAGTCCAAACATTCACAATTCATCTATTCATGCAGAACTTAACAAATTATTTCCATATTTTCTTGATGACAAATACATATAAAAGTCCTATCACAACAGTATGAAAGGGAAATTTCAAACATTCATTCACAAGAAGCAGATAAATGCACAATACACAACACAATCACACTACACAGTATTTAACGTCGTTCACTCCCCCAGGTGGGAAGCTACGTCCACAAGAACTGTTGTTATATATATCTTTTGGGAAGGGCACAACAATTCTTAGTCTGCACAATCAACTACAGACTCTCTTCTCTCTCAGATAGGTCTCTGCGCACTCAGCTGCAGAGCCTTTACAATATCTTCACTCAGAAATATTTTACAATGCTCAGTACTACCCTGCTAACAACAACAACAAGCAACCCTTTCCCTTACAAAAATGCCTCCTTAAATAGATCATGCCCGTAGGCCATGTCTTTACACTGTTAAAGGCTGAAACCCTTAGGGTTTCCAAAAATGCTATGGTTTCTCTGAACTGAATTGTTGGCCTCTGTGTTAGATTTTAAGCATTAATTCAATATGCTATAGTATCTTCACTGAAAGAATAACATGTATAGTATATCAATGCAGAACAATCATACCAAGCATGTCAAGGATCACAAGAATCAAAAGCATGAGACAATGGACACAAAGATTTTTCCGTGGGGAAAACGCTAAGCTGAAAAACCCCACAACTTCCTTAGAGATAGATAGAGCAATGGCTCAACCAAAGTACAACAAAATACAATAGGTAGTCTCCTACTATGTAGTTGATCCTCTTCCTCCAATGTGCGCCACTTTCTGAGTGAGAGAAGATTGAGTTCTGAGATGATCAAAATAGAGAATCCCGACTCTCTATTTATACTTATCCTGACCTGCCTAATTACTTATGGGGCCGACTTGTCTAACTCAGCCTAATAACCCCAGTTACATATATATTGGGTCAACACCCACATCAGTGTAGAGCCCCTCCTCTAGGGTCTTTGCTGTTTAAACTGAAACTCAACCATTTGCTACAAAAGAGATTAGAAGCATAATGACTGGATAAATAAACTAAATAAATGAATAATCTAGCAAAGCTAAAACAAACCATAACCATAACCAGCAAAGCTCGTTTAACCATAGGCGAAGCAACCGTTATCTTCGCCACCCAACCATAGGCTCATGTTTTCAGTCGCATGGCCTCCCCCGAGCTTTGGGTCGTAGAGCTCACACACGTTTTTCAGAAATCCAGCTTGGGCTTCCCCTCCCACCAGGATTTCTCAGCCAAACCCTTAGATAGCAGCAAGTCTTTGAGGCGTTGAAAAATTACGACAATCGTCCAAATCATGGGCCCCTTACCCATTCCTTAAGCTTTCCTTATAAAGGGAAATCTCCTGCGACACATGTCACTTCATGCATAAATAAATATTTTTAATTATTTATTTAATTAAAACACTCACCCATCCAAGTGTCAGTTTCTCTGGGAAGTGCACCTACATCCCTAAGTTTGCTCTAGTTTGTCCCCCAGATATTTTAATCAACTCTTAGCTTTTAGTTGACTAGGTGTCTAATCTATTTTGCTCCTAAATAATAATTTCTATTATTTTAAATGCTTAACAAAATAACTATTCATGTGCAAATGTCTAAGCTATTGTTATGCATTTGCTAAGTAATAATCTAGAGTTATTCTCCTAAGTTTTTATGCAGTTTAATCTAACAATCAAACTCACTAGGATCACGGTGCCGCGCCGTTGGGCTCCTAGTTCCTTAATTTTAATTCCTTGACATGGCACCACTCCGTCGGGTCCAGTCATCCATGGTTTCCATTCCTTGGCATGGTACCTCATCGTTGGGTCCTTGCATCCATTCTTTCCGTTCTCGACAGGGTACCGCATCGTCGGGCCCTTCTGCCACCATCTTTCCGTTTTGACTTGCGGGAACTTTTGTAGGGATTTTAGGAACCGTTACCATCCATCCTCCGTCTACATGCTATCTAGGGACTAATGGCGCTGAGGAGTGAGTCCGTTCTCACTGCGCGCCCCTCAACTCGTACGTGACCAGCTCCGTCGTGGCCCACCTCGTACGTCCTCACGCATTCCTCTTGAGCAAGCGGATCAATGCTTATCTGCTCATGCGTTGTATTATTGTCGAAAGTTGACATCGTCGTCGCTTCCCCTGTGTGTGATTTACCCGTACTCTACGACCCTCCATGTTCCTTTGTGTGTCCATTGGTGAAGCGTCTCACTTGTTTCTACCCACACTTCTCACAACAAATTATCAGTAGCACTGTTCTCAACAATCATCATCTGGTTTCTAACTCTAGCATTGTTAAACATTTATGATTTATTCAAACTGCTCATTCATCTTATCAAATATACATTTCGTCGCCAAATATATAATCACCATACAACTAGTCGTTAAGCATTATTCATGTGTACAATTTTCATATCAAAGTTAATCGTTAAACAACATGAAATCGTCCATTCACAATAACTACCCAAATGCACATATATCAATCAATCATAATCATAAATATACTCAAAATAAAATCATAGGGTTATTTTATTAATGTTTCAAACAGCAGGG
Organism: Larix kaempferi; assembly: GCA_027924585.1. Taxonomy (NCBI): domain Eukaryota; kingdom Viridiplantae; phylum Streptophyta; class Pinopsida; order Pinales; family Pinaceae; genus Larix; species Larix kaempferi. Next base: position 6,780,758 of record BSBM01000088.1, read on the forward strand.
TGACTCAGTAGGTGCCCTCAATGTCTACAGTAGTCTAGGGGCACTACATACACCCCTACTTATTTAGAACTTCGTCCCGAAGTTCAGAATAAAAATGGAAAGTTATGACACATCTCAGTTGCGTCCTCCCAAATCGTAGAGCTAGGACTGTAACTGTCTTACTGCACTTTGACTTGATCAAACAGGGCTAATCATTAAGCAAGATGTAATCAATCAATTATCCAACTCCACATGTATAATTTAATTCCTTAATTCATTTATCAATTATTGTCGTCATTCCCATCTTCAGGTTTTCCTCAATCAGTTAAGACATAACAAGGCTCAAGAGACCATTATATCGAATTTTTTTCAGCCGGGTCACTCGACAGGTGCCCTTAAGGTCCACAGTCATTCTAGGGGCATTACATACACCCCCTCTTAAATAGAACTTCGTCTCGAAGTTAATTTTTTTTTGTTCTTGTACTTTCGACGCTAGGCGTTATCTTTCTTTTTTATATTCTCATCCCCATGTCATTGTATTCTAGTTTTCTCCAATAATCATGGCTATAAGCACAAGTTGTTTAAAGTCATTAGCTCCAATATCATCTAGTATGGTTACAATACACCCTCAGGAACTTAATCGTAACTTCGTATCATATCAATTCGATAATAGATTCCATAATTGTCAGTTCCAACTATATTTTCTATATCTCTTATTCATTCACGAAGGTCCATGATGTCCAAATTTTCAACAAGCTCCATTGCATCAAAAGCCACCCAATAATTTATAAACATAACAAATCCAAACAAGGATTCAAATCTATTTGGTTATCCTCCTGAGAAGGTAAACATCATAAAATATTCGATAAGGTATAATCACGGTTTTAACAAATCAGGAGAGACCCTCAAATTGTCCCAATCCAAATTCCATAAGACCACTTCCGAATCCCAAAATGTCGGTTCTCAATTCGATAGGATTCCTAGGGCCGGAACTTAACGATTTAGTCGAACATATTAAAATCTATCTGTTAGTCCTTTCATCAGTATCATCATTCGAGGTTAATGAGATTGTCACACCCTTACCTCATTTCATCATTCATGCCATCGTAAGACCACTTCGTTAGTTTCATCAATTCGTACAATGTGTGTTTTCTTAACCCCATCGAGTTTCATCTCGATGGCTAGTTGTCGTTGAGGTCAGCTCGTCATACCGATCACATTGATATCTCATTTTCAAATTTTTAAGTTTGTTTTGCTCCCTCAACAATCTCTTAAAGTATCGTCAATCTGAGTATATTGGTATCTTGTTAGTCAAATTTATCGAATTTTTTTTTTTTTTTTTTTTTTTTTTTTTTTTTTTTTTATCATATAGTAAATTCACCACATATATATCCATCTACTTGTCTATGTGGAAAAGTTTTAAATATCTCCGGTCTTTGTTCCTTTCTCTAGTTATCGATACAATCTCTAATCGACCATTTCCTTTCTTAGTTGGCATATTTTAGGCTCTTTATAATTGTTACTATTTCACTTGTTGTATATGTATTCAACAACAATGGCCAAGATCACCCATATTTCTTTCATGTAACCCAACCAACATTAGTTGATCTTAGTTAGCATCATGATTACATTTTAGCTAAGAGATCAATCTTTCCTAGTCACTTTCTTCCTTCTCTATAGTTACGTATAACTATCATGTTTAAAACAATGTCTGAATTTCAAAATAAGAATTTACCCTTCCCAATTCAGTTCTTCACTACATACCTTAACCATTACTAAACTTATCTTACATGCCACCTCTCTCTTCTCATAATCCAAAGTATAATTAAATACTAGAGTGTCATTTACTTGGTATAGCTACAAGTATAATCTTAGATTTTTATAAACAAAGTCATGTAAGGTTTTCTTCTCTTCCTAACTTAAACACAATTAAGATTCTATAATTTAAGTAAGTTTGAATTCTCTCTTTTCACATTTCCAAGCATGATTACAAACTAGTAGTGCATACTTGTGAAGCCATCGCCTTGATTTCAGAAAATAAGCATTTACCACTAATCGATAAAATTCTCGACGCATAATCCATCATCAAAGTATATGAACCCTGAATATCATTCAATCTTTCATATTAGCAATATTAGAGAAGAAGAATTCTAACCTGTTCGATAAGCTAGGAGTATCCTTGCCGAAGGAGAAGAAGCAAAAATCGCAACTTCGATTTTTCTACGTCGATCTTCGTAGCAATTGTATGTTATAAACTTAGCTTAGAAGACAATTATCACCATTTCTATCCTCGCCAACATTTATGTAGTGCCCCTAGACTACTGTAGACATTGAGGGCACCTACTGAGTCACCCTGCTGTTTGAAACATTAATAAAATAACCCTATGATTTTATTTTGAGTATATTTATGATTATGATTGATTGATATATGTGCATTTGGGTAGTTATTGTGAATGGACGATTTCATGTTGTTTAACGATTAACTTTGATATGAAAATTGTACACATGAATAATGCTTAACGACTAGCTGTATGGTGATTATATATTTGGCGACGAAATGTATATTTGATAAGATGAATGAGCAGTTTGAATAAATCATAAATGTTTAACAATGCTAGAGTTAGAAACCAGATGATGATTGTTGAGAACAGTGCTACTGATAATTTGTTGTGAGAAGTGTGGGTAGAAACAAGTGAGACGGTTCACCAATGGACACACAAAGGAACATGGAGGGTCGTAGAGTACGGGTAAATCACACACAGGGGAAGCGACGACGATGTCAACTTTCGACAAGAATACCACGCATGAGCAGATAAGCATTGATCCGCTTGCTCAAGAGGAATGCGTGAGGACATACGAGGTGGGCCACGACGGAGCTGGTCACGTACGAGTTGAGGGGCGCGCAGTGAGAACGGACTCACTCCTCAGCGCCATTAGTCCCTAGATAGCATGTAGACGGAGGATGGATGGTAACGGTTCCTAAAATCCCTACAAAAGTTCCCGCAAGTCAAAACGAAAAGATGGTGGCAGAAGGGCCCGACGATGCGGTACCCTGTCGAGAACGGAAAGAATGGATGCAAGGACCCAACGATGAGGCACCATGCCAAGGAATGGAAACCATGGATGACTGGACCCGACGGAGTGGTGCCATGTTAAGGAATTAAAATTAAGGAACTAGGAGCCCAACGGCGCGGCACCGTGATCCTAGTGAGTTTGATTGTTAGATTAAACTGCATAAAAACTTAGGAGAATAACTCTAGATTATTACTTAGCAAATGCATAACAATAGCTTAGACATTTGCACATGAATAGTTATTTTGTTAAGCATTTAAAATAATAGAAATTATTATTTAGGAGCAAAATAGATTAGACACCTAGTCAACTAAAAGCTAGGAGTTGATTAAAATATCTGGGGGACAAACTAGAGCAAACTTAGGGATGTAGGTGCACTTCCCAGAGAAACTGACACTTGGATGGGTGAGTGTTTTAATTAAATAAATAATTAAAAATATTTATTTCTGCATGAAGTGACATGTGTCGCAGGAGATTTCCCTTTATAAGGAAAGCTTAAGGAATGGGTAAGGGGCCCATGATTTGGATGATTGTCGTAATTTTTGAATGCCTCAAAGACTTGCTGCTATCTAAGGGTTTGGCTGAGAAATCCTGGTGGGAGGGGAAGCCCAAGCTGGATTTCTGAAAAATGTGTGTGAGCTCTACGACCCAAAGCTCGGGGGAGGCCATGCGACTGAAAGCATGAGCCTATGGTTGGGTGGCGAAGCTAACGGTTGCTTCGCCTATGGTTAAACGAGCTTTGCTGGTTATGGTTATGGTTTGTTTTAGCTTTGCTAGATTATTCATTTATTTAGTTTATTTATCCAGTCATTATGCTTCTAATCTCTTTTGTAGAAAATGGTTGAGTTTCAGTTTAAACAGCAAAGACCCTAGAGGAGGGGATCTACATTTGGTATCAGAGCCGGTCGAGCCTTGAGGGCACCGGACTCATAATTTTACAGGTGTTCGTCGGTGGACTCGTGGTGATCACCGGAGAGCTTGGAACTTCGATTTTCGCAAGAATACACATTCGACCAGAGCAGCAAATACTACAGGTTCTTATTTACTATAATATTTCATATTTTATTTTTCTGTGTCGAGAAATCGTTTTTGACATCTATGAATTTTTATATTCTGCCATGGTATTGAAAAAAAAAAAAAAATAGTTTACTTTTCTGTATCTTATTATAATTTTAGAGATCTAGAAAATTCTCATTCCTATGGCAATATTTGAAGACGAATACGTATTAATCTTGTTTATATAGATCTCTGTTTTATTGGATGAATGAAATCGGGGTAGTAGAATGCGTCTCTGTCAATATGGATAAATGAAATCGATCTCTGTTCTACCTTCTAATTTATAGATCTACTATTCAATTAATTTCTGTGTGCATTGGGCGAAAGAATTTTCTGTATATATTATATTGATCGAATTTTATAGATATGCCATTGAGTGAATTTCTGTGTAGTCTACATGCTGGAATTGATCATATCATTATGCATGCGGTAAAGGAAGTTATTATATACTAAGCGAATTGAATTTTATAGATTTGCCTCTCAATTAAATTCTGTGTAAATTACATTGTGGAAGTCAACCTTATTTTTACTGTGAAAGAAATTAGCTTACACTCAGATAGATTCGACCTAAGTTTTGAATTTGACTTAATAATTCACATCTTGACGGTACCCTGCACATCACGCCTTATTCAGTATTCGCGCACCGGTTTTTCTGTTTGGTTAAGCTCTTATGCCAACATTCTGTCTGGTCCTCAAGATAGTATTGGTTTCACACCTCTATCAAGGCTTTACGCCTTCAACCTTTCGCGTGGATCCTTGCTTGTCTCTGCAAGCGTTTTCTTTTACTCATAATTCTGTCTCCAAGTCCAATGATAGTCGATCTGAATGCATTACAATCCACCCCCTCTGCGCTGGTCATGAAAGACACCCACCGCCTTACTCAGTGATAATTAAGGAAATCAAAGTTTGCTGTCGACCAGCTCATACTGAGAACAGGAAGTCCGCTGAATCACACTGCCACTTGTCAAACCATTAAAACTTGTTGTCGAGTTGTGTGTTTTCTTTCATCATTTTCTAATTCGTCATAGCAGAAGCATTTAGTTCGACAACTATTCATAATGTATCCTAGAAGTGATTAATTAAACAGATTTGTGGCTGCCCCAAGAAGGGGATAAACCCAGATTGGAAGGAAAAGATCCGATCCCATGATCGCAATACCTTTATTTACACTACTCTGCATAATTACTATCTTTGCATTTATTCGAATTCAATTTCCAGATTTGAAAGAAAGATCCAATCTCCATGACCGCTGGACTTGTTATTGAAAGATCCTGTTTATTCGTTTCTTTTTGTATAAAAAAATAAAATTTCAGATCCTTTGCTACCCATGCGATTTATTCTCTTCCAACGATCGACGCGATCTTATCTCTGCCGAATATATTTGAAGATCAAACGATTTCATCTCCGCTAAATGACCATTCTGGATATCAATGATCCACCTCTGTCATTAATCCTTTTTCAGGGATCGACACTATCTTAACTCTGTTGTATATCTTTGAAAATCAAACGATTCAGTCTGTGCAATTAACCATCCTGGAGATCAATGCGAATTAAGCCCGGTATTTAATCAATCTGAAGATTAAATTCAATTTTATTATTCCTAATTATTCCTTCTGGAGATCGATGCAATCTTAAACTGGTTGAGTACCCATTCTGGAGATTCAAATCTGTTTTTCCTCTGATATTATCTTACTTATGTTGATATAAATCCTGCTTATAAAACAATTCCATTTGTTATATTCTGATTTCCAAGGGATGGTTATCGCATCTTCCCTGGGGTCTATTTGTTTCTATTACATAGTAGATCTGATAATAGTTTTTACTTTGCAGAGAAGGATAACTTCTTTCCATCTGATCTTTGTTTGTTGTACATGATGTATGTCAGATTAAAAAAAAAAATTGGTTAAAACCCATTCCCTGTATTTTGTCTGTACTTCTTTAAAGATAAGAGAAGGTTATGTTCGGGTTGGGAACTTCCTTCTCAGTTGTTATTTGGATGCTGCATATGGTACTCGGTGGTAGAGGTATTCCTCGCATAATTCTGCAAACATTTGTCAGGTATGTTGCTAACAGATACATATATCTTAAACACTTTATGGTAAAAGCTATATTCATGGAGACGCTCGTTAGGAGTGTGCTGGAGATATCTTTATGCCCTAATTACTCTGTGTAAAGGTTAGATCCCTGTAACGGGGTAATTTCTCAGTGGTAAAGGTTAGATCCGTGTAACACTTGATAGGTGTATATTGGCAGACGTCCATCGATTTTTATCGCATAAGCACACCCTAGTTAGGGATTGATCATAGTGTGATCATTATTTTAAAATTCGTGTTCTGTAATTTCTCCGTCTTCAGTATTGAGAATGACCTCTAATAAAGTCTTATTAATCTCAGTTTACCTTAGTACGGTAGTTCGGCTGGAAAACACCTTGGCAAATCCGTCTATAGTAGGATATAAACAGCAGGTTTATAAGAGAATCAGTTGACTGGAAATGCCTTGGCAAATCCGCCTACAACAGGTTTACATGAGAAGGTACGTTCGCCTGTTAATCTTTGTTAATTTTTTTTTTTTTTTTATCTCAGTAAACATATGATTTTGCTTGGTAGTCTAAGCTACGTAGAACCTTGTTGCCATTTTTTTTAAATTACATATGCTGAGTGCTGTCAACGCATCCCTTTTGATGTTATCAATATTTGATATCTGTAGGTTATTAATCCATATGACAATTATTACATATGTCGAATTTGATCAACCCATTCTTTAGGATGTTAAATGAACCATGCATGTTATTATTTTTATTATGAAATCGTATAGATTCTGGTCGATCTCAGTTTGTATATATATATATTGATATGTGAAATCGTATGAGTCCGTGTGATTTAAATTATTGTTTGCACACTGTTTAATAGCGCCTTAAGGAAGTTTTATTGGAGGAGCTAATAAATATCGGACATAAAATGGTAACCCTTTCCCCTGGCTAATGGTTATGTAAGAGTTAGTTAAATCTTGGTCCCCTTGTTAGCTCGCTAAGCAACAGATTTTCCGCTTACTTCGCCTTTACCTTAAGTGAATAGCTAGCTGGATCTCCAGCAATGGAGTAAGTGCATGTGTTTGTTTCGACGTGTCTCAATCACTCTTATGTAGCACGTGTTCACATGTAATCTTTTATTAACCGGTCATTCACTGTTATTAAAAAAAAATAAGCATAACTACGGATTCAACCCGAGTGGTTTTAGCAATTTTCTTATGCACAGGCTGGTACTTTTTAATTGAAGTTAGTTGAGGTAACGTGTACCTTTAAACCCAATAGTGCTTACTTGATTATTGGTCTATCATAAAATTTTATTTATTAGATATCTTTTGTTCGTATATTTGGTTGTATGTATTATGGCATTGAATGATGGAGAAAATAGATATGCTTCTGCAAGGTGTATGAATTTGTCTAGATATAAGGAGATGGGAAGGTAAGTAGGTGGCTACCATAACTTTTCCTATCAAATATAAAATAGAGTTGAGATAAGAAAAAGGAAATTATAGAAATATAAGATGTTGGTTGTTGTTATTATAAATTTATTCTACCAACTATACAAGTGTGCTTAAATTAGGAAAAAGTTGTGTATGTATATAAGCGGTCTATAGAATTGTCACCTTGGCAAGGAAGAAACATAAACTTATCTTATCCTATGTATATAAAGAAATCATTTTGAAAGGAGTAGGCCATTTGATATGTTTATTGGTTTTTGAAAAGAATAGTTGGTATATTTTATAGTTAAGGAAGGGAAATCAAAAGTATATATATTAATATATATTTTCTTGTTAAAAGAATTTTCCAACTCTGCCCTTATTATGAAAAGAGTTACAATATATGCATATTATTTCAATGAAAAACAGATTGCCATCTAGATCAGTTAAGTTTTGAAAGAATTACGAATTATAAATTTATGGACTATAATTTAGGCATTGATCCATATTGATAAGATTATATTATAAGTATTTTGTTTATGTTGAAAAGAATTGCATTCCATGAAATGATTGTATTTAAGGAATTTGGAAGGGAAGCACTTTTGAAATGGGAATTATGGTAAATTAGATATGTGCATAATATAGGAGAGGACCATTTATATATTTTGGTATGCCATTGTGCTTATAAAAGTTGTGAGATGGAAGGGATTGGGGTAATTAAATAATTGAGTAATGGATTAGTTAATTGGTGTAATTAGAAATAAATGTTATTACTCTTGAAAATTATTGTCATATTCTTTATTGACATTGGGGAAAATGGGAAATTAGAAATTAGGTTGTAAAATCATAAAATTTGAAGAGTCTTTCAAGTATTATGAAAGTTTTTCACTTTTTCCAAAATTATGTAGTGCCCCTAGACTACTGTAGACATTGAGGGCACCTACTGAGTCACCCTGCTGTTTGAAACATTAATAAAATAACCCTATGATTTTATTTTGAGTATATTTATGATTATGATTGATTGATATATGTGCATTTGGGTAGTTATTGTGAATGGACGATTTCATGTTGTTTAACGATTAACTTTGATATGAAAATTGTACACATGAATAATGCTTAACGACTAGCTGTATGGTGATTATATATTTGGCGACGAAATGTATATTTGATAAGATGAATGAGCAGTTTGAATAAATCATAAATGTTTAACAATGCTAGAGTTAGAAACCAGATGATGATTGTTGAGAACAGTGCTACTGATAATTTGTTGTGAGAAGTGTGGGTAGAAACAAGTGAGACGGTTCACCAATGGACACACAAAGGAACATGGAGGGTCGTAGAGTACGGGTAAATCACACACAGGGGAAGCGACGACGATGTCAACTTTCGACAAGAATACCACGCATGAGCAGATAAGCATTGATCCGCTTGCTCAAGAGGAATGCGTGAGGACGTACGAGGTGGGCCACGACGGAGCTGGTCACGTACGAGTTGAGGGGCGCGCAGTGAGAACGGACTCACTCCTCAGTGCCATTAGTCCCTAGATAGCATGTAGACGGAGGATGGATGGTAACGGTTCCTAAAATCCCTACAAAAGTTCCCGCAAGTCAAAACGGAAAGATGGTGGCAGAAGGGCCCGACGATGCGGTACCCTGTCGAGAACGGAAAGAATGGATGCAAGGACCCAACGATGAGGTACCATGCCAAGGAATGGAAACCATGGATGACTGGACCCGACGGAGTGGTGCCATGTCAAGGAATTAAAATTAAGGAACTAGGAGCCCAACGGCGCGGCACCGTGATCCTAGTGAGTTTGATTGTTAGATTAAACTGCATAAAAACTTAGGAGAATAACTCTAGATTATTACTTAGCAAATGCATAACAATAGCTTAGACATTTGCACATGAATAGTTATTTTGTTAAGCATTTAAAATAATAGAAATTATTATTTAGGAGCAAAATAGATTAGACACCTAGTCAACTAAAAGCTAGGAGTTGATTAAAATATCTGGGGGACAAACTAGAGCAAACTTAGGGATGTAGGTGCACTTCCCAGAGAAACTGACACTTGGATGGGTGAGTGTTTTAATTAAATAAATAATTAAAAATATTTATTTATGCATGAAGTGACATGTGTCGCAGGAGATTTCCCTTTATAAGGAAAGCTTAAGGAATGGGTAAGGGGCCCATGATTTGGACGATTGTCGTAATTTTTCAATGCCTCAAAGAATTGCTGCTATCTAAGGGTTTGGCTGAGAAATCCTGGTGGGAGGGGAAGCCCAAGCTGGATTTCTGAAAAATGTGTGTGAGCTCTACGACCCAAAGCTCGGGGGAGGCCATGCGACTGAAAGCATGAGCCTATGGTTGGGTGGCGAAGCTAACGGTTGCTTCACCTATGGTTAAACGAGCTTTGCTGGTTATGGTTATGGTTTGTTTTAGCTTTGCTAGATTATTCATTTATTTAGTTTATTTATCCAGTCATTATGCTTCTAATCTCTTTTGTAGCAAATGGTTGAGTTTCAGTTTAAACAGCAAAGACCCTAGAGGAGGGGCTCTACAATCAGGTAGTCTAATAACCCATCGGCAAGTTAATCTACTTGTGAGACTTGTCAATACAAATGACGCCACTTCCTTATAGAGGAATAACACATCCCTTATAAGGGTACAATACATAGATATATGAAATACATTCCGAAGTTACATATACATCAACACTCCCTCTTAACTAGGAAGGTATTTCTCGACACAGATCATCGGGCACAAGTATTCTTCTCTGGATCATCATCATCGATGCATGGTCATCGAATCATCGTCATCATCACAGCTGCTGCTATCTCGTCCAATATCTGAATCTACTCGTCATAGGAAGTTCTACAGAGCCAATCCTTTTTCATACTGGATGTAGGCCCACCACCTATAGGTCTTCATCATCACTATTCATACTATGGAATCCTCAGGACTCATCATGTGCATCTGCAAAACCTCGCAAAAGCATCCCAAGCCTTTTACGAGCACACAGCTCAAGCTATCGAATCTCTTAGGATCTTTTACATGCCACTACAGGATCTTTTACATGCCACTACACAACCTGTCCATGACCATAAAGGATCCAAATGATACTCACCATACATCCAACTGATGTATATCATCACATGATCAACCTGATCATCATCATCATCTACGAGCAAGCCATCAAGTAAGTACACTTCAGGACTGATTACACTGCTTCTGCAAAACCTGCAAGATCTCTCAGGACTGATTACACTGCCTCGACAAACCTACAAGAGCATCTCAGGACTGATTATATGCCTCTGCAAAACCTGTGTACCAAACTGTCACATCAATGTCTTCAGATCATTATCTAGTCCACGAAGCACAACCCAGATGCACACACACAACACTTACACTCACCATGGGAGGACTAACCTGCCACCATATGAAAGGCTCACAACGCTTACACTCACCAGCATGGGAGGACCAACCTACTACCATCTAGGAAAGGATAACAACAATTACATCAACGACCATGGGAGGATCAACCTACCACCATGTCGAAAAGGAACAACACTTACATCAAAGACCATGGGAGGAAAAATCTACCACTATGTCGGAAAGGCCCAGCACTTACATCATGACCATGAGAGGACTAACCTACCATCATGTCAGAATGGCCCAGCACTTACATCTCACCATAGGAGGACTAACCTGCCACTATGTGAGAATGGCCCATCCCTTACATCTTACCATGTGAGGACCAACCTACCACCATGTAAGAATGGCTCATCCCTTACATCTTGCCATGGGAGGACTAACCTGCCACCATGCAAGAATGGCCTAGTGTGCATCTAGGTCTCTGGACTTCATCACTTCCCTTTGGAAGGCATCTTGATCTGAAGTACACCAAGTCTCCCTCTGAAGTATTCAAACTTCACTTTGGAAAGAAGCTTGGTCAACACATCGGCTATTTGCTTGTCTATCACAACATACAGGAGCTTTCAAGCTCCTCTCTGCTCCATATCCCTGATATAGTGAAACTTGATCTCAATGTGCTTCGACCTATCATGGAACACTGGGTTCTCTGACAACTTCACACAACTCTGGCTACCACAGAAGATACCAGTAGCATCCAATGGGAGATCAAATAAATCAGATAGTAGCTTCCTAAGCCATACTGCCTCACAACTAGATGAACAAGCTAAGACATACTCTGCTTCAGCTGTACTTAGTGCCACACAGGATTGTTTCCTACTAAACAAAGATATCACACTTGATCCCAGATTGAAGCAGCACCCCGAAGTGCTCTTCCGATCAATGGCACTGCCTGCCCAATCCAAATCAACATAACCCTCCAGGTTAAACTTTTGATTTGGCTCATACTTGAGCCCATAATCCACTGTACCCTTCAGGTACCTTAGAACATGCTTTGCAGCTATCAGGTGAACATGTCTCAGATCTGTCAGATACTGGCTTAAGGTGTTCACTGCAAAGCAAATGTCTGGCCTCGTATTCATCAGGTACATCAAGGACCCAATCATTTGACGATACATCGTAGCATCAACCGGTTCAGAAGACGCATCACACATAAGCTTCAGGTTTGATGCCATAGGTGTGGCCATGGCCTTGCAGTCCATCATTGCAAAACTCTTTAGCATCTTTATTGCATACTTCCCTTGTTCAAGGAAGATCTCATCCGCACTATGCCACACCTCCATACCAAGAAAGTAGTGCATCATACCCAAGTCCTTCATATCGAACTCGACAGCCAGCTTCCTCTTCATATTGAAAATCAGTCTATCCTCACCTGTCAGAAACAGGTCATCCACATACAATAGTAGAATCACTGGATTTCCCTCCTTAACCTTGTAGTAAAGGATGGAATCCTCTTTACTCTTGGTAAAGCCCAAACTAGATAGGAAGCCATCTATCCTATCACACCATTCAAGCAGGTTGTCTTGAGATCCATCTGGTGTACTTTCCATTTCATTATTGCAGCAAGAGCAAGTACTAATCTAATGGAAGTGTATCTGGCCACAGGAGCAAAAGTCTCTTCATAATCAATTCCTTCTTTCTGGGAGAAGCCACGAGCTACAAACCTAGCTTTGTATTTCTCGATGCTACCATTTGCAACATGCTTGACGTTATAGATCCATTTGGAAGTTACCATAGACTTCCCATCTAGTCTTGGGACCACATCCCAAACATCATTCTTCATAATAGATTGGTATTCTTCGATCATAGCATCCTTCCATTCTTTCTTTTCTGTAGATTATTCATAACTGGAAGGTTCTTTATCCATGATGTCATAGAGTAAAGCAACATAACTAGTATGTGACCTTGTCCTTTTCTATTCTCTGTGTTCTTCTTCTGCAATGCCAAATCTCTCTGCATCTTGGATGAGCTCTCTATCCCATGTTGGTTTCCTCTTGTGAGGATTCTTCTCATGAGGTGGATCCACAAGTTCTTGTCGATCTTCCACTTCTCGATCTTCTTCAGGAATTGCTTCCTTCATTGTAGTGTCTTGAGTTCTGGATATTCTAGGTTCTTCATTGTCTTCAACAGGTGTCTTTCTCGATTTGTGATAAGCTGAACTTTCATCAAATGTTACATCTCTGCTGATGTCAATCTTCTTGAATCCAGGGAAGTAGATTCTATAAGATTTCGAGCTTTCACTGTAACCCACGAATATACCCTTCTTTCCTGAAGGATCCAACTTTGACCTTTTGTCTTTTGGGATGTGAGTGTATACTGGACAACCAAATATTCTGAGATGGCTCACTTCTGGTTTCTTACCAGTAAACACTTCTTCTGGTGTTTTGTTCTCAAGTATCTTATGGGGTGTTTTGTTTTGTACATATACAGTTGTCCTTGTTGCTTCAGCCCATAGGTGCATAGGCAAGTCTTGGTCATGAAGCATTGCCTTTGCTGCTTCCATGATTGTTCTGTTCTTCTTTTCGGCAACCCCATTCTGTTGTGGATTGTAAGGAGTAGTTAACTCCCTCTTAATCCCTGAATCACTGCATAACTTCTTGAAGTATCCTGAATTAAATTCTCTACCATTGTCAGATTTGAAGATCTTTATCTTCAAGTCAGTTTGGTTTTCTATCAAGGCTTTGAATTCCTTGAAATTGTTAAACACTTCATCTTTGTTCTTCAAGAAGTATATCCAAGACTCCCTAGAGAAATCGTCAATAAAGGAGACATAGTATACATACCCACTCAGAGAACTGGATGACATGGGACCGCATACATCAGAGTGGATAATCTCCAAGATTCCTTTTGCCTTGCTTTCACTACTTGGAAATGTCTTCTTTGTATTATTTCCCTTTGCACAATTTTTGCAAATGCCTTCATGCTTTGTCTGGATTTTAGGAAGACCTTCTATCGCTTTGCTTGCAATTGGTAATGCTCTGCAATGCATGTGTGCAAGTCTTTTGTGCCAAAGTTCACTTGGCTCTACATAATCGTGGACCATGGCCTGTTCTGGATGGCCCTTCAGTTTGTATAATCCTCCCTCTTGCTCTCCAATCACAACTATATCATATATAGTCTTACTCTTAGGCCACATTAGGACTTGGCCATCTATAAATGCAACCCTCATGCCTTTTGCATCTAATGTAGATATTTAGAGTAGATTCTTCTTGAGACCTGGAACATCGAGTACATCTTTCATCTTCATAGACTTTCCAGAGTCTAATGTATATGAGGCTTCACCACTCCATTTTATGGGTACTAGTAGTCATATCCAAGCTTCACCTTGTGGGGTGAATCATGTTCAGATAGATTCACAAAGGATTCCTGTTATATGTTTGGAAGCCCCACTATCTATGAACCAATCATTACTTCCATGAGTAATGGTTCCAGTGAGAGCAGAAATCAAAACATATTCTTCATCACTTGAAGAATCTTCACTCTCTTCTCTAGCCCTCTTCCTGGGAGGTTCATCATCCTCTTCAGCATGAGCATGATGTCTTCTTTTGAATTTATTCTTCTTGTGAGTAGCCTCTTTCTTATTCTTAGGGAAATCTCTGGCATAGTGTCCCTTATCATCACATGTATAGCAACGGACATGGGACATATCCCTTCGATGTCTAGGACTAGCTCTTTGATTCTGATATTTTCCTTTCTTGCCATGATGGTGAGCTTTCTTGTCACCATGTCTTTTGGAGTGAGCTGTGAATGCTTGGTCTTCACTCCCCATCTTCTCTTCTCTGGATACAATTCGAGCTTCTTCCTATGAGCATTCTTCCCACAGTCTACTAAAAGAGATAATTTTCTTTCTAGCACAAATTCCTTGGATGAAGGAATCCCATGACCTAGCGAGGCCATTAAGAGTGGTCATCACCACTTCTCCATTTTCTATATCTTCACCCACGGCTTCAAGTTGTTCTTTTATCTAGGAGACCCTTGAGAAATATGACTGCATAGTCTCTGTATTCTGGATCTTGATATTCTTCAATTGATTCCTCAGGGTCATCTTCCGATTTATGTTCTTGCCTTCAAATAGTTTGGTCAAGGAATCAAACATCTCTTTTGGTGTCTTTAGGGATGACACATGAGGGATGAGATGATATTTAATAGAATCAACAATGATCCTCTTTGCCTTAACCAAATTCCTCTTGTGAAGAGCCTTAGCCTCTTCTCCCTCTGGGACAGGGACCTCTTCACTTATATAAGTATCCAAGTCATTCTCTTCAAGGATTAACCCAATCTTGTACTTCCATGCTCGAACGTTATCAGCTCCTTCAAGCTTGGTGTGGTGAGGCACCTTAAAGAGTACTTCAAATGGAAATAGAAAAGATTTAGGTCTTACCACTTGATTGTTGAAAACTGGATCTGGTGACGGATTAGGGTTTGAGTTGCCTGGAGATCTACACAACCACAAATCTTGATCCAAAGCTCCAACCTTTCGATTTTCCAAGGAGCTTCCAGCTGTGTCTTCAGATTTCAGAAATTCCTATTTTTGAGGAAACCCTAATTTTTAGGGCCAAAATTGAAAGTGCTCAGAATTGAATTCTGATTGGAAAGATAGCTTAACCTTGCTGAGGAGAGTCAATCCATCATATTACTTTTCCAAAATCTGTGGAAAGAAACCCAAAAACAAGAATCCCTAGCTTCCGTAACTGCACAATGTCTTCTTCTGAGGTTAGCTCTGATACCATGTTAGATTTTAAGCATTAATTCAATATGTTATAGGATCTTCACTGAGAGAATAACATGTATAGTATATCAATGCATAACAATCATATCAAGCATGTCAAGCATCACAAGAATCAAACACATGAGACAATGGACACACAGATTTTTCCATGGGGAAAACCGTAAGGTGAAAAACCCCACAACTTCCTCAGAGATAGATAGAGCAATGGCTCAATGATCCAAGAGGATCCAAGAAGGAAAAATTTTTGAAGTCCTCCAATCTCAGTAAAACCAACACCAGATCGAAGGGCTCGTCGAGACGATTCCAACGACGTTCGTTTCACCTCAAACGGACTCCGTATGAGAAAGTTATCGCGTTCTGTTCTATAAGGTAAACATGCAAAATTGGAAAAAAGAGGTGCCGTGTGGCACCACTGACAGGGTGACACGTGGCAATACAGATCCAAGCTGGCATTTTGCTGATCGGGTAGATGGACGGTGAGGTGGCAGTACGAACAGTGACTGGGCAGTTGACTAGACACTGACTGGGCGTGAGGTGGACCAATCCCAAGCCGCCACGTGGCAGCACAGGATTGGCCAATATGTCAAATGCAAAATTAATGAACCTCTGCGGGGTTTGACCCCATGACCTCCGGTTTGAATGCACAACGTCTTAGCCAATAGGCCAGCGCGTGTTGTTTTGATAAGGAACGGGGAACAATCATTTTAAGCTTGAACCATGGTTGAACGGAGCTCCGAGCGGCCTACTCACGCACCATGTCACTTGAGGGACGCTTCGTTGGGCGCTGTAGCATGTGGAGCCCGCGCCATGTGTTTTGTTAAAACTTTGGTTATAGCTTTAAAGTGGGTCATGGTTTTGTGTACCACGTGCTTTTTAAACAACATTGGTTATGGCGCTTAACATGGGTTGGAGACCATGTGTTACATGCCACCTAATATGGGGTGGAGACCATGGTTTTAAAACAGCATTCAACGGATTACATACCATAAGGTTGGAGCGCCACCCTTGCATAACAAACTTTGGGTTAAGACAAAAAGTGGGTTTGTTGGAGCGCACCTCATATGGCATAACAAACTTTGTTATGGATTTACCACATGTAACAAATGTTGGTGGGGTCGAAAACTTTGGTAATGGCTTTACCACATGTGTTTTTAAAAACAAAACTTTGTTTATGGTGTAAAGTGGGTATAACAAAAGTTTATTTGTTTGGGTTTAAACTAGTTTATATCTATGGTTAGTATAGTTCCACAACTTACTAACCATATGACTTAAACACAAGAAACCAAAACAAACATGGAGTTGTAACCTTATGCTTATTTAGGCAACATTGTTGAAACTTGAGAAACCATGAGGATCATGTGAGAGGAGTCCATACAAGCTATATAAACCCATTCATTTGCCATTTCCCACTCATGCTTTGGAGTGTAGACTTTGTAGCTAAAGGAGAGAAGGGAGATTGCGTAGCTCTGCAGGAGGAAGGTATGAGTGTTTATACTCGTTTTACACAGTCTTCGGGCTTCAGAGTTGCTGGAAGCAGTCTTGTTGTGTTCTGGGTAGCGGTTCTCTTCCTGGCCATTGTCGCCAAGGTATCATTGTATCATTGCCATGTATTTTTCCTTTATGCTGAGATTATAGATCGGCCCTCCTATTGAGAAGCAGGCCCGGAGACGTAGTCCATCCTGGACGAACTCCATTATCAACTTGTTGTATTTATGTGTGTATTGTCTATGTTGGTTCTCTTCTTATGGATTTGTGAGCTTCATTCATGCTCTTTATGCAATTAATGTTAACGTCATATAGTAGCAAAGATCTTGTTTTCGGATCATGTGGTATCAGAGCAGGTCTATTTGACGTTGGATTGTGAGTGTGGATGCTCACGAGGGATAAACTGCAAGCTGGTGAGGGTACATTAGAGCCTTACAATTCCGAGATCGGACGTGCACACCGAAGGAGGAAGATGGATGCTAATGATGCCCACATCGAGATGGAGGCAAACTTTCACAAGGTCTTCTATATGATGGCCGACAAGGTAGACAAGTTGTTTGCAGACTATGAAGAACGCATGGCAAAAGAAAGAAAAGTCAGTGAAGTAAAGAAGGAAGACAAAGAAGTGAAGGACGAAGGCAACGCTTCAGTTAACCAAGGGGAAGGTGGCGAAGAGCCTCCTGAGCCTCCCTCTTCACCTTCAGCTTCAAGCACAAGTTCAAGTGCTTCTTCCTCATCTCATTCTCAACATTCCAAGGTTCCTCACAAAGAGCCTCAAAAGAAGCCCTTATTGAAGCTCGATGTGAAGTTTGATTTGCCCATGTTCAATGGGGAAGCAAATGCAGAGAAGTTAAACAATTGGATAAGGAAAATTGAGGTCTATTGCCGAGTACAGCAGATCGAAGAAGAAGATGTGAAGATTCAGTTGGCTTCACTTCGGCTGACAGGCACCGCACTTGTATGGTGGGAAAACAAGCTTCAGCAAGGTAGCAAACAAATGGGTAATCTTCTCTCATTGTGGTCTGCTTTTATTTCTGCTTTACGTAAGCAATTTTATCCGTTGGGTTATGTTCAGAAGGCAATGATGGATTGGCAAAGTTTTAGACAAGGCAAGGGTCAGAGTGTTCAGAGTTTTACTGAAGAATTTAGAAAGAAAGCTTTAGAATTGAATATTGCTTTAGATTCTCCTGACACTCTTTTGAAGTACATTGGTGCTCTTCATCATTATCTACGCCATACTTTGCTGTTGTGGAATCCTACTAGTGTGGATGAAGCAAGTGTTCAGGCTACTCATCTTGAGAACAGGGGGAAGCATTTGCAAGAATACCATCAGAAGAAGCCTTTCAAGCCCAACAACCACCACAAGTTCAAGAAAAAAGACAAGAGCAAGAAGACAGCTACTGCCAAGAAGGAAGGAGGAAAGCCCCATTGTAACCATTGCGATACTGATGGGCATGATGAAGAAAGTTGTTGGAAGTTGCATCCTGAACAAAGGCCAAAGCATTATGGAGGCAAAAAGAAGAAAAAGACCGTTGCAACAGCGCAACGAGATTTGGGTTCCGACTTAGGTGACGAAACCATGATTACAGCCGTCGGAATGCAAGGTAACAAAACTCGTCATACTGGTTCAAGTTCTACTCATGTTTCTAAAGAAAATGATAAAAGAAGAAGTGAGTTGTTTCACATCAGAGTTGTGTCTAAGCATACAAAGATTGAAACATTATTTGATCCGGGTTCTCAAGTAAATTTGATCTCAGAATCAGTTGTTAAGAAGTTCGGCATACAGACTAAACCTCACCCCAAGCATTATCCTCTTGGATGGGTATGTGATAATGCTAAGTTGTAGGTGACTAAGCAATGCAGGTTAAGGTTTGCTATTGCTTCAAAGTTGATTGATGAGGTGGACTTAGATGTTGTTCCTCTTGACATCTGCAGTATCGTATTGGGAAGCCCATACTTGTATGATCAAAAAGCAGTGTTCTTCCGTCATGAGAACAAGTACCATCTCACCAAAAAAGGGGTGGAGTACATTGTGAGAGCTCACAGTATGAAGGCTAACACCACTTTGGTTAGTGCAGGATAGATGAAGCGGCTCATCAACACTAATAAGAGATACATGCTCATGGTTGTGAGAGCAAAAGATGCTGAGGCATCCGATGCTTTCAAAGGTTGTGATCCTTCTCATAAAAAGGCTATGATTGATATTGTGGCTAACTATGATGAAATATTTCAGGAACCTACAAGTTTGCCTCCCAAAAGGGAGATTCAGCATGAGATCCATCTTCAGCAGGATGCCCCTCTTCCTAATGTGGGCATGTACAGGTTGTCCGTTGTTTAAATGGCAGAGATTAAGAAGCAGGTTCAAGACTTGTTGGACCAAGGAGTGATCAGACCTAGCTCCTCTCCATGTGGTTCGCCGATTGTGTTGGTGATGAAGAAAGATGGCACATGGAGGATGTGCGTTGACTATCGGGCTCTCAACAAGATCACGATCAAGAATCAATACCCGCTTCCTCGCATAGATGACTTGCTCGACCAGTTGAAAGATGCTATGTTCTTTACCAAGTTGGATTTGTGCAGTGGCTACCACCAGATCAGAATTGCAGAAGGTGATGTGTGGAAGACGGCCTTCAAGACTAAGCAAGGTCTATTTGAGTGGTTGGTGATGCCCTTTGGGATTTGCAATGCACCTGCAACCTTTATGCGGGTAATGAATGATGTTTTCCGGCCATTCTTAGATGATTTTGTCATTGTATACTTAGATGATATCTTGGTCTTTAGAAAAACTTGGGAAGCACATGTGGGGCATGTAAAGCAAGTATTAGATACTTTGAAAAAGGAGAAATTGTATGTAAAATTGTCAAAGTGTGAATTTGGCATTACTTCATTAGTTTACTTGGGTCATATTGTAGGAGGTGGAAATTTAAAAATTGATCCTTCAAAAGTTGATGTAATTGTCAATTGGCCTAAGCCTACTAACGCTACTGAAGTGAAAAGCTTTTTAGGAGTTGTTCAATATTGGAGGAGGTTCATTCAGAACTTCTCATACATAGCATCTCCTTTGCATGCCTTAACAAGTGTGAAGAAATCCTTCCAGTGGGGAGGAAAGCAGCAGAAAGCCTTCAACACATTGAAGGGAAAGATCAGCACCGCCCCAGTCCTAGCCTTGCCTGATTTGCAGCAACCATTTGAGATAGAGACAGATGCCAGTGGATATGCCATGGGGGAAGTATTGATGCAGCACCGCAAGCCTATTTGCTACCATTCAGAGACTTTTACTCAAGCAATGATCAACTACACCACCTATGACAAAGAGTTGTATGCTTTGGTTCAGAGTGTCAAGAAGTGGAAGCATTACTTGATGGGTAAGGAGACGATCATCCATACCGATCATCAGCCCTTGCAGTATCTCCAGTCCCAGACTAAGCTCCAACAAGCTCATCATTTCAGGTGGATGGGATTTCTTCAACAATTCCATCTAGTGATCAAGTACAAAAAGGGTACTAGTAACAAAGTGGCAGATATGCTTTCTAGACCTCCTATTGTTGCATCTATTGTTTTGAAAAATGCTTCTTTATCCAATGAAAGTTATATTGAGCAGTATGCTACTGATGATGATTTCAAGGAGGTTTATGAGAAGCTAACCAATGGCACACAGGTGGAAGACTACTATTTGTAGGGAAAGTTGCTCTATCATTTGGGCAAGTTATGTGTTCCTATCAGTGAAAGAGTCCATGTAATACGAGAAGCTCATACTTCTCTTGTATCAGGGCATTTTGGGGTAGGTAAGACTTTGGCTCATTTGCAAAGACTTGTGTATTGGCCTCGCATGAAAGACATTGTAACAAAATATGTAAAGGGATGTGTGATGTGCTCTACTTGTAAGCCCACTAATAGAAAATTGGGGCTATACTCACCACTTCCTGTTCCTTCCCATCCTTGGGAAAGCATTTCCATGGATTTTGTGGGGGGTTTTCCTATGTCTAGGAGGGGTCATGACTACTTGTATGTGGTCGTGGATAGGTTTAGCAAGATGTGTATTCTTATGCCATGTAAAAAATAGGTCACTGCAGAGCAGGCTGCTTCTCTTTTCTTTCAGCATGTATCGGTTCACTTTGGACTCCCTACGTCCATTATCTCGGATCGGGACTCCCAATTCCTTGGAGAGTTTTGGAAAAAATTATGGTGTATGATGGACACCAAGCTAAAGAGGAGCACCTCTTTCCATCCACAGACCGACGGATAGACAGAGGTAGTCAACAGGACAGTTTTCCATTTGCTTCGAGGCTATTGCAACAAGCATCCTAAGTTATGGGATGAATAGATCCAGTATGTGCAGCATGCCTACAACAGGGCTATGCATTCTTCCACTCAGAGCTCGCCATTTGAGACATGCTTTGGGTACTTTCCAAATACTCCATTAGACTTGAATTATGGGAGAGAGGTTGATTCAAGCACTTCCAAGGATGAAGACAAAGCCCGCAGGTTCATTCAAAGAGTTCAACAGGTACATCAAGCAGTGCAAGAGAAGTTGGAGAAGAGTCAATCCCAGTACAAGGCTCGCCATGACAAGCATAGAGTTGATCATCAGTTTCAGGTGGGAGATCAAGTGTGGCTTCACATCAGCAAGGAGAGGATGAAAGGAGAAGGAAAGAAGCTCAATCCCATTAGATATGGTCCCTTCACCATCTTGGAGAAGATTGGGACAAATGATTTTCGCTTAGAGCTACCGCCATACATACAGATCTACTCAATGGTGAATGTGGATAACTTGAAACTCTATGAGCCTCCCATGATCATGGATGAAAGGGAGAATGTCTCATTTCCATCAGTTGATGAATTTGCTCCTGAGTACATGGATGAGCTAAAGGAAGATGTCATCTTGGATAGAAGGACAAGGACTTCTCGCAGAGGTGATGTTGATTATCTTCGAGTGGGCATCAGAGGCACTCATCCAAGCAAAGCCAAGTGGATTGAGAAGGAGAAAGTGAGGGAGCAATTCCCTCCCTTATCTGTTGATTAGTAAAGGCTTTTGGAGGCCAAAAGATTCTCATTGGGGAGGAATGATCCAAGAGGATCCAAGAAGGAAATTTTTTTGAAGTCCTCCAATCTTAGCAAAACCAACACCATATCGAAGGGCTCGTCGAGACGATTCCAACGGCGTTCGTTTCACCTCAAATGGACTCTGTATGAGAAAGTTATCACGTTCTGATCTATAAGGTCAACAGGCAAAATTGGAAAAAAGAGGTGCCACGTGGCACCACTGACAGGGTGACATGTGGCAGTACAGATCCAAGCTGGCATATTGCTGACCGGGCAGATGGACAGTGACGTGGCAGTACTACCAGTGACTGGGCAGCTGACTAGACGCTAACTCGGCGTGAGGTGGACCAATCCCAGGCCGCCACGTGGCAGCACAGGATTGGCCAATATGTCAAATGCAAAATTAATGAACCTCTGCGGGGTTCGACCCCGTGACCTCTGGTTTGAATGCATAACGTCTTAGCCAACAGGCCAGTGCGTGTTGTTTTGATAAGGAATGGGGAACAATCATTTTAAGCTTGAACCACAGTTGAACGGAGCTTCGAGTGGCCTACTCACGTACCATGCCACTTGAGGGCCGCTTCGTTGGGCGCTGTAGCATGTGGAGCCCGCACCATGTCTTTTGTTAAAACTTTGGTTATAGCTTTAAAGTGGGTCATGGTTTTGTGTACCACGTGCTTTTTAAACAACATTGGTTATGGCGCTTAACATGGGTTGGAGACCATGTGTTACATGCCACCTAATATGGGGTGGAGAACATGGTTTTAAAACATCTTTCAACGGATTACATGCCATAGGGTTGGAGCGCCACCCTTGCATAACAAACTTTGGGTTAAGACAAAAAGTGGGTTTGTTGGAGCGCACCTCATATGGCATAACAAACTTTGTTATGGATTTACCACATGTAACAAATGTTGGTGGGGTCGAAAACTTTGGTAATGGATTTACCACATGTGTTTTTAAAAACAAAACTTTGTTTATGGTGTAAAGTGGGTATAACAAAAGTTTATTTGTTTGGGTTTAAACTAGTTTATATCTATGGTTAGTATAGTTCCACAACTTACTAACCATATGACTTAAACACAAGAAACCAAAACAAACATGGAGTTGTAACCTTATGCTTATTTAGGCAACATTGTTGAAACTTGAGAAACCATGAGGATCATGTGAGAGGAGTCCATACAAGCTATATAAACCCATTCATTTTCCATTTCCCACTCATGATTTGGAGTGGAGACTTTGTAGCTAAAGGAGAGAAGGGAGATTGCGTAGCTCTGCAGGAGGAAGGTACGAGTGTTATACTCATTTTACACCGTCTTCAGGCTTCGGAGTTGCTGGAAGCAGTCTTGTTGTGTTTTGGGCAGCGGTTCTCTTCCTGGCCATTGTCGCCAAGGTATCATTGTATCATTGCCATGTATTTTTCCTTTATGCTGAGAATATAGATCGGCCCTCCTGTTGAGAAGTAGGCCCGGAGACGCAGTCCATCCTGGACGAACTCCATTATCAACTTGTTGTCTTTATGTGTGTATTGTCTATGCTGTTTGGTTCTCTTCTTATGGATTTGTGAGCTTCATTCATGCTCTTTATGCAATTAATGTTAACGTCATAGAGTAGCAAAGATCTTGTTTTCGGATCACTCAACCAAAGTACAACCAAAAAGAATAGATATTCTCCTACTATGCAGCTGATCCTCTTCATCCAATGTGCACCACTTTCTGAGTGAGAGAAGAGTGAGTTCTGAGATGATCAAAATAGAGAATCCCGACTCTCTATTTATACTTGTCCTAACCTACCTAATTACTTATTGGGCCGACTTGTCTAACCCAGCCTAATAACCCCAGTTACATATATATTGGGCCAACCCACATCAGGTAGTCTAATAACCCATCGGCAAGTTAATCTACCTGCGAGACTTGTTAATACAAATGAGGACACTTTCTTATAGAGGAATAACACATCTCTTATAAGGGTACAATAAATATATATATGAAATACATTTCAAAGTTACATATACATCAATACTTTGGTAGAGAATGCTCCATCGCGGCGGTCCTCCACGCCTTCATCTTGTCTCTATCGGCCTTTCTGTTGAGTACACGCCAACAGATCAGTTTCCTCGAGCCTCTTTTCCTCTAATGGCCTCGTACAATTGGCTCAACTCCCAGTCACTTTCATCAAACCGTTCTACCTCTAATGGCCTCGTACACCTGGCCACCGCTTGGCCTCCCTAAAGCATCTTTGCCAAAAATAGACCATCGATGGTCTAACCAGTACCCATGCTCGTCCTCCATCCATCACTCTGCTTTGTCGGCTCCACGTGGAATGGTTACTTCGCAGCACTGCTTCCTCACAGCACTGCTCTTCGCAACACTGTTCGAAGTACTTTCAAAATTTGGTTGCTGTGCACAACTTTGCAGCATCCCCAACACTTGCACAAAATTGTATTTTTATTGAGCTGCGCTTAGCTTTGCAGCTAAAACTCCTTCAGTTATCAAAATTTTCCCCAACTTTGCCTAGGCCCAACATGCCCCTAACACTTATATGTGGCTCGTCCCCGAGCCACCTTCAGCTTTGGCCTTTTTGATCTGCTCAGCGACCTGTGGAGCTAGCATTGCCGTGAATTCATTGACTGTTTCGACCAGCTGCTCCATTGTTTCCTTTGTACCGTGCTTGACTTGCCTAACTGTGTCGAGCATCTCCACAGTTATTTCTTGTCCAATCTATCCTTCTACATTCTCCTGGTTCTCGTGTAGGTCCTTGATTTTGTCTTTAATCTGCTGTGATATTGCAATGCCATCTTGCAGTAGTGGTTGGGACTGATCGTCCATCCCAGTCTCTTTCTCCCTTAATGCTTGTACCTCCTTTTTCAGATTGGTTATTTCTCTGTATTTAAGAAGCATGTCTCTGGCTGGAAGGGTCGTAAATTCCATATCTAGCTTATCTAGTGCGGCTTGCTTTTCTTTGACTGCAGTCTTTACTTGTAGTAGCCCTGGATTCTCTTCGAGGGCAGTGAATGCCGTCGAAGCTGCAGTCAATAAATCTTGGCACCTAACCACGTCCATTGCAATATTCCACGCTGCGGCCTTTACTTCTTGCTCCCTTAACTATCGCTCAGTTAATGGTATCTCTGGATTGATTTTGGCCATCAGGACGGTGATATCAGCCTCATGAAGAATCTCCTTGTCTAGTATTTCTATCTTCAGAGATTTCACAATATCTCCCATTCTGACAATGGTGTCCGCAGGATCGCTCTAGGGATCGAAATATCTAATGTCCTCTGTGACAGAAGTGATAGTGGCCTCCAATCGCAGCTGACGGTCCTATTCATCGTGCAATTGCATATCTGTGCGCGAGCTAGACTCCTCGAGCGGCCTAATTGTGGCTTCCAGGTCAGCTTGGGACTTCATCGAATCAACGGTCCTTTCATGCATTTCATCTACAACCTGCAGGTGAAAAAATTGCAAGCCAGGTAACTGAATCCTGGCCTGGTCGAGCTCTACTCGCTCGACACCCTTTGTATCCAAAATCACTTGTTCTAGCATTCGCAGCATTATGCTCATTGGGTCCAAATGAACGAGCCGAGTCTTCGCTGGTAGCGTTATGGCTAACTGCAGTGGTGTCTGCTGCGAGGTTCCTCCCAACCTCCCTTCTGATTCTGTGTCGTGCAACAAAGGTAGCCTTTTCTAGACATCATCCATCTTCTGCATGAAGCCTTGCAGTGCGAGCCAATTCTTTTGTAGGTCATCCTGTATGGCCTTGTCCTTTTTCTCCTTGCCTGTCATCAGCTCTTCCATCTATTCTGTGACTTTTTCAAAAATCATGTCAAAATCTTCCTCATTAAGCATTGTTTATGAATGACTCTTGGTTTCTTTCATCTTCTTCCGTGCCTTTGGCTTTGGCGAACTTTCAGGTTCTTTCCTTTTTCCTTTTTCCTCAGTGATTGGGCATGGCTACAGAATTGGTTCATTTTCTTATGAATTGGTCGGAACATCCATGACCTCGACATGAAACTCTGTCGGCCAGTCCCTCATGAGGATCTTGATGTCTTCCTTGTACATATGGTAATTACCTGCATACCATTCCGGCTTCTTCATTTTTGCTTTGGGTGAAATAAAATACAATGCATGTACACATGAAAATTGAGAATGCAAATGTATTTTGATGTTACCTACTTTGTAATGCACGGTGTATGGGTGATCGCCTCACGCAGTTGGGTGCAATACTGGTAGAAGAATTCAGCTGTCGCGTGTTGTCACTCTGCATTGAAATTTTCCCAAATATTTGCATATCGAACTCCTCTGGGATCATTAGTGTCTGCAATTACGTCAACATAGTCCTTCGGCTCCTTCCATCCGACAAAGGTGATCAGGATAATCAACCATGTGAAGTGGAATTGACCTCCATTCTCCTGGGTGTCATTGAGTTTGTCCAGGAAATCATTAAGAAGGTACTGACACCAATTGAACTCTATTCCTTCAGCTGTTGTGGCACCGAGTAGTACTATGGCTACAGGTACCTCTGGAGGCCTGGCTATTCCTAGGATTTTTTCGGCCAGCAACTGTGTAACAAACTTGTCGCTCTGTCTTCAATTTCTTCTGTCGAGAAACCTCTTTTTCCTTTCACCAATGCATGGCTTTTCTTCATTTTCGTGACAAATTCTTTTTCCTTACTCTTCCCTTGTAAGAATTGCTTGGGGTCCTTTCCGCACTTGCTTAGTCCTATGATATGGTGGATTAAGTCTATATTCAAATCAACATTTTTGTCTAGCCACTGGGATCCCTGATGGAGTCGCACCATCAAAGTGCGAACCACCACATTGACTTCTGTTGAACGATCAAAATGGGGTAATCTTAGCAGGTTCAGAAATCCTGACTAGACTACTGGTGTCAGCCAGCTTTCGGTGACCAAATTAAGTATTCCTTTAGCATCTTTCTTCCAGTAGATGTACTGGTCAGGCTGAAACTGCGGGAACTTGGGATCATGGGGTTCTTCCTTCTACACTCCCAGGAGGTCATAGTCTTCCCACTTACACTCTGGGATCTTTCCTAGCAATTTTTGGTCAGTGTCTACGTGCTTAGAGATTGGCTACAAGGGGATTTTATAGTGGGAATTCTTGGCTAGCTTATAAACTGGGGCATCCTGCGCCCGTGGTGATATGTACTCTTGTGTAAGCTTTAGAGGTATCTCCTTTTGAAATATCGGTGACCGTGATACCACCGAAATTGTCCTGGTGCTCTTTGTTCGTGGCCCAACTGTATCATTCCCCCTATCCCGCATGCCTGGGTTATATCTAGGTGACCTTCGAGATGCTTGACCTGGTTCCAATGTAACCTTGTTGGTAGGGGTTTTCATTAACTCTTCAATCCCTCCGTGCTAAAAGACTCTAACCGTTTCTTGGATTGTAAGCTCTTCTTCTCTATACGACCACTCAGACATTCAATTGTGAGAGTAGGCAAATGTTTTAGATATGTTACTAATGCTTGCTAACACAGGAGTGAGCACATAAAAATTCTAAGTGTTTGGTAATGCTCCCGAGTCCTTGTGTGGCATTACTTATAGGCACAGGTGAGTCCTCCCACACCTTCCAATGGCTAGATGAGCATTTAATGTGGTCTCTGTTGGCCAAATCGAACAGATCCTTCAGTCCCTTTCTTCGTCAGCATATTCGGAACGACTATATTTGTGTTAATAGCTCAAGTGGTTGTTGGCAATGGTCACATAACAACTATTTTTCTCGTGGACAATGTAACGGCTATTTTTGTGAGAGTTACGCGGCAGACCATCTCTGATCCTGCATAGTTACTTTGCAGTGTCGATGTTTCATCTGTGTGGCTCCCCTTTTTCTTTTCTTTTTTTGTGTGTGCAGCTTCAGCAGTGATGCACATGACATACATTGTCCATCTTATCATACATGTACAAACTCCTTTTCATTTCCAGTGTCCAATTTCAATTGTACTTGACACTTAGAAATTTCTCCCTCTGTTTATCATTCAGGGTTCTACGAAGTAGGACTATTGTGGTACAACTTTAGTCTTCCATTTATCAAACTTGCTAAAGTATCGCCAGCTAATGTGGCTAACTGGACTGCACCAGTGTTAGTAACATGTATCACAGTATATGGACCAAGCCAATGCATCTTAAATTTACTAGGAAACTTCATGAATTTGCTATCATACAAGAGGACTAGGTCACCTACCTGAAATGACTTGCTCTTTATATGGCGATCATGCCATGCTTTCTCGCAGACTTTTTTCACTTGTTGGTGAAAGCCTGCGATGAAACGATCTTCCTCTAATCCAACCAAGTGTAGCAATATTTCTTTTAGCGCAGTGCTATTTGCCATCCCTGTAAATGCAGCAATTCTCAAGTTGGGGACAATATACTCCATTGGCATTATAGCCTCCTCTCCATAAGCCAACCGAAAAGGTGTGTGCCCTTTCAATTTCTTGCAAGTGGTCCTATATACCCATAACACAGATGAGATGCGTAGCCCCAGTCATCTCTATTGACATTGCATATCTTAGTGAGCGCATTCTCGAGTATTTTATTGAAAGCCTCAACAGTGTCATTCGCCTGTGGATGATATGGGGTACTGTGCTAATGATGGATGTAGAATTCCTCTGTGAGAGCTTCAATAGTTCTGTTCAAAAAGTGAGTGCCTTGATCACTCATCAAAATCTTCAGACATCCAAATCGTGAAAGTATATCTTCAAAAATGAACTGCGCAGCAGTACCGGCGCTGCAGTCCTTTACTAGTTTTGCTTCCGCCCATCTGCTGAGGTAATCAGTAGCAGTAATGATGTACCTCGCACCATTTCTTTTTCCTGGTGGGTTTATGGGACCCACGAAGTCAATGCCCCACTTTTCAAATGCTTGTAAGGTCAACTGTGGATTCAGCGACATTTCATCTCTGCACGAGGGTTTTCCTGTCCTCTGACAGACATCGCAGATTCGGCAGTATTCATTGGAGTCTTTATGGATCGTAGGCCACCATAGCCCTACGCGTAGTATCTTCATCACGGTATCCCTTCCTGCATAGTGGCCTCTTGCGATCCTTGAATGCGCATCTGCTAAGATGAATGGCTTCTCATGGTTTAGTACGCATATACGGAAGACTTCATTCGGTATGAGTTTGTATAGATAACCTGCAATAATAGTGAAGTCTGCGACGCGCACTAGTAGTTGCTTCTTCTACTGGATGGAAAAGTCCTGAGGTGCTAATCCTGTTGCTAAGAAATTGATAATATCCTAATAATAATCATCAACAACTTGTATAGAAAATAACTGCAGATAAGGCAGACTGTCTTCAATGTTTGTTGGCTCTTCTCCTGACTCAATCCTAGAGAGGTGATCAGGTCCCAAGTTCAACTTGCCTGGCTTAAACAACAATCTCAAAATCATATTCCCGGAATAGAAACAGCCATCTGCATATGCACCCCCCTAACACTGGCTTATTGACCAAGTATTTCAGGCGGAATGGTCAGTAAACATGAGGAAGTGCTCACCAAGCAAGTAGTGTCTGAATTTCTCCAGCGCATATACCATTGCAAGACCTTCCCTCTCAGTAGTAGTGTATTTTTTTTCCACTGTTGAGAGCTTCCTACTTGAAAAAGCGATGGGATGGTCAATACCCCCTTCTCCTGGTTGAGCTAATACAACTCCCAAGGAAATGCATGATGCATCAATATGTACATGGAATGGCTTCGCCCAGTCTGGCAAGACTAAGATTGGTGTAGTAACCATCTTCTCCTTTAGCATATCAAAACCCTGCTCACACTCTACATTCCAAATGAACGGCGTGTCTTTCTTTAGCAACTTCTCCATTGCTGCGGTTATCTATGGGTAACCCTTTATGAATTTCCTGTAATATCTGGTATGGCCTAAGGTAGAGCGCAACATATTGACTGAATTTGGTGTTGGTAAATTTACAATGATTGCAATCTTCACATGATCCACCATCAATCCTTGCTTACAAACAATGTGGCCAAGTAGAATCCCGTAAGGAACACAGAAAATACACTTCTTTAGATTTAAGGAGATCTGATGCTGTCTGCACTTCTCAAGCATCATTCTGAGATTCACGCAGTGGTTCTTCAATAGTCCAAACACAGCCCAGTCATCAAAATAGGCTTCCAGAAACTTGTGCGTAAAATATTTAAAGGCTGCAACGACAACTCTGGAAAATATGGCAGTTGCATTCTTCAAACCAAAAGGCATTACTGTGTACTAGAACAACCCCCATTCTATAGCAAAAGTCATCTTATTCCTATCTACGGGATCAATCCTGATCTGATGATACTCAGAGAAACCATCAGTGAAAGAGTAGGCCTCATTCCCTCCAACATTATCAAGTACTTCGTCCATGAAAGGAGTAGGGAATGAGTCGTGCATAGAAGCATCATTTAGTTTTCTGAGATCCACACAAGTCTTGATCTCACCTTTCGTTTTCTTGTCTTGAATGACCATGGGGCTAATCCACTTGGATTCTTCAACAGGTTCAATGATTCCTACTTCGAGCATCTTATCTAGCTCTACATGGACTCTTTCTTTGTACCACGGGTTTAGTCTGTATGGCCTCTGCTTCACAGGTTTGGTGATGGCTTCAAAGGTATTTTCATGACCCTTAGTTCTCCTAGAATGCCTTTCATTTCTGATAATTTCATCGTGAACAACTTCTAATACTCATCTAAGATGTCTGCGATCTCTGCAACAGTCTGATCATCCCAATAGTCTCCAATTGATGCGAACTTTGGCTTTTCACTTGTGCCAATGTTCACCTTATGTGTCTTTACTGGTCCACTCATGTCTAGGATTTCCAACGGAGGTCCCTATACGTCGCGTGCGCCCTTTGATTCTGGTATGTTTATGTTGCACTGATCTTCCTCATCATCTTCATGTCTATCATTGCATACTTCACCTAGGTTATAACATTCGATGGGATGTTTTCCGTGTTCCTTCGCTTTTGATTGTAGGTTCGCAAGAATGCCATCTGCCCCAAAAAATCCTTCCCACGTTATATTTTCATGAGGACAGTCTTCCCTAAATATGCGTTGCTTAATTATCTGCAATGCGTCATGGATCAGTGGGATGTCATCGTCAAAGCTGAAGTCCTTCTGGAAGTTCGTAGTCAACATATCCCAATCAGTGGTTTCCCTGCACAACTCCGGGTCTAGGTACCATTTCCTTGGAATGTCATCATCCAGTGTATGTACAAATAGATGCACCCATTCTGTTTGTGGCCTTTCCACCCATGCCTGTGTACAGACTTCAATATGCTGGATAGGATCTGTTTGTCCATTAAACGTTTCAAAAGGTATAGTAACCCTATCAGCAAACCGAATCTGCATCTTAATCTTGCATTGATCCCAAGTAGTCAATGTCTGCTTGTGTGCAGCGCACCATCTAGCTGGTGTGTCGTGCAGTGCCATATCCAATGCTGGTAATCTATGCTCATCTACAATAGCTGCAGTATATTCTTGGATGAAAGTGTAAACGTTAGCAGAACCATCATACATGGGAATAGGACTTACCTCCTTTCCGATCCAGTGTAGTGATTTTGTAACCTGCACGCACCTTCTCGCTGATACTTCATGCATGCGGCTTTTCCAATTTTCTAGTTCTATCTCCGAGTCAAAGATACAAGAGCTGTCACATCTCCAACTGAGTGTACCATCGACAGTTGGATTAATGTAATATTCCTGGTTCACGATGATCTGGTATAGTCCATCCAAGTCTTGAGCCTTGGATTCCTCCTGAATCAGCTCGTTGTATCTATCCCCATTTTTAGGATCCAATGGTGCGATGACCCTAAGATGCTTTCCTTCAAATATCATCTTCTTTGTCTTTAGGTTTATGATAGCCAAGTTATCCATGGCCCAGTCAATTCCTAATAGTGCAACAAAAGGCTGACTATCGTCCACAATCTCGATAACTTCAAAGTCTGCATGACTCTGGACTCCATCCATGTCAACTACCACATAAGCTAACTCGACAAAATGTATGACTTTCTCTTGGTTAGCCATTCTCAATTGGATAGGTGACCATAACAGCTTTGGTCGACCCATCTGCTTCCATGTCTGCTTAGTCAAGACATTCACTTCAGATCCCAAATCAAGGATGACTTCATCCATTTCAAAATCTCCTATCTATGCGGTAAGCCTCATTTCTCGATCTGTTCTTTTATGCTTCCTTATGTGATGTAAGACGCTATCAGAAGTTTATGTTCCCATCTGTGGTTCATATTCGTTTACGAGCTTCTGTAGCTCTGCTATGGCATTCTGAATTTTTAGTAGCTTCATGTAGCTTCGCAGGAACTGCACAACGGAAGTGCCGACATCCGTTGCGGTACTTGTTTTGTCATAAGCAGCTGGCATGTCTTCAACATGCGGTTTTTCACTGCGCAATGGGATCCTTGCTGACTTAGTTTCCAATTCTGTGAAGGTATCTCGCACGTCGATAAAGACCTCCTTATTCTTTCGTAGGTCAAGAGTAGGTATTTTTCACGGAGCTTTTCTTATCCATACTATCTCAAGAGGGGTCTTCTTTGTGTGAGCCTCCCCTGACGTTGAAGCTTCTACTCCCCTATCGCGGCCTGTCTCAACGCCACTGCACATGACCATGTTGATGCTCGGGTCCACTGGTTTGTTCTCTACTATGATCCACTAGATGTTTGGAGTTGGTGCCTCCATCCGTCTTCTTTTTTGCATTTCCACCTCTAGCACTGGGAAAACTTCAATAACATGCTCAAATGATTTACAGTAGTTGCATGTAGTGCATGGGTTAACACAATCTCTATATACATGACCTGGCTGACCCCAATTATAAAAAATGACCGGGTCGCGCCCTCTTCCCTACGTTGGGCCAGCATTTCCTTTTCTGCCGCAGTATCCACCACCACGGCCTCTGTATCCTTCTTGATCATATTGTGTGTTTTCTTGTTTGGGATGGTTTTCTTCTTGTACACGGTACAAGCCAGAACCTCTCATTGCGTCCATGTCTTGTTTTCTTTCATTCATTACCTCATATGCACGACAGTTGGATTCATCATGTCCAACTAATTTACAAAAAGTGAAGTATAAATTTTTGGGTGTTTTCACATATTTTTGTATGAGATAAGAGTCTTCAGGTCTGTGTCCTGTACTTCTACAAATTTCACACCATGGGGCCTGATTATGATTTATCAGGTTGGGCACACCACTGTTAAGATAGTCATGGAATAAAGGGAAATGCTCGCATTCATGGCCTTCTCCTTTACAACCTGTACACCAGACCTCATGCCTAGGTTCATACCTTTGTTCTTTTCCATTCTTCATGCTTTGCAGTTTTAGTGTCAGGGTGGTCAGCTGGTTCTGGATCTGAGACATTCTAGAACTAATATCACCAATCGACAAAGCCTCTAGCTTCATTGTGATCTCCAAGGCCTCTACCTGTGATACAACCTTCTACTACATCAATGGTAATCTAATGTGGGGCAACGGTGCAACAATAAACGATTCCTTGTGCTATTCTCGAGCTATAACAAAGCTCACTTGGTCCAATAAGGTCTTGAACTTCTGATCAAACTCCCAGACTGTTTTAGTCAGTCTCTGCTTTATTTCTTTCAATTCGCCTATACAGTGAGATTCAAATTTGGGTTTCTTAAACTCTGCCACAAGCGCATGTTTAATTTCTGCGAGGGTTCTTGGTTGTGTTTGAGAGTACTTCATAAACCAATGTAAAGCTCTGTTTTTGAGGGTGGTAATGAGCTGCGCTCTCTTCACAGCATCATCCTGGATTTGTCTTATGCTCCATACGGCTTCACAAAGAAACCAATGTTGTTCAGGGTCTTCTAGACCAGTTCCTTTAAATATCAGTAGCTTCATATCAGTGTTTGCCATTGTCCTATTAGTAGGAGCACCCGGATTTGTGCGCGATTGCTATGAGGGGCTCTATGTAGTGAAAGTAGATGGGAATATGGGAGTGGACGTACTCGGTTTAGTATCCTGAGGGGTGGGCTGTGTAACGGGTGTGATCTGAGATAAGGGAGGCATGCTCTCTGTAACCGGTGGATTCTAAGGGGTGGATGGTGCCACGACTTCGTTGTTAAGGTCACAAGGAAACTCAGTATCTATGTGGGGTCCAGTGCCTCCAAGATTCTTATTAAATTTATATCTCTTCCCATTTCTAAGATTATGGGTCTCTTCGTCAGAATCACTATATATATTGTTTACCATGACAAACTTGAAAATATTACTGCATTCTTAAAACACCTTTCTCATCTAGCAACATCTTAATGTATAGACGGAGATTGTTCAGGTACTTACCTTGGAATCCGTCGAAAAAGTATGCTTCTACTTGGCTGTAGGATTTGAGTGTGTCTACAGCAAATTCTGTTACAAACCCTTCTAGCATGTGATCGACCCAGAAGTCAATTGCGCGCGTCAATGGGATGTCTATTGTTTTGATCTGCGTTATTAGCATTGGAGTCCACTCTATAGGAACTCCTTCTTGAAAATAGGTTTTCTTCTCTATGAGCCGCGAGATCCACTCATGCAGCTCGTATGGAAATGATGCCCAAAAAATCTCGTGAATATCTTTCCATAGATATTTATTCAACCAATGTTTGTCAGATAGATGTGGGTGTCTATTCTCTTGCCTTGTAAAGTTTCTTACATTTTTGTCACACTAAGCCCGGATCTCTATCTTTTCAGGATACCAATTTTCGGAGCCTATCGGGAACTGATGTTCTTCGTCACACATTATGGCTGCAACTCATCACGGATTCTAGCACGACAACAGAACCATTTCTTGGCTTCTCATATGCTGACCCAGAGGGTTTTCAATAAAGACCCAAGTTCTTCGCGGTTTTCGCTTGACCAACAAAACCCCTTTGCACCGGCCCTTTCGGCAACAACCTGCGAGAAGATTGAGGTCTCACCCGAGGTGTATCTATGGGGTACTACGGAATCAAGTTTCCACAATAGGTGATGAGTTGTTTAGTATGACTTACTGCGCAGCTTGACACGGGACGTGTGTTGTGGGGCAAGACTGCGCGGCGATAAACGATGTCGTGGTCCACACCTCTAAATTCTCTTTCCACGGAAATTCTTTGTGGCTTTGGCCGATGCAGTTTACGCCAAGAGTTGAAATACTTGCAGTTAGCTAGAATACTGAAGTTATTAACAATCAATCATTCACCCATTCACTCGGGGAGTTCGCTGCTCAACCGTGTGCTACGGAGATGGTCCAAATACCATGCATTCTTCCTACTATGTAATGTGAAAGTGCTTAAACAATATCTAACACTTAGCCAAATACTGATTCATTACTGCTTCACAAGTAGAGGCCAAACATTCACCATTCATCTATTCATGCAGAACTTAACATATTATTTCCATATTCTCCTGATGGAAAATACATATAAATGTCCTATCACGACAGTATGCAAAGGAAATTTCAGACATTCATTCATAGGAAGCAGATAAATGCACAATACACAACACAATCACACTGCACGGTATTTAGCGTGGTTCACTCCCCCGAGTGGGAAGCTACGTCCACAAGAACTGTTGTTATATATATCTTTTGGGAAGGGCACAACAGTTCTTAGTCGGCACGATCAGCTACACACTCTCTTCTCTCTCAGATAGGTCTCTGCACACTCAGCTGCAGAGCCTTTACAATATCTTCACTCAAAAAGATTTTACAATGCTCAGTACTACCCTCCTAACAACAAAAGCAACCAACCCTTTCCCTTACAAAAATGCCTCCTTAAAAAGATCATGCCCGTAAGTCATGTCTTTACAATGCTAAAGGCTGAAACCCTTAGGGTTTCCAAAAATGCTACGGTTTCTCTAAACTGAACTGCTAGCCTCTGGTCATGATTGCTCCATCGTGGCAGTCCTCCATGCCTTCATCCTGTCACAATCGGCCTTTCTGTTGAGCACATGCCAACAGATTGCTTTTCTCGAGCTGCTCTTCCTCTAACGGCCTTGTACAACTGGCTCAGCTCCCAGTCACTTTCATCAAACCGTTCTACCTCTAACGTCCTCATACACCTGGCCGTTGCTCGGCCTCCATGAAGCATCTTTTCCAAAACTAGATCACCGATGGTCTAACCGGTACTCGTGCTCGTCCCCTGTCCATCACTATGCTTTGTCGGCTCCACGTTTCTTGGTTACTTCGCAACACTGCTTCCTCGCATCACTGCTCTTCATAGCACCCTTCGAAGTACTGCCGAAATTTGGTTTCTATGCGCAACTTCACATCATCCCCAACACTTGCACAAAATTGTATTTTTATTGAGCTGCGCTCAGCTATGCAACTAAAAATCCTTCTGTTATCAAAATTTGCCCCAACGTGGGCCAAGCCCAACAGATATAAATTTCATCAAAGCTATCATTGTATATTTCTGTTGTGAATGTAAGTATTTTATCTAAATAGTTTATCTGTTGGATTTGTACAAACATTATCAGATATTACTCTCAATAAAACTCACTTCTTGCAAGGATATATTAGTTAGGTTAGAATAGTATTAGCTGATTGATAAGGTAGAAGTGATAAGACGAGAGGTAAGAACCTGTGCATCACTTGTGAGGCTTCTACCTGTCAATTCTAGGTTATTCACAAGTTATATTAGGGAATTTGCATATTCATAAATAAGTATCAAATATAAACGGCGGGTTAGGCCGTAACTGGTAAATTCATAAAAAACACATCTACGGTATATGGACGTTTAACCGGACGGATTCCCTATTTCAAACAGTGAATGATCTAATTGGGATTATTCATTGGGAAAAATCCCTACTATCGATGCTAGGATTTTCCAAGCATCAACATGATGGAATCCAGATGCAACATACAACTCCATACACACCTTAGTAGAATGATGTGGCTGAGCGGAAGAATAGATCTCTCAAGGAGATGGCTACTTGCATGTTGGAGTCCAACTCTTTGTCTCCAAGACTTTGGGCTGAAGCCATCAACTGTGCATCCTATATTCAGAATAGAGTGCCTCATATATCTCTTGAAGGAATCACTTCTTATGAATTATGGTGTGGGAACAAGCTTGATGTCTCCCATTTTATGATTTTGGGATCAAAGCCTTGGGATAGAATTCCTCCTGAGAAGAGAAGGGATTTGTAGCCCCAAAGACAACCATGCATATTTGTTGGATATCCAAAAGAATCCAAGGGTTTAAAGTTTCTGAATATGACCACTCAAAAATATTTCATTAAAATAAGTGTTCAATTCAAAGAAGAACCCTTGTAGACAGTTGAAATTGGAGAATCCTCTAAACCACCACCTATTGAAGTAAGTGAAGCTTCTCATGAACTTTATCATTCCTGTTTTTCTGATTATGAAGACCACATTATTGCAAATAAAATTCCACCTTCAATGCCTAACTAGGATGCAAAAAATCTTGAAGAAGTTGGAGAACTTTTGGGTGATCCTCAATATGCTAGGAGGACTAGATCTCAATTTGAGAATGCTCTTTTTGTCAAAGATCCTTTCCTTCATAAGAAGTTTTTTTTTATGGTTGAATATGATCCTCAGTCATATGAAGAAGCCTTAGAATACCCAATATGGTAGGCTTACATGGATGAGGAGTTTCATTCTCTTGAAAAGAATGGAACTTGGGAACTAGTCATGCTCCCACCTGGTAAAAAGCTAGTAAAGTGTAAGTGGATCTTCAGAACAAAGTTTTCTACTGATGGTGA
This sequence comes from Larix kaempferi, assembly GCA_027924585.1. Classification (NCBI taxonomy): domain Eukaryota; kingdom Viridiplantae; phylum Streptophyta; class Pinopsida; order Pinales; family Pinaceae; genus Larix; species Larix kaempferi. The sequence goes on from BSBM01000088.1 coordinate 6,818,712, forward strand.
ATAAATGAAGTACAAATCAAGGTTAGTGGCTAAGGGATTCTCCCAATTCCAAGGCCTTCACTACAATGAGGCCTTTGCACTAGTTGCAAAGATGGATTCAATAAGACTAGTTCTAGCAATTTCTGCATCGAAGTGCTGGGAAGTGCATCACATGGATGTAAAACGTTCTTTCATCGATGGAGAACTTGATGAAGATATATATATTAAGCATTCAGAAGGTTATATTTATGATCCTAATCTTGTGTGCAGGTTGAAGAAGTCATTGTATGGGCTTAAGAGAGCTCCTAGAGCTTGGTATGCCAAGATGGATAATTTTCTGCTATCACAAAGCTTCAACAAATGCAAAGCTGATCTAAATGTTTACATGAAGCTAATCAATTGTTCAATTTTGATTATTGTGTTAGATGTTGATGAAATTTTGGTCACAGGAAGATCCATTGATGAGATTACTGCATTGAATATTGCTTTGCATGATGATTTTTCCATGATTGACTTGGGAATACTTAGACAATATATGGGACTTGAGATCTCTCAGTCCAACTCAGGAATTCAAGTATCTCATTCAAAATAGGCATCAGATCTACTAAAGAATTTTAGAATGAAAGAATGCAAGCCTACTAAGACTCCTTTCCTTTCAGGACTAGGACTTGAAGATGCAGAATCTACTCCTTTGGTGAACAACACCTTGTGTTAGGATATTCCTATACTCCATCCTAGTCCTAGAAGCATTTTCATTATTTGCACTTTTAGGCATGCATGCACTTTTAGGGTTTGCACGCATTTGCATGCATCCCAGTCATCAGTCCCAGCACCTAGCCCTAAGTTAGCTAGCCCTAGGAGCTTCCTTCCACTCAGTTTCAACCTTACTAGAGATTAGTGTGTCATCCTTTCATCCACCAGTTGAAAAAGGCGCCGTTCTTACCTACCACTTCAGTTTAGTTCAGTTATATTCAGTTCCTTCCTTGATTTAAGGATAAACTGACTCTTAACTAACCTTATCACTCTGATGGACCTCTAGTGAGACTTGACTGCCCATTCTGACTTCAGTTAGCTCCTCATGCACCCTCCACTGAGCCTCCTTCATTCCGTTAGTTCCTGTTACACTCAGTTACACCTACCACACTCCGTTAGACTCAGTTTGACTGACGATTGACAGTTACTTGTGCATTGATGACTCCACTGATGATGAGATAGACTACTAGTTGTGCTCCGATGACACTCCAGTGATATTTTGATCACTCCATGAATGCTAATTCGAATTTCCACCATAGGCATTTGAATCCTCATGCCTTGTACTATTTATTTGTCCATATTGTGATTAATTAATTAGTGTGGGTGAAGTAATTTTTCTTCTATACGGGTTCTACTGTATTATTATTCCATTGCTCATTATACTGCATTGACCACTCTTCTTCTATTTTCTTGCTTAATCAATTACTTTCTTGTGAGGTATACATCATCTCTTAGATTTGTTGTGAGGATTTTCACACGGTATAAGAGCATGTTGAGAGTATTGTTTATCTCCATTCTTGAGATTTTTTTGCATGTTATTATCAAGATTTCGAGTGTAGCAGTTGCAACAGTTTCTACATTTTTGCAGTAGTAGCAGTTGCAGATATTCTCTATTGTTTTTGCAAGTCTTCTATAGCTTCAATTTATTCATCAAGAATTACTCCTCCTTCTCTATTCAACTATGATGAATGGAAACAAAAAATGATAGCATATTTGAAGAGCCATGATCTCTTTGATTGTCATTTTGAAAGAGAGTTCGAATCCTCTGAAGAGGAGATTGATTGGTGAAATAAAGGTGACGGAGCCTTTGAAGCAATGATGCTTTCTTTGCCTGAATACATGATATACCAATACCTTGATGTTGTTGAAACTCCAAAAGAGCTATGGGCCCATCTGGATGAAAGATTCAACAGACGGAATGAAGGAATTTGTCCAAACCCTTTCGAGAACAAGCAAAGTGATGCATTCACCCTCCTTGATGATCTCATTGATCATGAACCAATATTAAACACATCTCATATTGAAGTTGTTCACAAAGAAGAAGAACTTGTAGATTCTACACATGCTCCAAATTTCTTCTCTTTCTGTACCAGCTCACACTCTAGATATTGCAGAAGGTCCTAAATCCTCTGTTGCACTAGAATTTGTTGGTTTGCATCATGATCACGTGAATATTTCAGAGGTAAAATTAGCTATTGGAGGTAATGCATTCACTCTCCTCAAGCAATCACCTCTTATTTACTACTATATGATGATTATTTCATGCTTTCAGAAGGTTATTGAAGATTATGGCTATTGCCATTTTCTTGTGATAATTTCTCATGCATATCATGGTTTTGATCTCACCCCTACTGGTTCAAAGGAGATCTCAAGAAACCATGGCCATTCACTTGGGATCATTTCTCATGCATCTATTGGTTTTGATCTCACCTCTTATGGTTAAAAGGAGATCTCAAGAAACCATGATTCAAGTCTTGGATCTAATTTGGATTCTAGGCAATTACTACTTGGGATAATTTCTCATGCATATGATGGTTTTGATCTCACCCCTACTGGTTCAAAGGAGATGTCAAGAAACCATTTATCAAGTCTTGGAGCTGATTTGGATTCCAAGCAATTATTATTATTTGATGGTTCTTTTTGGCATAATCTCACCCATGATGGTTCGAAGAAGAAGACAAAAGACTATCTGCACATTCATGGTTTTGATCCTACCTCAACTGATTCGAATCACAGGTTCAAGGATCATCCACATACTTTTGGATTTGTTCTCATCACATTCGATCGGAAGAGAAAGTACAAGCACATTCTTTGTGAGCATGATCCACTTCCTCCCAAGACAAAGATACCTCCAAACATATGACCAAGCATCACACCCTCTTGAGTTTGGAGCATTAATTTTTGTGTGTGCCTTACAGTCTATTTTGAGGGGGGGTATTTTTCCCATGAAATTTTCCCCATTTCCTTGGTTTATTAACTGTTATTATTCATTGTATTGGGTGAACTTTGGTATTAGTTACTAGGGCCTAGGATGGATTAACGGGGGGTGTTAGGATATTCCTACACTCCATCCTAGTCTTAGTAGCATTTTCATTATTTTCATTTTCAATCATGCATGCACTTTTAGGGTTTGCATGCATTATTTAGGGTTTGCATGCATTTGCATGCATCCCAGTCAATAGCCCCAGCACCTAGCCCTCATTTAGCTATCCCCCAGAGCTTCCTTCCACTCAGTTTCATCCTTCATAGAGCTTAGTGCGCCCTCCTTTCATCTACTAGTTGAGAAAGGCGCCCTTCTTACCTACCACTTCAGTTTAGTTCAGTTATCTCCAGTTCCTTCCTTGATTTAAGGATTAACTGACTCTTAACTGACCTTATTACTCTAATGGACCTCCAGTGAGACTTGAATTCCCATTCTGACTTCAGTTAGCTCCTCATGTGCCCTTAACTAATTCTCCTTCATTCAATTAGTTCCAGTTACACTCAGTTACACCTACCACACTCAGTTAGACTCAGTTTGACTAACGGTTGACAGTTACTTGTGCATTGATGACTCCACTGATGATGATATAGACTACTAGTTTTGCTCCGATGACACTCCAGTGATATTTTCATCTCTCAATGAAGGCTAATTCGAATTGCAACCTTAGGCATTCGAATCCTCATGCATTGTACTATTTATTTGTCCATATTGTGATTAATTAATTAGTGTGTGTGAAGTATTTTTTCTTCTATCCGAGTTCTACTGTATTATTATTATATTTCTCATAATACTACATTGACCACTCTTCTTCTATTTTCTTTCTTAATCAATTACTTTCTTGTGAGGTATACATCATCTCTTGGATCTACTATGAGAATTTTCACACCTTGTATAGAGAAATAGTTGGCATTTTTCTATATTTTACTCACACTCGACCTGATATTGCATATGCAGTAAGTGTAGCATAAAGGTACATCGATCAACAACATCAGCTTCATTGGAGGGATGCCAAAATGATCTTGTACTATGTGCAAGGAACCACGTCCCATGGGATTCATTATGTTGTTGATTCGTTCTTGGATCTTCATGGGTTTTATGACTCTGATTGGAATGGTGATAGATCATATCGGAAGTCCACTTGTTGGGATCATGCCAAGTAAAGTAAGTAATGAAGGAAAGTACAGTTAGGCGAGGCCTGGCATTGACCATTTTTGGCAAAAAAGTGACTTCGCAAATCCCGAGCAGAGGGTATGGAGCGAAGTGCAGTTAAGAAGAAAGGACATGTTTCCTTAGTAAATACCAAGGTACTAAGGAAAAACAGAGGTGGTTGAAGTAGTTAAAGGCCGAGCAACGACTTGACTGCTACAGGATCAGGAAGTAAAGAAGCGACATGGTGTAAAGGATACTCCTCTGCAAAATTTGAAACTACATTGTCAGAGTTAGAAGAAGCGGGACCGAAGGGACATATAAGTTAAAGCTAAGCGTTGTCTATAGGATAACCATAGCATTTTTGTATTTTGGGTACTATGGGGGTTGGCCCATAGTTATTGTAATATGTGACTTTCGGGTACATCTATATAAGGGTAGTTTTTGTATAAGAAAGGGTTCTACTATTATTGGGTATTTGGTTGATTAGAATCGAGAGAGAAGAAGGAGAGAAAAGAATTTATAGCTGAGTGCATATAGATATGATTGTAGAGAAGAGTCTGTAGCTGAGTTCGCAGACTGGAAATGTTACCCTTCCAAGTAATATAGGAACAGTTCCTGTGGATGTAGCTCCCGCATAAGAGTGAACCATGTAAATCTATGTGTTATGTGTATGATTTTATGACATCTTTTGTGTCCTTTTTATGATGTGTGTATGAATATGAATGGTAATCATATGTGAAGTAAATGGAATACAAGTGAATGAATGTTGTGAAGTAACACTAAGTATGATGAATGCATAGTTAGAAGAGTAAAGACAACAATGATTCAGCATAATCTGTAAGCTTGTTGGTAAATACAAAGTGCGAAGTCCTCTGTGTATTCTGTCATGTTAGTATATGTTAAGCAAGACACGTGTTGTGAGGTTGTTAACCCCATATTCACATCGCCACGGTTGCAGAAACTTGATTCTGTAACCCCCCATATTTGCTTCGGGTGAGACTTCATCCTGGTTACAGGTTGATGCCGAGAGGGCCAGTGAAAGGGGATTTGTTGTTGCTGCAATAACTTCGTCGAGCCCAAGTCATCCTAGGTAGACCAATAAATAGTTTTGTTTATGTGCTTTGAAATGAAATTTCGGTGATGTGTCATGTTGATGTGGAATCCAAATAAGAATGAAATACAAAACTAGGTGAGTCAAACAGAACGCAAGTTTGTGAAGAAAGAAAACTGACACCCTTGGCTTACTTCAGAACATTGGCTACAAAGACATATATTTACTGAGTTGCATGAAGTTTTCTTCGCATCCTTTTCTAATGAGTTACATGATTGAATATCAAGGGTAGTAGAATGAAAAAATTGTTTTTGGGTGAACTACCTACAGTTTGGAATCCAGAGTTGATTCACAGGCTTAAAGGAATTAATAACCAGATTTCAATAGAAGTAGACTTTTGGCTGGATAGCATGTTGGAAGGCTATATTATAGAGTTTTGTGTGGACACTTTGAAGTCTTACAGTGCAACGGAAGGATACTTCTTCAAAGAATTTAGAGGTAAGTACTTGAAAAACCTAAGTTTATGCATTAAAATGCAATTAGCTAAAAAAGACATCTTAAAAATGCAATCAAATTCCTAGGGTTTGAGTCTGTAACGTTAAGAAACACATATAGCAACAAAGATGAAGATATTGGCATTTTGTGTGGTGGAAAAAGATATAAAATTGTCACTAGAAAGAGGTCTCGTGAAGTTGAACCTCACACATTCCTAGAAATTGAGTTAGAAAGCAATAGAAACTCATATCAAGCTGAGTCTAATAGTGAAATAGAACCTAGACATATCGACTATCAACCTATTACTCCACAGAAACCTATAGCTGTTGAAAGAGATAGTACTAGTTCATAGAACACTAGTAGCAGCAACAATGTAGGAACAAGCACACAGAATGAGCTGAGTGGTGGTGTACCTCCACTATTTCACTCCGCAGGTAGTACTGTAGTATTTCAGAAACCTACACCTCCTAGAAGAAGAATGGAAGATGATATAGAGCTACCTTTTTTTAAAGTAACTAGTCTAGAACATCAAAAGCAACATTGGTTTCTCTGTGATGTTGTCTAGAACATCAAACAAGTACAAGACGATGCTATAAAGCAAGCTCAACTAGTCACCACATTCAGAGATATAGATTTAACATGGTTCATGAAATATTCTATTGGACAGAATGAAAAATTAGCTGATATCAGAAATGCACTGATTAGAGAATTTAATAAGTCTAAATCAGAATCTCAATGCATTATAGACCTAAAAGAGATAAAACATAAACCTGATGAGGCTGTGTAGGAATTTGATCAGAAATTCAAAGCCTTGTTGGATCAAGTTATCTTTGACATTTCACTGCAACAACATCAAGAATGGTTTATAGATGCGTTGTTGCCACACATTAGATTACCACTGATGCAACAGAAGCATTGGAAATTGTGATGAAGCTAGAAGCTTTTACCATAGGAGAAATGAGCCAGGAATGGTACAAATACATTCATAGCTAGAAAACCTGACTTTATAGCTACAGGATATACAAAAAGGAAAATAAGTAAGAGAAGAGCTTTGGTGTACAAAATGTAAAGGAGAAGGACATTCCAAGGAACATTGTCCTCTATTTAGATATTACCTCACTAGTGGGGCACCAAATCCACTAAATCAACCTCAAGGACCATGGAGTGAGATTCATCGATGTAGAGGACATCGACCAGAGGACTGTTACCTACTTCAGAAGTATGTACAGACACCAAAGAACCTGTACTGCACATGTTGTAAGTCAGTTGGCCATGATGACACGAGTTGTAGAGCATATGACCTTATGATAGAAAGAAATAACGATGTCTACAGAGTCCAAGGAGAAACACTGAACAATAATGAGAATGCACAGTATGATCAAGTAAAATACAAAGGACGTGGTGGATTTAGAGGAAGATGATGTAATACTAGCCAATGATGAGGTCAGATTGTTTGTTATAACTGTGCTCAACCTGGGCATTTGGAAAGAGACTGTCAGAATCCTTGCACGACCTCCATGCTTAGAAGAGGTCCTATTTTATGGTCAAGTAAAAATCAAAGTGCCTTTGCGCTATCTTTAGTAGAGTCCGAGTACAAAGGGGTAGTGAATACTGCTACTCAGTGTGTGTGGTTGCAAGGTAAGATTTCAGAGTTTGGGATTGACTTTAGCACTCCCACAGTTGTCTTTCGTGACAATCAGAGTGCTATAAGTATCTCAACTGACCCAATGAAAAGACAAAGAACTAAACATATATAGATTCATATGCACTACATCATAAGTCTAGTGCATGATTAAATCTTTTCTCTGTAGTTTTTCCCATATTCTAAGAAAGTTGTAGACATCTTCACCAAATATTTTTCAAAGAAGAATTTCAGCCATCTCAGATCACTGCTTGGGATGGGTGAACATACGGTGAAGAAGGATTGAAAAGCAAAATTTTCAATTTTGTTCACGTCCATGTTTTGAGGGGAGGTCTTTTCCCATAAGGTTTTCCTTCTTTCCTTATTTTGTGGACAAGCAGTATGTAAGAGGGTTGACCACACCTTGTTGTTGGGCCCTATATTTATGGTATTTACCACATAAATACAAGATTAGTGGGGGGGTTTAGAACATTGAAAACCCATTCCATACTTAGGATATCATATATCACTAATTTTTTATTAATTTCCTAGGTGTTGACTAGGTAGTTGGCCTTATTTTATGATCCACATTGTAGTTGGAATTTGTTGTCGGATGCTGACTTTGACACATCTTTGACTAGTCATCGTTGTTGATACAACTTCAAAAAGTTTCGATGCGACATGACTTCGACAACTCCAACACTTTGATAGGTTTCCGATTTCGACACAACTCGGATGAGTCTCGACTTCAACATACTGCGACATGTTCCGCACCTTTGACATGTTCTACAATCTTGCAGTTTGCGACATCGACAAGAAACGTCGACATGAGATCAATGACCGTCGAACTATGACAGAATGTCTCTCTGTCTTCCAGTCGACTATAATGGTTGAACTGTTGAAACCATTTTAACTTCTTCTTTGTAACTGAACGTAATGGGAAGGCACCCAAGCGTATTAGAATTCTTTATAAGCATGGAAACTATTGTAACATACATCTTAGCAGAATCAATCAGTTTTGATCTGTTCGCAAGTAATAGAAGAACAATTCGCATTCCTGCATGTGTGCATTTGTGATTATTTGTATTGCATAATCTTGCTTTTGCTCATTTTGTTTATTAAAATTCTGCATAACAGACTCCCGACTCATTTAGTCGAAGTGTTGTCCCCCTCGTGCTTCTTGGACATGACATGGATCATTGGTATCAGGGCACTCAGTTTTGTTCGTTCTTCAGTTCTACCTATACACTTATCTCAAAGTTACCTAACTTATGCCATTTCAAACTTGCTCACAATCTCAGTAATCCAAGCAGACGCGATCTCCAGAAATGACAGAAGAAACAGATGATAGACATGCAGTCAACGAGACAGCACGGCTTATTAAGGAAGCTTTGACTCGAAAATGAACTGAAATGTTTGTCCAGTTCAACGAGATTCTCATTCGATTTGCTTCGACATCCGGAGGATCTTCGACGAGAATTCACTCTGATAAAATCAACCCCTTCAAAGTGCAAATGATTCTGGACATACCGAATCTTGAAGGTAAGATTGTCGCGGAATCCGTCGACAATTGGGTATTACAATTGGAATCCTATTACACTGTAAATCAACTCTCGAAAGCTGAAAAGATCACCATTGTATCCTGAAAGATGTCAACCTCCGTGCACTACTGGTGGGAGAACCTCTCGACAAAGATGGAGAAAAGCGGAGAACCCATCGACACATGGGATAAATTTGTCGAACACATCCGAAAGGAATTTTACCCACCGAAATACCTCGAGCAGCAGTATAAGAAGTGGCAACATATATGGAAATGGAATTACCAATCAATACAGAGTTACACTAACAATTTCTACTGACTTATGGCAAGACTTTCCGTCCAAGAAGAAGAGAAATTGCTTGTTCTGAAGTACACCAATGGATTGTCCCAGTATATCCAACAGGAAATGGAATTTCTGACTGTCAATACGCTTGCAGATGCTTTCCATTGCGCCAGCAAACTTGAAACCAACTAGAAAGGAAAAGAACATTTCGCAACAAAGCCGACATCAAAATGACCACCCGACAAGAAGGCATCAGCTGACTTCGACAAGTCAAAATCTTCCCAGCCGACACCGCCAAAGCCTGACAGTGGTAGGAAGCCTCTTCACAAGAGGGAACGTAGAAAACAACCACCGACCGGAAAATGGTGTGATTACCACCACTCATCTTGGCATGATACATCTGAATGCAAAGATCGGAAGACATTTTTGACAAAAGTGTCGACCTTTGACATGTTCGAAAATACGGTTGAAGAATCTGATCCAGACACGATGACACTTTTGACCTCGACCACTCTAGCAGCCTCGACTATTGTCGATAAGCAGGAATGAGAATGCCTGTTCCATAAACAGATATGGGTCCAGAGCAACCCATTACAATTGATTGTGGACAATGGGAGCCCAAAAAAATTTGTTTCTAAAGAAGTTGGGAAGAAACTAGTTCTTGTTACCACTTTGCATCCTCATCCTTACAACATCGGTTGGATGAAGGATGGACAAGAACTACAGATCACTCGACAAGGCAAACTAGCCTACTTCATAAATCCTTTTGAAGATGAAGTACTCTGTGAAGTGGCACCACTCTCTGTAGCCAACGCCCTATTTGGGAAACCTTACCTCTGGGATAGATATGGCATTTATCAGTCACGGCCTCAGAAGGTGATTGTTAGAATCCGAAATCGATGGTTCAACATACCAGAGCATCAACCTACACCTACGGTTGCACTGATATCTACCAAACAGAAAACGAAGCTCATCAATCATGCTCAGAAGTTTGCATTAATAGTGATCAATTCGATCATATTCACGTCACCAACCAATGCAGTTCTCGACAGAAGCAGCAAGTCGATCATATTCTCGATGAGTACCAGAACCTCTTTCAAGCTCCATATGGATTACCTCAACATTGTCAGGTAAAACAGTCCATTGAACTTGTTCTTGGTTCTTCTTTTCCTAATGCATCTGTTTACAGAAGATCCATTCTTGAAAATGAAGAGATTTGCAGACAAATCCAAGAATTAATCGACAAAGGTCATATCTGAACCAACTCCTCTCCTTGTGGAAGTCCAGTCATCCTATTTCCATAGAAAGACGGGACTTGGCACATGTGCATCGACTACAGATCTCTCAGCAAAATATCGGTGAAGAATCGGTACCCTCTGCCATGGATAGGAGAGCTTATAGATTGTCTAAAAGGTTCTAAATTCTTTACTAAGCTCGACCTCAAGTCTGGATACCATCAAATTCCAATCGAGCCCTCAGATGTGTGGAAAACTGCTTTCAAGACCAAGGAAGGATTGTTTGAATGGTTAGTCATGCCTTTCGGCTTAACCAACACACCTGCGACCTTCATGTGACATATGGATAACCTTCTTCGACCTTTTATCATCAAATGCGTTATTGTCTATCTCGATGACATATTGATTTTCATTCGATCATGGAAAGAACATGTCGGACACCCTCAGCAAGTCCTCAACACCCTCTAGCAACATTGGCTTTATCTAAACATGGACAAGTGCTCCTTTGCGATGCCCAACATCAAATATTTGGGGTATGTAATTGACTCTGCATGAATTCACATCGACCCAAAAAAAGTACAGATCCTCAAAGTTTGGCCCATTCCTAAAGCATTCAAGAACTAATAAGTTTTCTTGGTTTGGTGAATTTCTATCGACGGTTCATACTCGGCTTCAGTCACATAGCCTGGCCCTTGAATCAGTTGATGAAGGGAAATGGGAAAACTGTCTTCCAATGGACAGAAACACATCAAACAGCTTTTGAACAGCTCAAACACAGGTTCTGAACTGCACCAGTACTTGTGTTACTTGATTTGCATCAACCCTTTGAGATTGAGATGGACGCATCAGATTATGCCTTGGGCGCAATGATCACTCAGTCTGGTGACCCAGTCGCTTTTCACTCCGAGAATTTTAATGACACAACTAGAAGATACTTGATGTACGAAAAAATAACTGTATGCCATTGTGCAAGCTCTCAAGCAATGGAGGCATTACATCCTTGGCAAGGAAATGGTAATTCCCACTGATCACAAGCCTCGACAGTTCGCTCGGATACAATCAAAGTTGCAGACAAACCGACCACTCAAGTGGATTAATTACCTACAACAATTCCAATTGGTGATTAAGTATCGAAAAGGTAAAGCTAAAACCGCAGCTGATTTCCTTAGTCTACCACCCATTACTCTCCTTTTGATAGTGATGAATATACATGGATACGATACAACCACTTGGAAATAGTTGTAGGAGGATGACAACGACTTCTTAGCATTCTACCGATAGTTACAGACTAACAAGTCGTCGACCTCAGACTCTGACTACTTCCTGAAAGATACCTTGCTATACAAGCTTGGACAGCTTTGTGTATCGACCAGTGAGCAATGACAGCAAGACTCCAGGATACTTTGGAGTAGCAAAGACCCTTGCTATTCTATAGAATTATTTCTTCTGGCCTACACTTAAATATGACGTTAACAAGTACATTCGATCATGCATGGTTTGTGCCATTACTAAGCAACCTAATCGACGACAAGGATTGTATACACCTCTACCAATTCCTAGTCGACCATGGGAATCTATTTCTGTGGACTACTTGACGGGTTATTGTGCTACTAGACATCAACATGACATGATATTAGTAGTAGTTGACCGATTTTCCAAGATGGCCATTCTCATACCATGTAAGAAGACCACGACAGTGAAGCAGACCGCTCATCGCTTCTTTACACATGTTTGGAAACACTTTGGTTTACCCACAACCATCATTTCCGACCGAGATTCTAGATTCATCAGATTCTTTTGGAAGACCTTATGGAAACAGCAGGACACACAACTCTCATTGTTGACAGCTTTCCATCCTCAGACCGACGGATAGATGGAAGTTGTAAATCGCTTGGTAGTATAACTGCTTCGCATGTACAATCACCAGCATCGACGCACATGGGATAAAAGTCTTCCATACATCTAACACATCTACAATCGTGATCAACACAACTCTACAAGAAAGAGTCCATTTGAAGTTTGTTATGGATTTCAACCCTCAGCACCTATCGACTTGATCAATGCCTCGACACAACCAAACTCTGAATCCGACCGCAGCCAGCGAGAAGTTGATAAAGCAATCAAGTTCAGAGAACATATTTATGGCATTCAACGACAAGGACAGGATATGTTGCATAGAGAAAACGAGAAAGCTAATGCCCAACATGACAAGAATCTCATTCTTCATACATTCCAAATTGGGGATTAGGTCTGGTTACATCTTAAGATGGAGTGCTTCACTGGTCCTTTCAAGAATTGCAATCCTTTGCAATATGGTCCGTACAATATTCTTCGACAGATTGGCGAAAATGCTTTCCACCTCGACATGCTTGCTTTCCTGGGTCTACATCCAGTTTTCAATGTGGATCTACTTCGACCATACCATGCACCTTTGTTGGAACATAACAACTTCTCCACAAGAACAACCGAAGACATCCATCCAGATGTTTAGGAGCCTCTTCCTTGTGACACCATTGTGGGACGACGAGTATGCCTTACAAGAACGAACACAATTCCCTTGTTTCAGGTTTCCAAGGCTGGCCAAATCCCATCCCAAGGAAAGTGGTACTCTGCTACTGAAGTGATCGACAAGTTTTCTCACCTTCACGAGCAAACAATGGGGTTAATTGTTTCTTAAGGAAGGAGGTCTGATCCACATTGTAGTTGGCATTTGCTGTCGGATGCTGACTTCGACACATCTTCGACCAGTCATTGTTGTTGAGACAACTTCGACAAGTTTCGACACGACATGACTTTGACACCTCCAACACTTTGACAAGTTTTCAATTTCGACACAACTCCGACGAATCTCGACTTCAACATATTGCGACATGTTTCGCACCTACAATCTTGCAGTTTGTGGCATTGACAAGCAATGTCAACATGCGACCAGCGACTGTCGAACTAAGACCGACTATCTCTCTGTCTTCCAATTGACTGTAATGGTTGAACTGTTGAAACCATTTTAACTTCTTCTTTGTAACTGAATGTAATGAGCAGGGACCCAAGCGTCTCAGACTTCTTTATCAGCATGTAAACTATTGTAACATACATCTTATTAGAATCAATCAATTTTGATCTGTTTGCAAGTAATAGAAGAACAGTTCGCATTCCTGCATATTGTATGTGCACATTTGTTTTTATTTGTATTGCGTAATACTGCTTTTTCTCATTTTGTTTATTAAGCTTCCGCCATAACAGAGCCGACTCATTCAGTCGAACTGTTGTCCCCCTCGTGCTTCCTGGATACGACACAGATAATTTTGGCTTCTTATGCCACCACTTTCCATCATGAGTCATAGGGGTGCACTTTGATATATTCTAGATAATATTTTGTATAATTATTTCTGATTTTATGCCAATCCTAGAATAGTAAGTGCACCTTCATGCTTTAGACAATTTTACTCTACTTTTTGCTTTTAGTGGATAATTATAATTAAACACGATATTTTTGGCCAACTCGGCCTCCATATTTTTCTTCTCTCCAAAATCCATGATTTGATTTATTTTCCATCACTCAACACCTCACAATAGTACTTTTTACAATTTGTGATCCTTAGGCATGATTTGGAAAGTGATTTTGTCAGCAAGGGTTTTTTTTGCAAGTTTAGTAAGCCTGCTTTAGTGAAGATTTCAAATTCATTCTTTGGATTTCAAATGTCAGATGTAGATATATATTTGGATAGCCATTACATAGCCTAAGTTTTTTTTATTTACTCTTATACAATTATCTTTTATTTTTTGCATCAATTCAGTGCCTAATTTCAGTGATCTATGCTAGTTTTTGCATGACAATTTTGTGAGAGTAATTGTTTGCTTTGCAAGATCTTCCCATAAACTAATTTTCATAGAGACCTAGGGAGGGAGGGAAAGAGAGGAACATAGAGAGAGAGGAATGGAGGGAGGGGGGATGGAGAGAGAGGAATGCAGGGAGGGTGAGCGAGAGAGTGAGAAGGATAAATGGGGGTAGGGAGAATGAGGAAGGGAGGGGAAGAGCAGGGGAGAGTGAGAAAGGTAAAGATAAGGGGATAGAGAGGGGGGGATGAATAGAAATTTGGGGAAAGGTTTGGAGGTAATAAAGAGAGAGAGAGAAGGACATAGAGAGAAGTGGAAAATGGACATAAGGGGAGGGATGGGTATAGAGGGAGGGAGGAATGGAGGATGAGAGATAGAGACGCAAAAATCAAGTATAAGATGGTGGAAGGGTCATAAAATGAGGGAAGGAGAGAAAGGGTGTGAGGGATATATGGGGAGAGAGTGATGTAAATATATAAGGAGGGATGGATGCAAGGTGGGGGAGGGAGGGGAAATGGAGTGGAGAGATATAAGGAGGTGGGGAGGAAGGGGAGAGATAGAGTAAAATGGAGAGAGAGGGAGGGGGGAGAAACAAAGAGGGGTGGAGGGAGAAAGGCGTGAGGGTAATAGAAATATATATGGTGCTAGATGGAGGGAGGGAGAAAGGAAGTGTGAGAAAGAGATTGATTGGGATAAATGGGGAAGGATATTTAAGAAGGTAGGGGAAGGAAAGGGAAAAGGAGAGAGAGAGAGAGAGAGAGAGAGAGAGATAGAGAGAGAGAGAGAGAGAAGGGGGTGGATATTTAGGAATGGAGTGTAACACCTCGATTTTGACCCCGTTTCATTAAACAGGTAAATTATGTAATATCGTTATAAAACCATGATGAGGAGCCCAATGCCAAGGCCCCACCATCGATTTATCATTCTTCTATTGGAAATTAAAAATCGATGCATGTGGATCACGTGCTAGCATGGTACGATGGAAAATCATAAATATGATGTAAATTTATTTTAATAAAAATACCCACAACTATTTATGCAAGGCAACCAGACTATGGGGCCATGATTTTTACAAGGAATAGGGAGGGAAATGTTTAAACCCGTGAAGCCAATAATTTCACTCCAAGTGTGAATGAGAGAGCCCATGAACCATTAACTACCAATGTTGACTTATGCACCTAATCATTTAATTCTTCCAAGAGGTGGTTGAGGTAGTTATTGTTTTGGGAAATGGAGAGTATGGTTATCCATTTTTCATGTATGGGAAAGACATCATTTTGGAAAAATGTGTTTTTCTTCCTAGGAAATAAAGGACCCACAAATTTTCTTCCCAATCCATTATTCATCAATTATTTTTTCTTTGTCACGTCCCTATTGCTTGCTGGGTGTTTTCCTCCTTGAATTTATAGACATTCCCTTCATTTTCTAGCTGGGAAAGTCATATTTTTTATTGTAGAATTGTGGGGAAGAAGGAAAGTCGATTTGGGGTTTTGTGAGATCTGTTTCTTCCATCCAATTGCTTTTGTACCTATTGGAAATTTGAATTTTAGCTTCCAACTGATGTTTTCCCTTCTAAAATTCATTTTAGTGTGCACACGATTTTGGCCACTCATGGAAATCATGTTTGTGAATCCCACAGCTAAAACATTTTTCTATGCCCATCAATTGTGCTTTGTTGTGTGTGAGTATATTGTTGTGGTTTGAGGATATATGCATCCCTCTTTTTGTCTTGAACTTGTGTGTAAGCAACCAAGGGTAGACAAGGATTTGGAATTGGCTTGATAAACCTAGTGATGGTTGTAACCTCGCTAAAGATCGTAGGGATTTGACTACTTTTCAATGCACACCCTAAAGAGAAATAGAAGGGAAGCTATGGCCTAAGGGACTATGGAGAAGTGAATGGGATACTTCCTTGTGTTGGGTGTGTAGGTATTGTGGTTCCAAAGATAGCTTAATCTTGTAGAGGTACCGATATCTCTATGGTTGAGCTCACTAGCTTAGCAATTCCTTCCTTTCTAGTGCGTTGAAATCCTGATAAACGCAGCGATGGAATGGCTTGGATGAGATGTGGTATAGAATTGGATAGGTGTAAGTTTGTTGTTCCCTTTTTCCTTGTGGAAATCATGCCCAACTCGGGGGTGGCAGCTATATTGAGAGATTAATGAGCACAACTGGCCTATTGTTGGGTCGAATGTTACAATTGCATAACTAGTTTCTCGAGACAACTTTATTTCAAGATAAGTATTATTTTGTATTTGAGTATGCAATGTTTTTATTTAATGCATGCAATGGTTATGCTGGTAGTTGCATGCTAGATGTGTGTGGATAGAGTTTATTTATGCTATGTATATTTATTTATATTTCTGCACACATGTTTTTTGTTTTTGAATTTGTAAAATGAATATGGGGTGAAATTTGGAAGCCTAAGATTTAGTTCATGTTCCCTCCCTTAAGTTAGATTGATGGAATGGGACATGACATGGAGGAAGGATGGGAGGGATTAAGTTGGGGGCATGAGAGTGAGGAAGGGAGGGGAAGGGAAGGAGGTAGGATGTGTGTTTCTTTGTGTGTGTGTGTGTTTCAGAGAGAGAAAGGGGGTGGGTAGGGAAATCAAGGGAGGGAGGAAGGGTGAGATATATATGGGGAGAGAGTTCAAGGGAAAGATATAAAGAGGGAGGAATAAAGAATGAGAGAGAGGGAGTATGAGGGGAGGTAAAGGGAGGTAGGGAGGGAGAGATGGGAAGAGAGTGAGGGAAATATATATGGAGGGACAACAGGTGGGAGAGAGAGAGACAGAGAGAGAGGGAGAGAAGAGAGAGAGAGTGGGGGAGGTTGGGGGAGAGAGTGAGGGAGGGAGACATAAATACAAGGAATAGAAGGATACACACACACAAGCAAAGAGAAAGAGAGAGAGAGAGATGGGGGGAAGAGATATAGTGATGGAGGGAGATATGAAGAGGGAGAATGGAGGGA
The DNA here is from genome assembly GCA_027924585.1 of Larix kaempferi. Taxonomy (NCBI): domain Eukaryota; kingdom Viridiplantae; phylum Streptophyta; class Pinopsida; order Pinales; family Pinaceae; genus Larix; species Larix kaempferi. The sequence continues at coordinate 6,835,888 of BSBM01000088.1, forward strand.
GGGAGGTGTGTGTGTGTGTGTGTGAGAGAGAGAGAGAGAGAGAGATAAGGGGTATGGAGAGAGAGTGAGGGGGCGGATAAGAAAAGAGGGATGGCTCTAGAATATGGGAGGAAGGAATGAAGGAAAGGTGAGATAGGGAGTGAGAAGGATAAAGTGTGTGTGTGTGTGTGTGTGTGTGTGTTTGTTTGTGTGTCTGAGAGAGAGAGAGAGAAGGGATATGGAGAGAGAGGTAGGGGGAGGATAAGAAAAGGGGGATGGTTCTATAATATGGTAGGAAGGAAGGAAGGAAAGGTGAGATAGGGAGTGAGAAGGATAAAGTGTGTTTGTGTGTGTGTGTGTGTGTGTGTGAGAGAGAGAGAGAGAGAAGGGGAATGGAGAGAGAGGGAAGGGGGGATAAGTAAAGAGGGATGGTGCTAGAAGAGGGGAGGGAGGAAGGAATGAAAGGTGAGATAGATACTGATAAGGCTAAAGTGGGGGGTTGTGAGAGTGAGGAAAGGAAGAAAAGTGAGGGAGAGTGAGGGAGGAAAATAGAAGGAGGGATGGAGAGGGAGGGATGGAGAGTGAGGGATGGTGAGAGAGAGAGAGAGAGAGAGAGAGAGAGGGATGGAAAGAGAAAGGGATATAGGGAGGGAGAAGGATAGGGATAAAGCGGGGAGGGAAAAATTTGGAGTGGGGGGGGGAACATATAGGATAGACAAAATACTTAAAATTCATAACATGCTATACTAGAAAAGGGATAGGGGTATCTTCCAAAAATGATTGTCTCAAGATAAAAATAAATTAATCAATACCATGGGTTTATTTACAAAACCATGAGCCAAAAAAAAAACAAAGATACCATTTTCATCATATATAAATATTCATTAGTTCTTTGGATCATGGTTTTGTCCCAAGGTATTTTAAATTAGCCCATGGTATTGAAAACATATGTGTGTGCATGTATGTGTATTTTCAATACCTTGAGATAATTTATAAGAACTTGAGACAAATCCATGAGCCAAAGAACTAATGAATATTTTGGACATGTTAAAAAGAGTAATATCATTTTCATCATATAATTATTTATTATATATAGATTTCTAATACCATGGATTGTTTACAAAAGCGTAATCCAAAGAACTAAGAAAGACATTTCTTATATTATAATATAATTATTTACACACACGCACTTTTTCAAGGAAAGTATATTTAAATATAAATATTATTGATTTAAATTTAATTATATAAATGTTTGAGTTACTACAAATTTATATTTTTAATGTATTCATAACATGTGCACGGTTTGCTCATAACACATGCATGATTTGTTCATAATGCATGCGTGATTTATATCCGATGTTTTCATGTCCAATGACTTGTTAGGCACATCCCGCTTCAACCTCAGTCTTAAAGAACACATGTGTAATGTGGTTTTTATTTTGTGGGTGGGGTTTCTAAAACTAGCATTGCATAAAAGATGTCCTCCAACTTTGTGTGCTCTCCCTTTCATGTCTTCTTATACTTTGATGATGGAACTTCAAATACATAGAAATGGATACAGCTAAAATATAAACGATAGTGTTAGCATTTCAAAATTCCTAGTTTAGGAGAACATAAGAATGCTATCAAAACAAAAATAGAAATAGCATCCGAAAAGAATATTTGGGAGGTTTCATTCTCACATATTTTTAGGGAAAGAAATGGTGATGTAGAATCTCTTTCAAAAATGGGTATGGATATGAGTTAGGGAGAATGGTATATTTGAGAAGATTTAAATGGTGTTTCTACAAGTTTCTTTCATCCACTAATCTTTGAACCGGTATAAGAAGCAAATGATGGAATTAGCCTACAAGGTAATAAAAGAGTGGATAATTTTTGTTGTTCCCTTTTTTGTTTTTGTTGATGTGATTAGAAGTTGTGATTTCAATGGCCATACGGAGTTTTGAATTTTTGTTTGGGTATGTGAGATAGCAGATCTTGAATAGACAAAGGCTTCAAGCTATCTATGATTGGTAATGGTTCTTTTTGGATCTTAGACTGATATGAATGCTGTAGTTTCGAACTATGCAATGATATGCTATTTTAGAAATTTGTAACTATTTTTTTCTTTTTGAAGTGTCTTTATGCCTAAAGTGGTATCAATTAATTGTATCGCGTGGAGATATATAAAATCATGAAAAATCAAGTGATGTATTCAACTTTGTTCTGATGGATGCCTGTTGGAATCATTAAGAATGTAAACTTTGATGATAATAAAACTTTACAATTTATTTTTCGAAGAAAAAAAAATTTCAAAACCATTGAAAATAATAAAAAATTAAACATCGAAATAACAAAGAACTACTACAACTAAAGGTTTCAAAAATATTAAAACATTTCATTTAGATAAAAATATATCGACATTGCCACCTTTTACCTTTGTTTGTGATAAATTTATTATTATATTATACACTTGCACAGCCCATCATTTAAGGAATACAAATCTATTATATTTTAATTATATCCCTTGTATCTATATTTGTTTGTCATTTAAAATATTATATATTTTATTTATTAATTTTCCTTTTTTATTACTTTTACATTATATTATAATAATTTATTCATTGATGGTTGTGGCAGCGTTGGTGGATGAGGCTAATGATGATTGATTGAGATTAACTTTGGTCTATTAACATGACGAAAAATAAGAAATTTCCTTGTTTTATTTAGAATTTATTTTTGTTCTTGAAAATATTCAAGATATGTATTCCTAAATCATTTGCAAGAAATATATAGTCTTGATGAGATAAAGGGTTAGGAAGGTCCACATTTGCAAGAAATATTTTGAAATTGTGATCTAATATGGGTGTATTCATGGCATTCTAAGCTATTTTTTCCATCCTCAACTTTCTTGGTCACAAAAATGACAAATTCTTTTGACCCACAACACTCTATGACATGAGAACTTATTCTTATTTTAGCAATGTTTATTTACTTTCTTACACTAGTAAAAAATGTTGATCACCTCCTTATACAATCTAAATTTTCTCTTGATCCTTTAATTCTTTATGTACAACAATTTCTGCTTAAATTTAGATGTAATACTATTTTTAATGTTATCATTATTTTGTAGAGAAGCATCTTCCTTGATTCCTCAATGATTTAGCCGAGACGTGGTATCTTTATGGCAACATCAGTTGAGTTGTAGGTGGATCTAACTAAAGTTTGAAGCAATCGTAGGAAGCCTCTTATCTTCCATGTTACCTATTTGTTTTCTTGGACATTAGGTACCTAATCACAACCGTGCTCTCAATGGGGTAAAGACTCACTTCTATGAGAATGATATGATAGGGTGTACACCCTTTCATTTTGAGAATATAAGTTATACAATTCTTTCGTATTTGCTCTACTTTTCTCCACAATTCTCTAGAGATGTTGCAACCCCAAAATTCATAGAAATATTAGATAACAACAACTATGGGTTTCTCAAAGAGGATTTTTTTTCATATCTTAGGGCCATAGGTCCACTAATTTACAATTGTTTTTGAGTCTATAATAAGCTCTCTATCTTCCTTTTGTAAATTTTTCAAAGGTTTAGTTCTAGGTATGCTTGTGATGAGGATTTTTTTGTAAGATATTTGCATAGAATCACTTCCTCCATGCTATTGTTGTCATAAACCTTTCCATTTGGGTAATGATTATCATAGACTTTGTTTTTTTAGTGCTAATAATCATACCTATAGTATAGAAAAAATGTTTGAGAATTTTTAAATAATTGTTGAGATTATATAAACTCCTTATCATAAGAACAATATTTTCAACATAAAGAATTGACACAACTTACTTATTCCAAACAATCTTCTAACTTTTTAATATATATAGAAAAACAAAAACAACTTTGCTTGACTACTATTTTATAATTAAAAATATTTTATTATTCTTCATTTTCATTATTAAATATTTATTATTTATTCATTATTCTAAATATTAAAAAAAATATTTTATTACTTTAATATTGTTTACATTCTCAATTAGTTGTATTTGTTTTCATTTACCCATCACTCTTCTTTGTCGTTCATAACCACTCTTAAATTTCATGATAATGGTAGAGTGGTTATTCCAAAAGTAAATGTTTACAAACCTTGATACAATTCAAATCCAAATATTCTAATGCAAGAATAAAGTAGAAAAATCTTCAAACTTAAATGAATAAGTATTGTTAAACAAACTTTTTATTGCGATGAAGAGAACCTTGATACAATTCAAATCCAAATATTCTATGCAAGAATAAAGTAGAAAAATATTCAAACTTAAATGAATAAATTTTGTTAAACAAACATTTTATTGCGATGAAGAGGTGTATTCTACAACTTAGTAGTAGGAGAGATGTATAAATCCTTTATCCTTGTTAAGAAATAATAAAATATTATAAAAAATAATATGTTATATATTTAAAACATTTACATCCACATATATAAAACTAGATAAATTAAAACATTTCCTCGATGTTCGCACTCTAAAAAAGAGTTTGCATTTTGAGAAATTTGATCCCTCTCCGTGCTTGTTAGATCCCCTTTAAATGGATCTATGATGGTTTAATAAAACCTACAATCAATAAGATTACAATATTATTATCATTTAATCTCTTTATTTTAGGACTTTCGCTATTAACTCATATTATTCCTTCTTTGTAACATAGTTGCAAGTTGCCAACTTACTCATATATATATGCCATTTATATTTCAGGGATGGCTTTTGCATTCTGCAGAAATGAGTAGATGTGTTGATGTAATTCTGATAAATTTTCGATAGAGTAGATATGGTTTTCTTCAAGTCTTACATTAGAGACGACTATGCAAGCAGTTCTAAACTATGAGGTGCTATTGAAACATAATGGCCATAACCAGCCTAGATCCAAATCCTAGGCTCTATCAAGCGCCAAGAGGGATCAAATATCCCAAGTTACAAACCTCTCCTCGAAAATATGCTTGAGTGCAATACCTGAGAAGATGTTTGCACCTCGGGAGATTTGATCCCTCTCGACGTTTGATAGAGCCCGGGATTTGGATCTAAGTTGGTTTCCATCATGGTCGGTGACACAAAACTGGAGTTTGATGAGCATTGTACAAAACAAGTTAAGTTGAAAACACAGATAGAATTATGAGGATTATCATAATGTAAGTAATAAATATTAAGGATTGAGTAAATTTTTAAAGCAAAGGTTTGCACATTTTTTTAGTGAAGGAAAGCAAAGGTTTGCACCTCAAGGGATTTGATCAAATATATTACAATGTGATCAAATTTTATATTTCTTCTTCATTTTCTCTTGATTCCACTCCTGCTCCCTTTGGCATCTTCTCGTATCGATCATATGTGAAAGGAGGAAGACCATCCAGACCTTTTACTCATGATATTGTTGTAAATGGGAGTCTTCGTCATTCTTTCTTTCCAATATTTATAGTTTCCTTATCCAATGTTAATCCCCAATTTTGTTTTTGCACTATTGATGTAGATATATTAAACGTTGCAACATTGGTTGGGGCCTAAAGAAGTAATGGTGACTTATATGGAAAATAATCAATTTGTAGTGTTTGTTTAATAGCTGCAATCAAGTAATATTTTATTGTACCTATAGTTCCTTGGATAATCATTCATAGTGGTTCATTGTTCCCACCTCTGTAATGCTCAAGAATAATCTCAAATGATTTTCTTTGCTTCTCCGCTAAGATTTCAATTGAATAATTTCGAGTCCGATTATTATGAACAATGGCATTCAATTGTTGGTTTTCAGATATGAACTATAATGCACGATTCAAAGTTTCCATATCAACGAAATTAGAGTTCCAATTTTCCTTGTTATCATATTCCATGTATCCAAGTATGTCATATTGAAATCATTGCAAATAGTTTTTCTATTAAATAGATAAATTCAATGTATAAATGTAAATAATAAAAAACAATGCATTGTTGAAATCAATGCAAATTTTTTACATTTTATTAAATTGATAAATTGAATACATACATGTAAAAAACAAAACAAAATATGCATTGTTAAATCCAATGCAATGAATCAAATAAATATGCATCTTGTATTGCTTAACAACATTTGTTTGTGGTGTATTGGTAAATAGTAAGGTTATTGGGTTTGTGCTCACTTAGAGACCAAGGTTAAAATCCCTTTTTGTTTGGAATGCCTTATTCTTTATCTTTTTTATATTTGTTTTACGTATATTGATGAAATCAATACAACCATGTTTCTCATTTTTATGTCAGCTATTCTTTATCTTTTTTTACTTCTTATATTTCTAATATTGAAATCAATGCAACCATGTTTTTACTTTTTATGTTAGCTATTCTTTATCTTTTTTACTTCTTATATTTCTAATACTTGTTTCTTATGTTTCTACTTTTTATGTCAGTTATTCTTTATCTTTTTTACTTTTTATATTTCTAATATTTGGTATACGCATTGTTGAAATCAATGCAATCATGTTTCTACTTTTTATGTCATCTATTCTTTATCTTTTTTACTTTTTATATTTCTAATATTTGGTTTACGGATTGTTGAAATCAATGGAACAATGTTTTCTTATTAAAGTTCAAATCCCCTTTATTTTTTCTCTTCTTATGTGGGCTATAGTATTTATTTTACTTCTTTTGTTTCTATTTCTTATGGCTACTATAATATATTTTTTAATTTTTTACTTTTTATATTTGTAATATTTGTTTTACACATTATTGAAATCAATGCAACCATGTTTTTTTATTAATGTTCAAATTCCTTCTATTTTTTCTATTTCTTATATCATTTTTTATGTCACCTATACTTTATCATTTTTACTTCTTATATTTTTAATATTTTTTTTACTTCTTTATCATTTTTACTTCTTATATTTAGAGTTTTTATGCAACATTTCCCTCATACTCAACAAAATATTTATTACTTTTTACTTTTTATTACATTTTATATCGACAAACTTACGTTACAAGATCTATATTAATGACCAACAGTAATATCGACAAATGTTACAAGATGTCCCTCATACAACCCCTCTTGACCCAATCAAAAAAAATTGCTATCAACTCATCTCTTTATCTCTTTAAATTCTGCTATCACCCATTTCCAAAAAAATTATGTTATCAACTCATCTCTTTAAAACCAACCACCCATTTCCCAAACAAAAAATGATATAAAACCAACCACCCATTTCCAAAAAAAATTGTTATCAACTGTTACACAATTGTTAATAAGAAACCTTGTAACTATAGTAACTATACCCTTCCTCTAGATCGAGCTTCACATCAACGGGGAGCAATCAGATATCAACTTTGCAGAAACGACTGGCGGATGAACGAGGAGTCAACAAGACGTCTCTACATACATGTGGCATCTCGTGGAACTTGAACTTTAGCAACTGGAGAGATGTGGCCCTTTTTACTTAGTAGATCACATCCACTTCTAAAGACAGTAAGATGGATAATGAAATCACGAATGTCCACCGATAGAAAATCTATGAGGTTATCGATCCAATCTCGTGACATAACACCAGATCGTTCACAAGTTTAATGGTATTACAGTCTACATCGATCAAACTAGGCGTGTATAGATTGTTCTTACGTTCAAACTTTGCCTCCCCATTTTAAGAAACTATCACTATCCAAAACTGTCGGTTCCAGATTGTTTTCAGAAGTACTTTCTCTATAAATGGCGGTTTGAGGATTGTACATTATATATCAACGTGTGTAGTTAAAAAAATTCAATAGTATTCGAAAGAAAGGTTTGTGAGTCGTATCAATCTGAAGCTTGAGATAGAAGGATGGCATCAGATGGAAATTCCTCAACAACCTGTTTGTTAGAATTGAATCCAAACGTGCCATCACTGCAAGAGGTTGAAGTATCCAAACAGGCTGTACCTGCTGGGAAGAATGGAACTTCCATGATCCGCAAGCGATCCTTCGAGGGGCTCGTCGATAGAACCGTATCCGATATTACTGCAGAACTGAGCCGAAGTTCCATAAATTCGGACCTGAATCTACATGCAGTAACGAATTTGGACGCAGAGAAATTAGCTCAATGCGACTGCTGTGGAATCTTTGAAGAATGCACGCCGAGTTACATTTGTAGGGTGAGAGAACTCTTCTGTGGGCAGTGGGTTTGTGGCCTCTGTGCAGAAGCTGTCGAGGAAGAACGGCATCGCATGGGTAGGGACGTAACCGTAGAGGACGCTTTGCGGGCACATAGTGCTGTATGTGTTGAATTCAACAAGGTCGGTCGGTCGAATCCTGCCCTGTGTCTTGCTGGTGGAATGCGCGAGCTTCTGAAGAAGAGTTCTCGGGCAAATGCTTTCAGGTCCAATTCCAACAGTCCCAGAGAGACGGCAGTTACCAAAAGTACTATCTACCGTAGTAGCAGCTGCATTCCTGTAATGGTAAGGAAATAAAATAACACTTGTGTGAGCTGTTGTGTGAGTTGCAAAGCATTAAATGTGGCAGCTCAGTGGTTAGGGTCTCTTGGATTTGGAGAAAGAGCCGATTTTCGAATCTGAATGGACTATCCATTAATGATTTCATTTTTAATAATTCTCCATATTTTATTTATGTTAATAGAAGTCTTCCATGTTTTTATTTATGCTAATGCAAGCAATTCCATGTTCTTTACTCAAAACCTATTTGTCCGAAATAAATCGTGTAGTATTTGTACACCAATTGTTTACTTATTTTGAAACTCGAACAACTGGAGAACTCGTCTGCTTTTCTCACTTTTAGTCATAACCTGCTTGAGTCTGGCAGTGCAGGATTGTTTTGATATTGATGAAGCATATAGAGTTAAACTTATGCCATACATTTCGATATAAGCAGTTTTGATTATAATAAACCTTGCATGTCTCAGCTATAAATTTTTTGTGTGGCTATAATTTAAAAAAAAATGGCGAAGACGTACACACGCTAAAATGAATTCGAATACATATTACCGAGCAACGAACTCTTCATAAATGATATGAAGGACATTTTTGGGTGTTGAATAGACTTGATTCACATTCAACAAATTGTTTTAAGCTATCATAAAATCAGTTTCAAAACAGCATAGGTTTAATTTATATATATATATATATATATCATTTTTATAGCAACATATGCTTAATTTATATATCGTTTAACTCAAATGTATCCATTTCTTCTCCAAAGTCTCATTTAATTTTTTTGAGTCTCAATATAAAGTAAGACTATGCAACTCGACAAATAAGCTACTTCAAAAGAGGTGGGGCACACAAGTTTACAACAATACATGAAGTAAAAGCATCATACTAAGTGGCATGAAGATAATTGTGAATGTCACGGGTAGAGGACTCTTCTAAGGATGATATCTAAATCCCTTCTTGCACTAAAATTTAAATAGCAAATCATTGATTAAATTGAAAACACCTTTTACAACTTTCTCTACTTAAGTTCAGGTTCCTTATAACTAAACAAAAAAACAAGAACACCACTTTTATTCACAATGAAACAAGTGGACTTGTGAGATAAGAGTGACAATGATAATCAAACACCTTAACTTGTGACATAAGCGTGACAATAACAATCAAACACGTCAACATGTGACATGAGAAACATAATTTGTGTATCATACCCCACCCATATGTCTACACCATTGGTTAGTTGTATCGATGTGAACCATTCAATGTCACATGCCAATGCAAGTTCCATTATGCAATCAACCCATTCAAAGGTGAAGTACATTGTGAGATGGTATCTATGAGGGATGCTCGCATAATTTCATTCCACTCACCATGGATCTCCAATTAACATAGAATTAATAGTTTAGCAAGCCAACACCTTCTAATTAGGTTGATGATAGCATGATGGCTTATGCTTGCAACAAGGTTGCATAACTCTTTAGGATTGCCATAGCATGATGGTTCTTTGCACAAGTAATATCAATATTTCACACTTGAGCCTATTAGAGTTGTTTATATCTTCACACGTGCATCCAATCTTCTATGTTTCTTGCCTAAAATAGGTAATTGGGGACAAGATACTAGTTCAAACTATTTTACTAGAGATTGATGAAAAATGGAAATTAATACTAGAACTTGGAAATATCCTCAACTTATTTATCGTGCATTTATCAAGCAATTGTGAGGGTGGGCGCATGAATATGGTGGCCTCAAAAGTGGCAGCGGGGTCATCACAAATGCGCTCACAAATGAAAGGACAGACATTAGTAAGTATGAAATAACTTTCATGATTTCCCATGCTTCAAACATTCCCGAACTTCCAATAGAGATTCCACATCACCCCGGTAGGAGCACGCATTCCTCGACATATTTTAAAAAAATAACAGTAATTGGTTATTTTCCCCATAGACCGTGTTGCATGTCTTTGGTGTGATTGAGCATACTAACAATAGCAAATTGGAGTTCCTAGAGAGAAAACTAGTCACAAAGGGTATTTCCACCTCATATTCATTGGATTCCAAATAGGTTTTTTGTTTTTATTCGTTTTTTAATTTTGTATTAGTTTGTTTAAAAACAAAAATCTAAACCCCATTATTTTAATTAATTTGGAGCAATATTTACCACAATGAATCTCGAAGATAACCCAAACCTAAATCCCAAAGATAATCGAAACATGAATCTTGAATCACCAAAAATTGACATGGAAACTAATGCAAATTTCATATTTATTAGAACCCTTTGCAATGGATTGCAAAATACTATAGATCTTACCCGATTGTCACTAGCTAAGTTTCGCTAGAGCCAATTGTGTTTTCCATTGTAGATGCCAAAGCACAACTAACCAATATTTCCATTTACAGGGATAAAATATTTGAATACTATAGGATTGATCTAAGTAAAGAGCAAGTTTGAGACCTCAACATCTCCAAACAATAGTTGATGACATTGTTTATTGACCCAAGAACTAGATTAAATCCACCAGTGACAAGGAAACACATTTGTATCGATTGGTGCACCTTCCAACCATTCAAATACCATTGGATGGATAGGTGGCTTATGGTATTTGAAAAACCTTCATGCAATATGACGATATTTTAATTGCCTTCTAATTTCTTATCAAGGAAAGTAAGTAGTATGTACATTAATTGTTAACCCAGGGTTCGTTGCAAACTTGTGAGTTACCACATGACAAGAAATTAAATGTTGAAAATAATTCACACTCTGCTAGAAAGTAAATTCTGAACTAAATTCATGCTCTGCTAAAAGCTAAATGCTAATACTAAACTCACATTGCGCAAGAAATTAAATACTAAAACTAATTCATACTCTGTGGGAAAGTAAATTCTAAAACTAAGTTCACACCACACTTTATAGAAAGGTAAATTGCAGAAATGAAATCTAAAATCTATCCTTGTCAAATGCAAGTTACTATTTATAATAGAAGTAGTAAATAAGATTATTGCATTAAGCACATTCATTGCATTCATGGATTGTAAAATAAACTTCTCAATCACTAATCTACATATTAAAGTTACATCGCAGAAATAAATTTCATAACAAAAGATGCAAAATTTTTTAATTAAAACAAAGCAACAAATTAAAACTACATGATCATAACATAAATAAAATCACATTACAAAAAAATTATAAAACTAAAATCTATATTGAATCAAGATGAAATTGTAGTCTTTTCCATTATTATTTTGACGATTGATCTAAGAGTCCTCTCCCATAGAATGGAGAAGGAGCTCTTATTTATACATGAGTTTTCCATAACAAATAATAAATGAAGATCCAAAATATCCTCAACAAATTGCTAATAATTTGAATCTCAAAAGTAATTCAAAGCCAATTCTAAGTTCTTTGCTAACTCCCATGCTGTTTAAGATTCCTTGGAAGTCAAATTTGAAATTAGGGATGTGAGCCATAACAACAATCCCAAAACTCTTCCCAAATGTCTCCTAGTAACATTTAACTTGTTATGCACCACCATTTGTCTCTATCATCTTCAAATAATTTAGCATCATAATTTGAGACATATAAGAATGATAAAAATAATGGATTCATGAAAATCCATTACCCTTAATGAATATCTTTCTCCAAAGTGGCTTATGGTTGGTGGTAGTCGACTCACGTTTCTACAATATATGAATCTAAAGAAGTCCACATTGTTTTCTTATTAAGAGATAAATACAAAGTACACTAATATTTCCTAATTTCAATCAAAATTTAGTGAAATGCTTAGACATACAAATGGAAATCACTTTAATCCAAAATCCCATAAATAGGCACTAAAAATTATTAATAAAGTGTCACAAGAAACTAAAATAGGATTAAAAATAGGGATGAGAGGATGTGAAAAGTTGACATTTATGGGACCCATCATCTCCCCCAAAGTGAATATGTTGTATGTCCTCATGTAACCCTGTGTAAACCAAGCTGAATGAATGGTGTTCCTTTTTTTCAATACACACCCCCAAATTCACTGTCAACAAGCTTCCACCATTGTATTTGATCATTGATAGGTGTGAAATCTCATCTTGAACAAATTTACATGCCAACATACCTTCAAAAATAACATTATTAAGGAAAGAATGGAAGAAAACTAGGATATGCATCCATTGGACTGGCGATCTGTAGCTAGACTAGCGATATATAGCCATGGGGGATTCACTTAGTAGACCTAAAACATATCATGTGTGATCATGGGATATTAATGAGTACCCCTAATTTTTCTAGATATTGACGCAAACTCATTTTGTTGAAACCCCTCCCAATACCTAAAACCTGCCCCCCCACCCTTTTTATACCCCAAGTCATTATGAGCCCCTCTACCCCTAACCCCCCCAATAGCTGCAATATATTGACCTTATTTTTGATAATTTTAAAACCTGCAATGTGAACTCACATGGTAGGATATACTCACGATTTGCAGCATCAAAACAAAAGTGATTTCTCCAAAAATAAAAACTAGGATTTGGACAATCTTTGCAAGGGTGTTAGGAATGCAATTATTCTTCTCCCGACCAAAAATCAGAGATACCCACATCACGGATTTTGAGAAAATGAGAAAAAAACTGTAGATGACTATGATTTATTTCTTGAAATTTATGAATTGGGTTGGGATGATTTTTGGTGATTTTGTTCTTATTACCATATTTATACTCTCCTCCAATTTTCATATATACCCAGTTCATGATTTAGAAGATACCAACAATCCATTCTCTCCACTTTTTCTTTAAACAATGTGCATAAACAAATGTGAGTTTGTTGGACAAAATTGTCCTAAGTGCCTACTAATCATAGACTCCACCCTATATGATGACCTTAGAGGTCACTAATTGGTTGTGTTGGTTTAAACAGATCATGCAAGCCTTCAATTTCAAAAAAATCTTAGGCATATTGTTAGTAAGAGAAATGATAACATAAAGAGAAACATATTGTTGATGTGCCAAACTAATATGGATTTATGTGAGAACGAAATGAAAGAGAACATATAGAACCACATACATAGATATAATGGAACATAGTGATACAGTTAACTCAAATTATATTAACTGAATAAAATAGAATAATCACTATAAAATAAAGCAGTTGGAATTGTGGTAGCTCTATCTCTGAGAATAGTTGTGGTAGCTACGCTCATTTGTCACAGGATGATTACAAAAGGATTCGAAACCACCTTTTTATCATAAGCATGAGGGTGAAAACACGAACATCCAAAAACCTAATAGTAGGAGATGATTCGTAAAAACGTTTGTGGGTCTCAAGGGGATTAGTTGAAGTGTTAACTTCTCATGGGCATAACGTTTTCATATGATCTTTGTTTATGGCATTAAATATCTCATTGGAAAGGTCTAGCTAATAATTACACATTCCCCCAATCCAATATTGCGGTTAGCTATGTAGAGAGCATGGAGTTGCAAAAAAATGTCATTTAAGGCCTCAAAATGGCCCTAGAAGTTTTGGATACGAAAATCTGTAAAAACTATCTTGAGCTTATAAAATAGGTGGGTAGCCACAGATATCCATTTGGAGAATTTCTATGACCCAAAACATTTCCAAAATGGAAAAGTTGTTTTGATCTAGTGGAATAGGTGGGTGGACACCAATACCCATCTGGATCAGTCCTCCCACCTTATGAAGCAATGGTATCTATTGCATCGAGTCCCTTATCATATAGTGAACTATGTGCTAAGTTGAGCTCGTGATGAGGAATTTGTTGTGGTGAAAAGGTTATCTTTCTTTTACATCCTGGGAGGACTATGATTGTTGTTCATGGATGCATTGGACCTATTCGAAAATTTTGGTTTCCTTATTATCCTTGGTTGGAACGAGTGTGGGTGATTTTGTTTTTCTGGAGGAGCACCTTGAATACGTGGCATTGCACCATAGAGGTACTCGAATCAACGAGGAAAGGATTCCTTTATGTTCTTCTTGTTTCTACCGAGTATAGGGACTCTATGTAGAGGTTCTGTAGGTATCTATGATATGATGTTCACCTTCATAGGAAGTTGTAAAGAGGGAAAATTTCCTTGTGTGGGAGATTATTTTTTTGCACTGGTTGTGATCTGCAATATAGACCAGGAACTGAAATGTGCTAAGATATCTAAACAATGCTAAGACGAAACTGAAATGCAAGACAAGCTGAATACAACAATGGAAGGTGAGGCTAGGAGAGCCTCACCTCCTAAACTAAAATACAATAAGAACTCAGAATTCTAACAACAGCTACTAACACAATAGAATGAGAAGAAAGAGACAAGCTTCACACAAACAAGAATGATTGTATTATGAGGCAAGGTGCCTTTTTATAACAATTACAAAAGGAGCATGATAAATGCTGCTAATTATTTAATACTAAGATAACTCTAATAATCTAAATAAAAACTAATACATTCGGGAATAGAACCCAAATAGTGCTTAATACATGAAGGGGAGTGTGGGCCTCCCATACAGATCATTCCTCTCGGTCTAAGTAGAAAGCATCCCTGCTTTCCTTCCTCCTGGTCTAAGTTTGAAGCCATGTTTGCAAAGAAGAAAAACCGTATGTAGAAGAGGTGCCGTTGTTGCAACTTGATGAAGATCCTGATGATGTGTAGATGGTGAAAGATACGAGCAGGTGGGGTGCCCATACAACTGCTACTGAATATCTTGTGAAAATAAAATTGAGGGAGAGATCTGTGTACCTCCTCTCTGGGTGGGATGTGGAGTTGGTGTAAGATGTGAGCAGGTGGGGTGCCCATGCAGCTATTATACGTCATCCTACGAAAATAAACTAGAGGGAGAGATCTGTATGTGTTTTAGATCTATGTACCTCCTCTCTACGTGGTGTAGATTTGTGTACCACCGGAAAATGAACTGATACTGACCCTGAAAAGGGTTTGATTTAATACAAAAGCTTGAAGCTACCTCGAAAACCTCTGAAAGCCTTTTCTGCAAACAAAACTGTGTGAAGTGTTGTAGATTACTGTTAGAGGAAATAGCAAAAATGGAATCAAAAGAGAACTAATATTGGAAGAGAACTAATACTGCTGCAAAGTAAAACTGAACCAAAAATGTGAGCCCAACTGTGAGCTTGGACTCAAAGAGGGATTGGGTCCCTATGAAAAGGCTGTTAAAGCCCAAGGAAATGAGAGCCATGTTGAAGATGGCCTTGGCGAATGCCAAATGAACTTCTGAACTGTGTTGAAGATGCATGTTGAAGATGGCTTGTTGGTGAATGTGAAATGCACTGCTGCATAGTGTTGAAGATGCCATGTTGAAGATGGCTTGTTGGTGAATGTGAAATGTACTGCTGAATAGTGTTGAAGATGCCATGTTGAAGATGGCTTGTTGGTGAACTTGAAATGCACTGCTGAATAGTGTTGAAGATGCCATGTTGAAGATGGCAAATGAACTTCTGAATATCTTGTTCTCTCCACAAGAACATGTCTTATGATTTCCAAAACTTGTCCTCATCAAGCTCCAGATGATAATTACGGTTTACTCTTAACAAATAATTGCATTCTCCACCCATTACATGGAAAAACTTTGTAACGCTTGGGGGTAAATCAAGCTCTTGAACTTCAGAATGTTTCCTGGACAATGGCAACATGAGCACCCTGTTACATAAGCTTAACAATATGACCAATGATTTTATTATCGCCTTGTATATGATGACCATATATCTGTTTTGCCATGACTCTGGAGTTTTTTGGCTATTTCTGAAAGCGGTTTCGGAGGTTCAGAACTTTTAAAACTTTCCTGCCGTCGTTGGAATCTGGCGACATAAGAAGTCAGAGATTTGAGGTCTAAATTTTGACGGATTCCCTCAATTCAGAATTAAACAAAACTCCTTCCAAACTCTATTTATAACAGGAAAGAGGAACCTTTTACGGCCCTATTCAGAAGTCTCTAGGATCCACGAACATTTGTGTTGAAGGTGGAGATTTAGACCAATCAGGTGTCATGTCGTCCTTGGTCACCAGTTTCTTAATGCACCATAGGTCTTCTGGACACGAGAAGGATTCCCAGTGGGGAATAAAGTCCCTCAGTGGATCACAGCAGGCAAAATGAAGGCATGAGAGGGATTGCAGAGAAGGTGTATGCTGGGGGAATTGAGCGTGGAGATTTTTGCTGAGAGTGGAGAGTTTGGGGCATTGGGAGAATGCTGAGTGTGGAGCTGTGGGAGATGGAGCAGCGTTGAGAAATGGGTGCAAGAGTGGACAGGAGGAGCAAGACGCAATAGCTCGCAGCGTGGGAGTGAAGGGAAGGTGCCGGAGGAGCAAAACGCATGAGCTGCGCAGCGTGAGAGCTGGAATATTAGGGTTTTGCAGGGACTGTGGATTTGCTGCGCGTGAATGTGGATTCGTTGGGCGCAGATGGAGCAGGTAGTATGAGCATGGTGAATGCGGGTAGCTGAATGGGGGTAGCGGAATGCAGCGTTGGAAGGGAGGCCAGTGAAACATGAAGGTGGCGAAAGTAGGTAAAGCGCAGGAGCAAAGCGTTATGGTAGCGATGGAAGGGAAGGTGCGTGCAGCAGATGGCGTGCGAGCTAGGTCAGCGTAAGATCTGGGTACTAAGCATGAGGGATGGGCAGACAACGCAGTGGTGGAGCCGGTCTGAGCGTGAGAGGAGGGCGTGGGTGTGGCAGCGTTGGAGGGGCAGCGTGATTGATGGGCCAGGCATGAAATATGGGCAGCGCTGAAAGGGGGGTTGAAATGGGTGGAGAGAGTTAGGTTAGGGGAAGGTAGTGATGGTGCAATTCAGAATGCGTGGAGGCTGGTAGTTAGGGCGCAAAGGGAGCACGCAGAGGGGAAGAGCCTTAGGTAAGAGCTGGGAATGAAGAAAGGGGGGCAGCGTGAGCAGAGCCTGAATGGGGGGCAGGCTGAGCGAAAAAGATGTTGCGCGTGGTTGGGGTGGGTATTAAAGGCAGCCTGGGAGTTTGGGTGTGGAAGGTAGTGGCAGCATGAGAAAGGGAGTGAGGTTGCAGCAGCGTGGAAAATGGCTGGCTAAGGGATTAATGGCTAAGGGATTAATGCCTAGCAGAATGGGGAATTAATGAGCAGCAGGTAGGTGATGTGTAGGCTGGAGGGAGAGTAGTGATGGATTGTGAAGGAGAAAAACCATAGAGACTGCTCTCATACCCAAGAAACCAATAAAAAATACCTAAACCTAATTAACAAGACAAAACCACACCCATCAAGAAAACTAGAAACATGACTTTTTTTTTTCAGAAAAAATTTCTGAAATGAGAATGATCATGTATAGGAGTGAACTACTCTAATAACACTGATCCGGATCTTGGGAGCTGAGAACCGGAAGGCTTGAATGCCGATAGAGGAAGAGATTGAGCATGCAAATCTGTCATAAAATTCACATGAAAAACACTATTCTTGCATGAGAATAAGAATAAACAAAAACATATGAAGTGAATAGGAGTTGAGGCTCAAAGAGGAGCCCCACCTCTCAAAACTAATTACCAATAAGTCACTCAGATCTAATTAATCTCACAATGAACAATAGAAAATAGGAGATAAACCAAATGATTAACTTGTTATTATGAGAAAGCTTGCAAGGACTTTATATAGCATTATTACAATGTGTCTTGAGGCCATACCATGGGCCAAAACTATGTGCTACCAAATACCATGGATGGGAGAGGGTGGCCTCTCCATTTAATGCTTTTATGGCTTATACATGCCCCCTAAAATTTGGATGAGGTTGGTTCATGTCAAAGAGACTGTGGTAGGTGTAGTTGTCTCTAGTATCTAATAGAGCTATCATTCCAAAGTGACAATGACTCTATGAGTCAATGACTCATACACATCATGAAACATCCACATATATGGATGCCCTAAAATAATATAACATATCGCAAGTGGGGCCACATCACATAGTACCTCAAGTTTGAAAGGCTTGATGTCATATGGTAGGTGGAATTAATGACTGACACATATACCTTATCCTTGTCTTAGCCAATCGATAATGTATGGTTGTGGGTGGAAGAGGCGCTCATCTACCTCTGACCCTTCTAGTTCCTTTGACTAAATCAATGTGGTAGCAATGATGGCACTAGGTTCTACATCAATGATCCTCTTCCCCTAGTTTGGAACTATAATGTTGGGTTCTAAATTGGAATCAAACCCTAGATCTGATTCGTAAGCATTGATATCAGACATTAATGATTGATTTGAGTCAAAGCAATTAGTGTTGTTAGAATAGATTTGTAGGTCCATATTTTCACTTTTTCTTTTGTTGAAATTTCTGCTTGATTTTGATAGCATACCGATAAGTGACTCCTAGTGAAGAGATTTCCAGGAATTCTATATATGTTTGGATGTACAAATGTAGGCCACTACGGCATTTTAGAACCAGGTGGTAGTCGGAGACTCTAATACCCATCTTTGTGAGAAAGGTATGAAAGTTGTTGGTGTGCTCCAACACCATTTGGTTCCTCTCTTCGCGATATATGGTCCATCGCATCTACTAATCATCATAATTTTCCACATGGTGATATTGTTCTTTAACAACATCTATAAAAAATCCCAAGAGGGATTGGCCTCAAACATTTCAGACTCCTCTATTATTTTTTTCTCACAATAAGTTTCCCACCAATTTTTGACATGGGGGACACCCTCAAGGAGTGAAAAGGTGATATTTTCCCCGTTGAAGAAATTGTGGACAAAGAAATACCCTTATACTAGACTTAACCGTTTATCTAGGGAATCGACATCGATCATTCCTTCAAATAAGGGAATATCAATGTTAACTTGTACCTTGAAGGCTGTGTCTTCTCCAAAGCGACTACTTGATGATCACTCTGTTGTTGTTGGCATCCATTGAAGGATCAAGGTGAAATTTTCTATCACCATGTTCCTCTATTGCACGAGGGATTCCTACAGCAACAAATTGATAGGATTGTTGTGGAACCTCTTAACCTTGAGCCATAGAAGAAAAAAGATAGAATGAAAGAGAACAAGATTCCAAGAAGGAGGGTGGTGTCTAAAAACACCATTACAACACTTAAGCATAGAGCATTATGATCAAAACATCACAATGCATATCGAATATGAATGATGTCTCATTAATCACATGTATATTGACAACCCATAGGATCATCCTTTTATATTCCCCATATCTAACCAATTCCCTAAAGTGAGGAGGACCTGATTCACAAATAAGGGTTGTTGGTCCTAACCGTTTCCACAAAATCGGAAATCTCCCAAGGTTTACTTAGTTTTTGTAGTGCACCAACCATGGTCTTTCGGATCATTTAGTCATCTATTTAATCGACTATTCACTCATTATACGAAATTTCCTAGTAGGGCCTCCAATCGAATGCTCCACTAGTTTCCTATCATCAAATGATTGTTTTTCTCCAGAAGATCCATAGGTGTGATGAACTAGCAAGATCTTAGGTTCCAACAAGGATCTCCTACTTCATCATATCTCTTTCCTTCTCACTTCACGTGAGGATGCTTGGGACAACAAGAGTGGTTTCCCCCAAGCTCTACTAGTTTAAGACCCAACTCTCTACACCTATATCTTGTTGGGGACACGTACTGAGAGACAACATAGAGCATATTTCTATGATAAAACTTTTTAGTCTGTAATATGGACTAGGCTAAATATAGTGCATGTCAGGGCATAGTGAGGCTCAAATTTTATAGATTTTACAACTAAATCTATAAAAAAATGGGATGCAAATGTGATACTTCTTGAATCTCTTTGTAAGTAAAGTTGTGAACTGATTTGCAAACATAAAATCATTTCATAGGAATTGTGTAGAGTATGACAGTGCATTGGATTTCAGTAGACATGGATTTTTATAGCAGATATGAAAAAAAAGAGATGTAAGAGGTTCCTATAGGACAAATCTCTTACACTCAAATGACAACATAAATGTACTAAGATTTTATGAAAAAAGAATTCAATAGTTTATAACAACATGTAAAAATTTCATGAATTTCTTATGAATTTATAAGCAACATGACATAGACAGAATCAACAACAAAAGAAAATTTCAGGTATTGGTGAATCATATCAACACCTTGAAACTGGACCAAAGGTCAAAATAATTGAAATCTTAGTTATCAATTTCCATATTCAACACTACATTTATATCAATGATACAAATAAGTTGAATTTGTTGCTCAATGCTTTACTTGTATTTCATGAAAGATATACATAGACCTGATAGATTTATGACAAAACTGATGGGAGACAAATTACAGAGGCATGAAATCTCTGCAATACTCTACGATCTTTATCTCATTAGAATTTCATTACATACATTAGAATCCATCGACTAAACAATCCTAGAGACCCTCTAAAAATTTCCATCCATGATTACTGACCTCAAACTGCATTATATAGCCCGCTGGTGGTAATTTCTTTTGGTTTCCCTCAACTTATTTGTAATAAACTTTTAAATTTGCCACTTTCACTTTTAACTTTGTAATTTTCTAACAACTTTTTCTTCATTCATCTTTTCTTACTGGAACCCCTTTTATTTCCTTTATGTTCAGATGCTTTCCCTCTCATGTATACACTTGGTTTCACATGTGGTTGTCCAACTATTTGACCTATTGATTAGGAACTTAGATGAATTCTTTGTTGACCCATTGGTCTAACTCCTAACTATCCTAGTAATCGATGCATCATTTAGATATTATCTTTCCCTCTTAGTGGCATTAAAACTTGAGGAATTGAATGTCCAATAGACTGCACTTACACATGACTTTATGTCTTTCCTATATTTTTCCCTTGGGGTGGAAAAATTAATTTATGGTATTTGGACACAAGAATTCCACTCTTTTCCCATTCAGTATCTATGTGCTTTCAAATTCTCCAATTCTAACTCTACATTCATGGCCTTTTCATATCATATAGGTCACATCTTTTTCAATATATTCTTCATTCGGACCCAAATTTCAAGTTGAGGCTTCAACATATCAATAACTTGATTTCCACTTAACACTCCTTCCAATACACCAAATTGGACAACTTCATCCTTTTTTTTTCTCATATGATTTTTATATTCCTCCTTAGGATAAATTTCCCCATTTCCATCCTAGGGAGGGTGCAATCCCAACCTTATGATCTCGTTGAAAAGGCCTTTGAAGGTGTATATTTCATCAATTAGTGCCCATATATTATTTTGATTTCTTTTCAACAATGTTTGCTTCATAATCATCTTCCTAGATATTTTAAATAACTCGGTCATGTTTTCAATTTGTAAATCTTCCAGTTGATTTTTAATTTTTCTATTCAGATAATTAATGATTTGCTTTGCTTGTTTTGGCATATCTCCCAGCTACTTTTCAACTCACCTTGCTTCTTCTTCAGATGATTTTTCCATCTCTGACTCATCTTGAGTTACCTAACAGTGGTCTTACATATTCAGGAATAGCTAAGCTATTTTATCCCACAAAGTTTGGTTTTCTCTTCTTAGTAGCGACTCTCCTTCAACATCCAACTGTAATTTGGTGATTTGACTCTTAATATCATTTACCTCAACTTCCAATTCATCAATATTATCCTCTTTTTCATTGACTTCAATTTCTAATTCACTAATTCTTCTATCTTTCTGGATAACCTCATCTTCTAATTATTTAATCCTGCTATCACTACTTTATGGTTGCTAAGCTAGGGTGTCTTCATTCCATCAATTACCTCATGAGTTGCTTGCTTTGTAGGTTCTTTTACAGTCTACCTTGTCTCTCCTACATGTTTATTTTCCACTTGTAGTTTTGGATATGATACATGAGGGGGGATGTTTATTAGACAATGCTACCTTTTTTAACTTTAATGAAGTAATTTGCAATTGGAGATCATTTATTTTATTTTCGTTCTCTTTTGCTAGATTCTTATATTTCAACATACTTGCATAGAGTTATTCATTTTATTCTTGATCCCGTCTCAGTTCAAGAGTATCAAAAGGTTGTGTTCAAGGTATATTTAATTGATTCTTGTGATGAGCTATCTCATTATCCTTTTGTTCTAGCAGTGATTTAGCATGAAATCGATCTCCTGGATCAATCCCTCAGGCTATGATTTTTTTTTCGAGCTCTCTAATAGGGATATGATTTCCCTCCTCAGTCACTTTGTCTATTTTCCATAGTTGCTCAAATTTGTCCAGGGTTGTTCTCAATTTTATTGTTGTCTTTGCTGATTGTACCACTTATATACAAATCATGTCACTGACTTGCCTATAAAAATCCAGTTTGTCTAGCTTACCAAACTTATTACATTCGAGTTCATATTCATTTTCCCTCTAGTCACTCAAGGTAGGAGGCATTGACACCTTAGGATCTCGAAAAACTAATTGCAAACTATCATTTTGGTGGTATGCAACTGCAAGAAACCTTATCTCTAATGTTCCCACCTATTATCTGGAATCATTTGTTAATCTTACATTTTATCTAGCCTACAGATATGTTTTCAGTTGCATGAGATTTGATGGAGGTGATGTTTGTAGCACTCGATGTACTGTAAATTCAAGAGAGGGGTAATGAGTGAATTTAATCAATGGCCCTTCTTTTCTAATTGATGGTTGTCTATTCAACTAGGCTAATTCCTTTGGGATTTCCCCAGTTTCATCCTTCTCTACCGGTGTCTACTCCACTTCTTCATCTTTTATTCTGGCCTTTTTTGTTGGTGTACCTTGATCTACCTCATCGTCTTTCATATCTTCATGGAGCTCTTCAACTCCCCTCTTTTGTCCTGCATGTTTATTTGAAGTACCTTCACTAGTACAAAATGAGATAGATAAATAACAAAAAGAAACCAAAATCAGCATAAAAATGACCACTTTTGAGTTGATAATTATTGGTATCAAATTAGTGGTCATTTATCACGTGACCAAAAATGTGGTCATATTCAGCTTGGTCATTTATAGCTTATCTTATGGTCATTTATTTGGCCATTAATTTGGTCATTAATTGTCACAATTAATGACTAAATATATGACCACAAGACAAGCTATAAATGACCAAACTAAATATGACGACATTTTTTGTCACATGATAAGATATCATAAATTTGCTACCAGTGGTCACCAACTCAAAAGTGGATGTTTATATGTGGATTTTGGTCATTTTTTCAGTCGGTTATATCTCATTTTGTAATAATGAAATATTGGTATTGCAATATCATGAAGGAACAGATGAATCAAACCACCAACCTCCTGCTTATAAGGAAGGCATTGTTCCATTGAGTTAGCACCATTTAAGACTTTGAGAACCTAACTCATAGAGTCCTCTATAATGGTAAAAATTATCAATACATGCCTTTGATTATCTAATGGCATAGATTGTATAAGTTCATAAGATATGATCAAGAAATTTATGAAACCCATGCACATGGATATGGAAATACTATAAGACTTTGAAATCATGTTATGAGATATAAAAAAATGAATTCTAAAATAGGTTTCACTTGGGCATTAACTAGCATCATCATCATCAATAATAATAATTAGCGTTGGAATTTGAGATCCAAATTATTCATCCAAATTAAAGGTTATTTAATTAAGTCCATTTATAATGATAATAATAATAATAATTTATTTTTAAAATCATAACAATTTTAATAGGGTTAGGATTTGCTTAAGATTTTAACTTATGAAATCTTAAAGTTAGACACTATTCTCAATAATAATTATCCCCAGCAAGGTAGTGAATGAAAAATCCTTTAAAAAAAATAGAATATGTATAAAAATTGTCCAAATTTATAGGATTTTTAAGTAACTAGATTGAGCGATATGCAAGGTAGTGAATGAAAAATCCTTTAAAAAAAATAGAATATGTATAAAAATTGTCCAAATTTATAGGATTTTTAAGTAACTAGATTGAGCGATATTACATTTGGTATGGAAGAGTGTAGACTTGAGTACAACAATAAATGCAGGAATATTTCTTACCACGCAAGGAAAAGCAAATTAGTTTTCAAGATAACCGATATATATGTGTGTGTTTTATAAAAAATGGAAAATATAAAGAGTAGTGAAATGCAATATTATTTAGCAATATATACCATTAAAATGCTAGAATATTTCTTATCACGCAAGGAAAAGCAAATTAGTTTTTAAGATAACCGATATATATGTGTGTTTTTTTTATAAAAAATGGAAAATATAAAAAGTAATGAGATGCAATATTATTTAGCAATATATACCATTAATTTTAAGTTTAAAAAAAAAAACTAACATAAATTTATCTTAATTTAAAATAAATATATAATAGTAAAATTACATTATAAAATTGAAATTAACATATTAATAAACTTTAATGTAAAATAATAATATTTATATTATATATACACAATCAAGAATATTTTTGACATACAACAACAATACAAACCATTCTTTCATATAACATAACATATTTACAACAAATTTTGAATGAAAATAAAAGAAGGTAATGCACCATTGAGAATCGGTGTGATTCTCCCATGGTTATTCATTTTATAATATTTTCTCTCTTGCTCCGGTCACTGAGTAAACAACTGCAATAGTTATGGTTGAGGGAGCATATTATCCAGTTCTAGTTTTTAATACACAACAACACTCTCATGAAACTTGGATTCAAAAGTAAGCAACTCCATGATACAAAGAGATAAATTCTAAACGAGCCTATTCCATGTGCCAAGAGTCTTCTTTTGTCAAACGGGTATTGGATTGATATCTTTGTGCATTGGATCTATTATACTCAATAACTTTCCGATAATCATACCTTACACCTAATTCTATTTTGGCTTGAACTACAATGGTCGTGTGTTTTCTAGGTTAGCAAATTCATCAAGCATAAGGAATTGGACATGCATCTTGACTAAAATTTTCTTTATTTTATGGAGTTTTAATGGATTAAGGATATTTGATTTATGGAAGTTGGGATAATTTTGACTCGGTCATAAATTGGACATAATATTGATACACTAAATTATTGATTTATTGTAAGTTGTTTACGACCCTTGGCAACTCATGGTTGATGATGAAGTCTATTTAAAGAAGACTTGAATAACTCAATTACAAGATGTTTTAAATGACTAGTATTGACCTAACTTGGTAGGATTGGCCTGATTTGGTAATTTTAATTAGTATTTTTTAGACACTAAAACTAGTTTTCGAGTTGGGGTTTCCACAAGAGATCTCAATATCTGCCTGCTTGTTGTTGTTTAAAGTTTTCCTCTCTCCACTATTTTCTATGTATTTTTTTTATACTTGTAGTTAGTTCTAACATGAAAGCATGTGCTTAGTTTTATCATGGAATCCTTGGTAGTGTTTTGGATTCTTATTGCTAGTGACAACAACTGAAAAATAATTTGAATGGTTTAAAAGTTTCAAATGAACAAAATAAATTAAGCCATTAGCATCTGTGATAAATTATGATTGAAACATCACATTCTACCAAATACAATATCCTTTGATCTTGCACAACACACATTAGAATTTCATTTTGCATATTTTTTACTCTAGTTTGTATCATCAAGTGGAGCAAAGGGGGAAACAATACTTTGGAAAATTCCGGAATTAATGGGGAGGTATAACACAATGAACACTACAAATTTTGGAGAACATAATTGCATCTATATTTTGTAGGGAAATATAGTGGCTACAACTCATGCAGAGGGAGTCATGGACAAGATATTTTTTAAGGATGATAAAAGCATATTTAAGTATAGTATTCTACGTGACTATTTTGGATTCAAAAAAACATATATATAGATTGATAGGCGAATACTAAGTATGAAACATACTATTTACTACTAAAAGTTGTAAAGTTTGGCGAATATTATGATAAAAAACATATTTTATGTAAATATAGGCGATATTAGAGACTAAAAATAACCAAATAACGATTTTTTAAAATAAAAAAGAACCCAAAAAATAGCCAATTGGCTAAATTTCACGCCTAAAAATTTCCATGGCCATAGATGATACCTACATTGGAGATCAAGGATCTACATGCTATACACTTGTTCCCTTTACCAAACTTACTGCTTCAACCTACTTAGGATATTGAAGGAGAGGAAGAAGGATGTACTGCTACTTACCCATTCATTTAGCTAAGAATCTCAGTAGGGTATGGAATCTTGGTTGATTGAGTGTGTACTACTTCCTAACTAGTTTCATCTAATACATCCACTTCCGGAGGCCCTTCTAAATTTATATATCTCACGTTAACATGTCAATTCCAAATCCAATTTGTGATTTGGAGGGATTATATATCGAGATATAAAGCTCCTTTTTAAGGTCCGGAAGAGGTCAACTTATTAATATTCGTTGGTTGCGTTGGCCTAGAGGTTCATGCTAAATCGCTATTTCACAAAATAGGTAGAGCACCCTGAAACTAGTGAGGGGTAAAACTATAAGTTTAGAAAATAATGTTGTGTTTCAAGAGGAGAGGGAAACCTAGAAGGCAGTTAAAGGGTGCTATCCAACATGTTAGGCGGAAGCAAAGGGCACTACCCAACATTACAAAGAAACAAATCACAATAACAGTCATTGATCTTCATCGCCTTGCAATGCTTGGTTAGTGGAAAGGTGAGTACATACCTAAGCTTGTTTATCCTGCATAATGAATTAAAAGTAATAGTTTAAAATCTACAATTATGGATGCATGCATGATATATGCACTGTACTAAAAAAGGATAGCTGTGAACATGGAAAACATTTCACCTAGTACAAACCATGAATAAAATATAGTAAGGAAAACATTTCACCTAGTACAAACCATGAATAAAATATAGTAAGTACCAGGAACTTGGACTATATGGGATACAACCTGTATATCTCCAACTGGTCGGATCCCCTAGATTTTAAAACTGGGGAAAGAGGAGACCGAGAGGGAATGTATCTCCACACACCAAACCTATAAAAATCATAGCTCTACATGTGGCACGTGATTGCAGACCCTCCGGAAACTGGGGAAAGAGGAGACCGAGAGGGAATGTATCTCCACACACCAAACCTATAAAAATCATAGCTCGATGCGGCGCAATGAAATGTGGTAAGACTAGGCAGGCCACCATCCAAATGACTATTTGGTAGAGAGGCGAGAATCCATGGAAGGAAATGATCGTTTCAATGTTCAGAACATCAGAAACCATGTAGCCTTGAATAGTTGCCACATATGGCAAATAAAATGAACTAGAAAATTAAATAATAATAATAATATGCACAACCCAAACCAAGAATGAAGTGACTATGGAAGGAGATCGCGTAGCTAGCAGTTGGAAGAAGCAGACACTGAGCAGAGAGTGATTTAGCATACCAAACAATTGACGTGGTAGGAGGGCGAGCTTTACACAACAAAATACGAGGGCAGTGATCCTAAGCAAATGCAGACTCGCACACGGGAATACATAGGGAAGACAATCGGTAGACTAAAGGGTGCTCGACAGTGTTCATAGTTTCATGATTTTACCCCGAATCTAAGCAACACACACAAGAGAAGGTTTTTTTTGTTGTTTGTTTTTCATCTCAGGCCACCAGTGCCAAAGGATTTCCACTGGATCCTACCTTACACAGAGAATGCATGCAGGCCATCGACACAATTCTTGAATACACAATCATCAATTCAATTTCATAAAGATATGGCTGAGGAGGTGACTAACAAAATACCCATTGTATCCAAATCAGTGTTGATTTTCTCACCAGAAAGTTTTGATGAAATACACAAAAGCTAGTTGGGAATTCTTTGATCGCAGGTTTTAATGTTATGACTCTATCCATTCATGTACCGCTATAATGAACAGAGTAAGTCGATGTGGTAAAGGCCCGTGTCTAACTATGGGCCAAAGGAAAAATTTTCTTTACAAATGTCTATTTATCACTTTTGTTTTGAGAGTAACCACATATTCGTAGTTTAGCTGTGTGAGAACACTGCGCATTAAAAATTTCTCCGCTTGTTGATGTGTTCCTGCATATAAAAGTCCTTATATGAGATGTATTTGCAATTTCCAAAAGAAGATACAAAATTTGTATGAGTAAACTATTATTTGAGTTTATATCCCAATGTATAGGAGCCTATTTCGTACCCTAGGGACTCCATAATTTTGCAGACGTCCGACATAGTCGGGACTTATGGATATTAGATTGTGTCTAGCTGCAATATATATGGTAGAATTGCAATATATATACCAACACAAATTTTAATATAAGTGGTAGGTCAACCCAACGAGCTTGACCTCAAAACAGTTAGCTAGCCTCCTGAATTGGAGAAATAGTGAAGGATTTATTGTGATTGGTTTGGGATACAATATGTTCGAAGGTTAATTCCACCATAGAGCACACTAGTTCCTTAACTAAAATGCGTGGAAGATATTGAGACGGACACATGTAGCTGCAATTATATGCATGGGTTGAGACATGGCTATTTTCAAAGATAGAAAACATAATAAAATAATTATTCACAAATATCTTCCTTTCACTTGTAAAATTTATATAAGTGGCCTGAGCAGAGCCATCGAAAAGTCAAGTCCCCATATTTTGTGAAACTCGCTACATCCATGATATTTCAGAAGGTAAGCGAATGAGATACCATAAGAAGTCAATTTTAGAATTTTCCAGGAAAAATCTATTACACGAAGGAAAAGGGTCTACAACTCCTCCATTGTTTACATGATATAGTTTATACATCCATCCCGGCAATTATTACGCTGACAGAAAACGAGATTCGAATAAGTGTCCAAGTGAATGGTTTTCTTTTTATCTGGAATGTATTTATCACTTAGAATAGAACATCCCATCTATAAGCAGGTGTACCCTTAACACTACATAGTTTGGGTAATGATGCAGATACTCTTTCATCCCTACCTTGCTTATTTTGGATAAACAGGTCAAACCGCCTTGTGTTCTAAAACCGGATAAACCAGTTATGGCTTTGGATTCACAATGAAACAAAACTTATACTTATCTTGCTCACACTTGCAGACTTAATGATGTCCACATATTCAACCTACAAAAACCAATGCGTAGAAGCAAGTCAAAATAATAAATCTTCAAAGTAAATAGATGCAAGTGTATTATCCAACTTATCAACTCAAATATAGAAAGCATGCCATAAAAGTAGCATTACAGACCGGATGCCATATGAAGACCCAAGATAATCCCACAAAGGAGCAGTGTACAACTTGCAACCAAACAAGATTAGATCAGTCTTGAAAAAGAGGAATAAATGAACCTAAATGCAACAAAATAACCGATCCAACAAATACGAATCCAAACAAATCCACAGAGCCAAATAGAGAAGGCTTAAAAAAAAAAATTTCAGATTCAACCCTTTTTTTTGGAATGCATTCAACCCTGAGAGATCAGATCTGTTGGAGCTTTGTTTTGAAAAAATGCCCTAGTTTAGTTCACTCTATTTTCAGTCCCATTCTTTTTTTCTAATTTACTCATATTTTCAAGGTCATCCACTTTTCCTTCTTTTTTCCTTCTTTTATTAATATATATAACATATTAATATATTAATTATATATAATAACTATATTATATTAATATATTAATTAATATATAGTAATAAATATATGATATATACATTAGCATATAATAATAATAATATATTTTCAAGGTCATGAGACACCAAGTTGGTGTATGGGACCACCTTCTTTGTAGAACAAGGGATCCACTCTATGCATAAATATGACATTTTGGAAGGGGATGAGTAGTATAAAGGGGTATAAGATAACACCTTTTTATTTAGAATTTATTTTCTCCTTTATGTTTTAATGAAGCTTTTGGAGACATAGGGAAGAACGGTATGTGGTTATTCCATAAATGGGGGATTCTTTAAAAGGGATTTTCATAACATATAGAATGGGTAAAAGGGATAGAGGGTTAATTAAAAGGGACCCCTTTTAATAAAGGTGCGAAAAGAGATTGTTGTATATTTTTAAAATTATAATCATAAAAGCCGAGTATAAAAGATTTAAATTCTTATTATTTGGGGACTAGAATTTTAGAAGGGGTAAATTATAAATATGGGAGTTTTAATATAAAAAGGATGGATTTTTTTTTTAAATGGAGGATATAGGCCTTTTTCTCTCCACAAAAACACCAAGGTGGTATTTCTAACATTCTAGACATAAGCGTGATGAGTTGACATCCATAGACAAGATCACCAAATTGGCTCGGAGGTAGAAATTTGGCAGATTTCAATTAATGAGATGCAAAAAAAATTTACTTACTGAAACTTCAACCGAGTGCCCAAAGGAACAAAGATTACAATTTTTGCCAAATGAAATATGAACATGATAAATGTGATAAGTTGAACACAATGGTATAGAATTCAAGAGATGATGATACATTTAACGAGAACCGACCAATCTCCGAGACACGACACTAACTTGACTATCATGACCATGCAACAGATGCAACTTGACAAGTTTGTCATAGGGGTCATATGAAAGTGTAAATGGAGAATGAGATACAAACGTGATAAGCATATCTCCCTAAACAAAATTGTACATATGGAATTATTTTATAAAAAAATTCACTAGGTTCGCCTCTGATGTCACTTTTCGACACTTCACTAGGTGACATGGTTGGCTGAAGACAACACCACAGATCATGAGCTAAGCTAGTTTTCTAACCAGGGAACAGAGTTTTTACGACACGGGAGGATGGAAGGAAAGATTTCTCGCCCTTTAAAAATTTGATTGATCGACGAGTTAAAATCAATCTTCAATCGAAATTGCAGCATAAATTAAATCAACGGTTGATATTTCATTCAGGGGCCTAAAGTGCACGATGTTTATTGATCTCGAGCTGCCCCTAAATAGAAACCACCAAGGCCATGTGTCAGCCTCAAGATCATTCACGGCCCGAAAAGCGGTCTCCCCGAACCGCTTTTCTTGAGCCCTAAAACCACTAGGAAGCTGCCACCATGGTATTACAGCTGTGACCTGTTAGTCGATGATCTTTCATAAAAAGGGGGCTCAACCCATAAACCTGCACTAGCCAGACACAAATCTCAGGAGTATGCTGAAAGAGATCAACATATATCTTGTTTTCGGGATCCACAAAGAAATCGGAGTTTAACGCACTAGACGCACCCCTGAATGAAAGCCACGATCTCCACATGGCATCCTCACGCTCATTTAGGGCCCAAAAAGATGTCTGTAGGAACCGTTGATCGTGAGCCCTGAAACCCCTCATGGTTTTCTTTTCCCCATATATTTCCCTCGGATTATCCTCCTCAGCATTTTAATTAAGCCTTTCCTAACAGTCATTATCGCCGTTGTTTAGGAGATAAACATTCCACTCGCATTTAAGAGAAACCCACCTCTTGGATAACGAACCAATCCTCAATTGCCACATCCACCTCACATTAAATCCAACCATATTCAAATTTCTCCCTATAAATATGCCTTCGAAGTGTTTTCCGGGCATGTTCTTTCCATCACTCTGAGTTCCTCAACTAGCAGTCTCCATGCCAGCCTTTTCGTATCCAAATTCGAGCATTTACCACCTTTCTCTCCACCCTACCAGCATCACTATGGATTCTACTTCTAGCCTCAAAGCATATCCCTCAGCATCAACAACTCTCAATCAAGAGGATCACCTCAGAGATGATATTTTTGATGTTCATGAGCCATTGTCTTCCTTCCCAAACCTTCATCAATTATCCAGGGAAGCTGAGGAGTAGGAAAATAATGGAAATGACCTTTTCAATATATGGAGCTCAGGATTGGATAAGATGGTTTTACCATAGGCCAATCCTTTCCTAGAGTTGGTGCAATGGTGCGCAGAGAGGTACGCCCCAGAGAGAAGAGTGGTCTTGTCCAAATTACAAGTTGTCATTTGACCGACCACCAAAGAACTCATCAGGGAATTGACAGACACTGAGGAAAACGCCACCAGTATGTAGTTCAATGAGGAAGTCTTAGAAATCAAGATCAAAGATTTATCATCATAAATTAGAGATACTTTCATCTGCATAATAATTCCACTAGAAGCCAATTTTCCCAACACCCAGTTGATGTCCATCCTTGAAGTGTTCGCAGAGTTAGTGAGACTAGTACTTTCTATGATATGCAAAGTCCTCGGATACGACCATGACCTGGTAATTGATGACGTATCCTTAATTTTAATCTTCCTCATAAATTTATCTCAGCAAGAGACTCCTGTAAAGTTAGATATGTCATCATTTCTCGCCTTGTCTATCCACTTGCAATTTAAAAAAAATTCATCTAGTAGGATGATCAGATATAGTTCTCTTCTCTTATATATGATTATCTACCACAAGAAGGATTTTTTCGACCAAGATGACCTTTAAAAGTCAGGCATGCCAGCCCCTCCATATTAAGGTTTCTCTATGTATTTAGACACTTTCGTAGCCAAGGTATACACACTATTGTTTGATTGTCCTCCCCCCATAGTTGTTCTAGAGTGCAAACAGTTGCTCTAGATAAATCCCAGTGACTCTGTTGGAGATCGGTTTTTCTTTGAGGCCCATACCGAAATTTGTGTGTATGGAGCAGAACTTGCTCCCTACAAACTTCCAGTGTTCGTGACTTCAATGATTTTTCTTTGGAGTACATACGATAGAGATTCAATTGCGATGATGTAAAATTCATGAAAGGAAATAGTCTCAGGACTTTCAAAGTCCCCAATGAAGCCGGGTCGTTCAATGTTAGAAGCAGATATGCTCAGAAGATAGTTGAAGAACTATTAGCTACTTTTAGTTTCCCAATAATCTTTGCATGCAAATACGATCCCAAAAGGATTAACTCCCTGAAAAGACAGTTTTCCAGGGAAGCAGCCTACCTCCATGAGCCACATCCATGGTTGGACAAGATTGCCAACTTAGACAGTTGGGAGCATATAAAAGCAACATTGGATCCAATCCATGCCACTGGGGTACTAATCATCCCCTCGCCTCATAAAGTGGATACATTGGGAAAGACAAGCACACTGGAGTCGACCTTTGAGGCCGACAAAGAGAATTCAGGGAGCATTGGATCAAAAGTAGAAAGATCAAAATATGAAAATATATCCAGCGCAACATAAAAATTGAATCGAATGCCCACCTCTTTGGAACCTGTCATCCTGGAAAATTTTCCATCTGCAACATGGCCTCAGAAGCAGGAGACACTATCCTGAGAAGGCGCTTTGGTCACCACCTCACAGGTTAAAGCATATTTGTTTGGGTTGTATTCCCAAATCAAAGATCAGAATATCAACCTCTAAAAGACTTTGCTCCCAAAGAAGGAACTCAAGACGGGACAATAGTCCAAAATGTTGTCTGCACTAGATTTGAGAGATGGAACTCGGAAGATGGAAATTATAGAGCGATTAGTTCCCGGAAGAAATAAAGTTCCCTCAAATTTCAAAACCACCTAGGTGACTGTCAACTTAGATGCATTCCCTTCCAAGGATATCATGGACCTTCACCGAAAAAATGGTGAAGGAGTATATAGGGATGTAATGAAAAACACCATTAGCACCAACAAGCTATAGACTACTGTCTAAAGACTAGAGAAGCGACTGAAAAATGAAAAGTCATCTAATAAGGAAAAGTAGCTCAAGATAGCTAACTTAGAGTAGCAAATTGTTAAAACAGTTCAGAATCCCAACGACATGGCTTTAGTTCAGTCCATGCTAAAAGAAAAATACAAAGATATTTCAGGCCATAAAAAGAAGCTCAACATTCTCACCGTCGAGCATTCTCAAACTGCCAGAGTATTGGTAATACAGTCTGAGCTAGAAGGGGCCCTGGCTGACAGTCAAGCGCTAAAAGAGAATATTGTCACCCTAGACAATGAGGCGGAACGAGCTAAAAAAGCATAATTAGGACATCCTCCTTCAAAAGGAAATCGCTTTACAAGTCTCTTTTTCGGCGAACCCTACTGAAAAACTTGCTCGAGCGATTGCAAGGATGAGTCTCAAAGATGCCCAACTAAATCAGGCATAGGATCAGCTAAAATACAAGTGTGACAAGCTTAAAAGTATGAGCGAAAATTTGGCTAAAAGGGACCAATCCATCTCAGAACTATATTATTCTAAAGAGGATGTACAGAAAGATGTCCAAGAGTCGTCTAGAAGATCGACAGGTAAGGGTCTTCTTAAAAGCGCTAAGTTCACGATCTGGGAATAGGTAGCATCCCTGATAACCATGCAGTGGATGGATTTCATCGTGTCTCAAGAAGAATATGAAATTTCTGAAGTTGCCACTCAAGATGCTCGTTCAGTCCTGAACAACATGAGAAAAAATATAATTTGGCCAAGGCTGTAATTGACTTTTTGAATGAGAAAACCTTCGACGAGATCCAAGAATATGACATCCGAGATAGAACAAAAGTAATCATGGAATCCAACAAAAGGAATACAAAAGTAATGATGGCTCAAAATGTTATTGATATGGTGGACCAATTGAAGCAAGATGT
Source organism: Larix kaempferi (assembly GCA_027924585.1). Taxonomy (NCBI): domain Eukaryota; kingdom Viridiplantae; phylum Streptophyta; class Pinopsida; order Pinales; family Pinaceae; genus Larix; species Larix kaempferi. The sequence goes on from BSBM01000088.1 coordinate 6,870,678, forward strand.
TCACTCGTTCAAGGAATTATTCAAAGCAGTTATTCCCCTTGGCCTCCCATCCTTTTGGGATGTACATGGAGATTTGTACCCAAAATATCATTACAAATCCATGATTATGGACACAATGAACTAAGTTCACCTAGTAGACACTCATCAGGAGCTAAGTGGCCGAATGTTTGCATACAAACTACACACTAATTTTGAGATGCTTAATCTCCTTCAAGCCATTTTCATAGCTCTCCCAAAGCCCACTTTTGAGCATTATTCCGAGTTGGATATGTCCCTCAAAGAGATAAGGGTTTTCCAATATCCTATGGGAAAATATTGAAAAAATATCATGAGAGTTCTGCAGATACAACAACTAGAGAGGACTTCAATGGAACAATCAGCGATCAAAACGTCTTCAGTGCATCTAGCAGTAGGAACATCTTCAACACAGCAAAATATTCCTCTACCTCAGCAGGGAGGACCCCAGTCTCCACTACCGACAAGTCAGGATTATTCCAATAGACAAACCTTTTTGTAACTAATTTTTTTTAGTAATAAACAGAAAACTATAAGTCATTGGGCTGTAACAAACCATGTGTAGATTTTGTAAATCCCATAGAGGCTATATAGAGAGAGAAAGGAAATCTAGCCTAGAGGTGCACTTTTTTTTGTAAGAAGTATAAATTCGGATGATTTGAGTCTGATCAAGGAATATAAGAAAGAACCTTCAAGATTTATCTTGGTTTCTATGGATTCAAAACTATAATGTGCAGAGTTAGTACTCTTTTCTTTTTGTGATATCATCTCTCTTTTTATATATCTTCTATGATTTGCAAAGTTAGCATTGCTTCAAATATGAGTGTTCTTGGATTCAAGTTTTGTTTCTAGATAAGTTATGTTGTGAAGTATTAATGATATAAAAATATGGTTATATCATCCTCATAGCAATTGGGTTCTTCTTTGTGGTCATTTTGTTATAAATGTTGAATTCCTTTGGCTCAATACATTTTTCTGTATACATGAGATAAAGATTTACTTTCAGCAAGTACCTTCTCTCATGACATTCCATTAACACAATTCAATTAAGATTTTTTCTCACATTACAGAAGTGCTTCCCACTTTGTACTAAGTCTGATTATCATCATTATATTCAACATCAATTATATGATTTTTTATTAAGTATTGAAAAAGATAAACAATGAAAGTTATTGATGCCCATGAACAGTTCTAAAAACAACCTTAGAACGTTGTTGGGGCTACTAGGACTAATTCTGGAAGCAAGGGTTAAACAAAGGAGGAAACATAGGATGGTATCATCAACTATGTTATCATTTTCATAAGTATAACCCAGTATTATGCATACCAATGAGATGGATTTCTTAGAACTATCTGAAAAAACTCTGATATCGTATGGTGGAGGAGAGGTAGCGATGGTGATTCCCTTTTCTAGGTGTTGACACAAAATTTGGTTATTTTTAAATTGATACAATATATGGTAGGAGGTGGCTATGATTTTATCATTTAAGGTTTGCAAGGATAAGAAATATGGAATACATAACATCTTCTGAAGGGTATCAACATCTAGGGTGTAGAGGGTTTTCAAATAATCTAATGATATGATAACTCTTTTTCTAGGGGTGTATTGAGTGTAGAACCATATTACAAATTCATTAAAATATATTGTGCATGGACAAACAACTCTAGCCATATTAGAGTTCTGCAAGTGTCATAGGTCTTGGATTTCCAATGCCATGGAGTGGGCTTCTTGAATTGTGGAATTTAGGTTAGAGTTTGTGACAATTGTGTCAAAAACATCATCGTGGTGTTCATTTATGTGCTCATTTCTAGCAAATATAGGGTTGAGGAGTTTATCTTTGAGTTTAGGAGACATATTGAGTGAAGTAAGAAAATGGTATGTTAAAAGATGGCTTTGCAGGGCAGTCTAGGGAAAAAATTATTTTACTAATTTATCTGATGGAAAAAAAAGAATGGATAAAGCCTAGATACAATAAATAACTAGGTCGTATACTAGGATTGTGGTCAATGACATCGACTAGATGAGTACTTTGGATGCAAAGCGTCAGAACTTCTCTTCCAATAAACAAAATAGCTTTGAAATTCTAAATTTCCCCTTTAACTGTTTAAACAATACAAAAAGTTGGACAGTTGGAATATTTTGATTTCGCGCACCCAATGATGTCGAATGGCTTCAATGGACCCCACTTGATACGTTTCCACTTGAGAGTGGCTTATGTAGATGCCACTTTGTAACTTTTTGCATGTGTGGAGGCCTTGTGAATTTGCAACCTTGCACGGATACCATCCTGGTTTTCCATATGTGGTAAAACTTTGTGAGCTCGTTGGTATGGAAAAGGGTCTTAACAAGCCACTATCAATCAGAATGCCCCATGTGTCCCTTGCAATTTTGGGCCAACGACTTGTCAAGGTTTTTTTAGCCCATGTGCAACTTTATCGCGCTCTATCTCTTCCAACCATCGATCTGTGGGATGTGCCTTTGATTATCTCGGTCATTGCTATTATCTTAGATGCATTTTGGTTAAGTGTTATCGCCTTGGGTCATTGATGTCCTTTAGATCCAATGATGATATTCCTATTCGGACTCGATCCCCCTTTTTATTTAGTGCTTGGTATCCTGTCATGTCCCAAATTTGGAATTGGGTCACAATGGCCTAATCACATTAGCCATATTCATTAGAGTTTGCAAAGTTGATGTTAAGGGTCAAATAATTGCCAAGGAGGAAAATTACTAGTTTCCTAGGTTTGGGGTGGAAGCTTTGGGATTTGGAATAATGGGGATAATAAATGATGTTTGAACATTAGAATGGAATAAATATTTAATAAAGGAGCTAAATAAATATATACAAGTGAAAATCAAAGTGGCATTTCATCATGAAGACACATGGAGGAAGTGGGACCCACATATGGCTAGATTTCCCCACTACATTTGGCATCATTCTCTCACCAATTCGAATTCAAGGTGAATGGTAACATACTTGGGGAAGTCCAAAAGGTATTATTCATGGCATAACTCATCCAAGGTCGAAATATAGAGGAAGAGTATCTCCCATGGAAGAGGAAGAGGCAATTTGGAGCTAGTGAGACACTTGGGCTAGATTCCCTAGCTCTATGACAACAATGATGAAGATGCTATGACACCTATGACACAAATCAGACCTGAAGGCTGACATATGACATATATGACATGTCAGGGCTAAAAATAGACTCCAAGAGGGCGCTCAAGGGTGTTAGGGCAACTAAGATGCTTCCACATGTGATTTGGTGGAAGTGGGAGACTAGGAATTGTTGTACAAGTGGCGTTCTTTGGAATCTCTTCCCAACTTGAGTTGGCATGAGTCTCTTGGAAGGAATTCGACCCATGGAGGCCATTAGAACTTTATAAATGTCAATAACAAAGAAGGAAATGAGCTTTTGATCATTTGTAGAATTTGCAATTGCATTTGTGAAGAGGGAGAGCTAGTGGATGACTAGTTTCTTGCCTTAGCCAATTTCGAGGGTGAAAGATTCCCATCCAAGTTGGTAATTGGAAAGGCCATTCAGACCTTTCATTTGGATCTTTAATGGAGTCTTTATTTGCAGGTGTAAGCTACAGGGCAGCTCATGGTTTCTTCTATTGCAGCTCACTCCTTCAACCATTTCCGGTTTTGATGGCATATTCTTGATCCTTGAGGGAGGGCGTTTTTGGTGAGCTATTGTACTCTTTGGGGAAGCTTTTAATGCCCCATTTATTTTTTAATATGAATTAAATACTCTTTTATTCATCTCCAAAAAGTTTCAGGTCGAAATTCCAAGTAGAAATGTATAAATCTCATTTTTAATGGAAGAACAATGCCATTTCCCCACTACCTTGTTGTGAACCAATGTATTGATGATGATTTCGAATGAATGGATGATTCTATGATGAATTTGTGATTAATGGACTGCCATGGATGTATTTTAAAAGTTTCATGTACTGTACTTGAGCATTTGAAGTATTTTTACTGAGTTTAATTGCACTGGGAGAAGAAATAGTGCCATTTCCCCAAGGGTCGAATTGGTGATTTTTGCAGTTGAATGGGAGAGGGTTGGAACATATATAGTAATCAATTAATGGTGCACATGAGACCTTAATAACATCCTTAATACATTCCCTACCTCTGTTCATAAATTTGAGTGGCTTTGGAGGCATTTGGGAAGCCATTTTCAATACTTACCCCAGGGGGATTTGAACCCCAAATTACTAGTAAAATTGCATACTTGGTCCAGAATCTTAAGAGAGTTTGCAGAGGTATTTTGGTGGCCATATATCATCCCTGAACATCATATTCAAGTCTTAATATCATTCATACAACTTCCTTGAAGATTTGAAGGCATTTGGAGTCAATTCGAGACATAGAGACCAATACTAGTCAAAGGCAAATTACTAGTAAAGTTCCCTACATTGGCCAGAATTGAAAGAGTATTTGCAGAAGTATTTTAAAGGTCCAAAGGAATCCTTAAAACACATATTTATGTTCTAATCTCATTCATATACCTTCTCAGAAGATTTGAAATCATTTGGGGCAAATTTGGGACCTAGAGATCAAAACTAGTCAAAGGTCGAACTAGAGAAAAAAGTGGAAAATTGCCATTTTAATAAAATTCCTAACAAGGGACATTACAGTGGTATCAGAGCATGATCTTGGCACCTGATGTGGTATAATATTCATGAGGACAATAATTCAGGTACCACCATTAGATATTGAAACCAAAAGTGCTTTTGTTGAAGAAAAAAAAAAGTAGGAGAAGAAGAGCAAATTTTTTGAGGAAACTATGACTAGGGATGAAAAGGGAGCCTCATATGATGGTGAGGAGCATATAAAAATTATGAAAACAATATTCGAAGATATGACCAAGCAAATTAAGGAAGGATTCGAATTGTTTTCTATCGAACTTGTGGAAAAAATTATTGATTTTAAGGAAACCAAGGGGCAAAATGCATCAGCTTGCTTGAAGGAGCAAAAGGAAGAGACATCACAAGATCATGAAGAAGATTCTATTGAAAATATGGAAGATCATTTCGAGACACCTTCTAGCTTAGACATGAACCAAAGAGCATCTACTGATGGATGCTTAAACTATGAAGGAGTACCTACTGATGGGTGCTCACACCTCTATGTTGGTGACATAGAGATCACGTTTGAAAGTGTTTCTACAAGTACAAGTTTCATTAAGCATGATAATGAAGACCTTGTAGCGGTTGAAGAAGAACCAAGATCAACTTCCCCATCACCACTTGAGCTTCATGAAGTTGGTCCAAGCAAAATTGAAGAAGATGAGGAGGTTCATTTGCAAGAGCCTCATTTTCTTGAAGGGTCCTTAAAGATGAATGAAAATAATATCCAAGAGTCCCTCAGCATTCTCTATGACACTCAAGAATTGGTGTCAAATTCTTGTTGGAGAGCTACTTCATTGGAGGAAACATCCTTCCTTGAAGACATGGAGAAGATTCAAAGAGCAATGTGCCACATCAAAGGTAATTTCATGTCTTTGCTTTTTGATAGAAACCATTTGTTTGAGCTTAATGAATTGTTACATGATGCATACTTGAAGAATAATGAGGATATTCATAAGCTCACAATTCAAAATGAGCAACTTCTTGAAAAGTTGCAAGATACTTGTTTTTCCTCCTATGTTTCAGATTGTCAAATGGTAGATTGTTTGGAGGATTATCATGACATGGTGGATCATGAGAAATGTGGGAATTTGAATGTGCTTAATGTGTTTGAAGATGAACTTGAAGAGATCCAAAAACTTGATGTGGTGGAAGAGAAACTTGAATTGTCTCTTGATGAAGCTTATGCAATTTTTAAAGAAGAGCATGATTCCTCTACATTGGAATCAATCTATGACAAAGGTTTCCCACTTTTGAAGGAGCTGCATGATACTACCCACATGGATCCTTCCCATGATGAAACTCCTGAACTTTTTGATCATTTGGGTGAGTTAGTACATTCTCCTACATCCTACAATTCCATGTTTTGCAGTATTAGTCTCAATGAGGTATGGGTGAAAGGGTTCTTTTTTATGGTGCCACCTGAGGAGTATGGAACTCTTAGATTTAACTTTTATGATGACATGGTTGGAGCACATTCTTATTCACATTTGCAGCAGCATCATTTGTCACTTTATGATGATTCACATCTACATGGATGCACCTATGATATGGATTTGAGTCACTTGAAGACTCATGGTTTTTCTTGCTCAACATTGGGTTCATTTGATGTTAGAGGAACTTCATCCAACACTTGGGTGAATAGATTTATGATGGGAGAACATTTTTGTTGGCAGCCACATACTTTGTTACATATTTATTATTATCACATTCATGGATGTATGGGTGAGACTTCTTCGAGTCATTTGAAGTCTCCTTGTTTTTTCTGCTCATTATTTGGTTCAGATTTTAGTGGAGATTCTTCATTCACTTCTTCGATGGAAGAATACATAGCTGAATATTTTGATGCATATCATATCCTTTTGGAGCAGCTTTATAGGACATGGGATCCTCACCTATGTCATTGGAGCAGATTTGATTGGTCACTTGAAGCTTGTATGCACTTGGAAAACGGTGGTCTACTTGCTTGGAGGTATAAGCACTTTCATGATTCTTTGATGAAGCACCTCCTTGATATTAATTTTCATTATGTAGTTATGTACTTTGATGATATATATTTTGTACTCATGATGTTTGGAAGAATGCATACAAGAAAATGGGATCCAGGAATCCTCTTATATGATGGTATGGGTTGGAGAGCACTCTTAATTGTTTGGGTGCAATACAAGCAATGGGACCCTGGAATAATTTTTATCTCATTGGTTTCAAATTTTTTGGGGAAACAAGCAGTATGGGAGATGGATTTCCCCACTTAATGAAGTGATTTTTATCAGAGTAGTGCAGCAGCAAGCATGTTGGTTCCTCTCTAAAATATTCATGGAAACTCAAAGACTCAAGGTTTGGCAATTCAATGGCAACTTCAAAGAATTATACAGAAAGCAGGTTCTTCAACACCCATGTTTGAAATTGCTTGAGGACAAGCAATATTGGGAAGGGAGGATTTGTCATGTCCCAAATTTGGAATTGGGTCACAATGGCCTAATCACATTAGCCATATTCATTAGAGTTTGCAAAGTTGATGTTAAGGGTCAAATAATTGCCAAGGAGGAAAATTACTAGTTTCCTAGGTTTGGGGTGGAAGCTTTGGGATTTGGAATAATGGGGATAATAAATGATGTTTGAACATTAGAATGGCATAAATATTTAATAAAGGAGCTAAATAAATATATACAAGTGAAAATCAAAGTGGCATTTCATCATGAAGACACATGGAGGAAGTGGGACCCACATATGGCTAGATTTCCCCACTACATTTGGCATCATTCTCTCACCAATTCGAATTCAAGGTGAATGGTAAGATACTTGGGGAATTCCAAAAGGTATTATTCATGGCATAACTCATCCAAGGTCGAAATATAGAGGAAGAGTAACTCCCATGGAAGAGGAAGAGGCAATTTGGAGCTAGTGAGACACTTGGGCTAGATTCCCTAGCTCTATGACAACAATGATGAAGATGCTATGACACCTATGACACAAATCAGACCTGAAGGCTGACATATGACATATATGACATGTCAGGGCTAAAAATAGACTCCAAGAGGGCGCTCAAGGGTGTTAGGGCAGCTAAGATGCTTCCACATGTGATTTGGTGGAAGTGGGAGACTAGGAATTGTTGTACAAGTGGCGTTCTTTGGAATCTCTTCCCAACTTGAGTTGGCATGAGTCTCTTGGAAGGAATTCGACCCATGGAGGCCATTAGAACTTTATAAATGTCAATAACAAAGAAGGAAACGAGCTTTTGATCATTTGTAGAATTTGCAATTGCATTTGTGAAGAGGGAGAGCTAGTGGATGACTAGTTTCTTGCCTTAGCCAATTTCGAGGGTGAAAGATTCCCATCCAAGTTGGTAATTGGAAAGGCCATTCAGACCTTTCATTTGGATCTTTAATGGAGTCTTTATTTGCAGGTGTAAGCTACAGGGCAACTCATGGTTTCTTCTATTGCAGCTCACTCCTTCAACCATTTCCGGTTTTGATGGCATATTCTTGATCGTTGAGGGAGGGCATTTTTGGTGAGCTATTGTACTCTTTGGGGAAGCTTTTAATGCCCCATTTATTTTGTAATATGAAGTAAATACTCTTTTATTCATCTCCAAAAAGTTTCAGGTCGAAATTCCAAGTAGAAATGTATAAATCTCATTTTTAATGGAAGAACAATGCCATTTCCCCACTACCTTGTTGTGAACCAATGTATTGATGATGATTTCGAATGAATGGATGATTCTCTGATGAATTTGTGATTAATGGACTGCCATGGATGTATTTTAAAAGTTTCATGTACTGTACTTGAGCATTTGAAGTATTTTTACTGAGTTTAATTGCACTGGGAGAAGAAATAGTGCCATTTCCCCAAGGGTCGAATTGGTGATTTTTGCAGTTGAATGGGAGAGGGTTGGAACAGATATAATAATCAATTAATGGTGCACATGAGACCTTCATAAAATCCTTAATACATTCCCTACCTCTGTTCATAAATTTGAGTGGCTTTGGAGGCATTTGGGAAGCCATTTTCAATACTTACCCCAGGGGGATTTGAACCCCAAATTACTAGTAAAATTGCATACTTGGTCCAGAATCTTAAGAGAGTTTGCAGAGGTATTTTGGTGGCCATATATCATCCCTGAACATCATATTCAAGTCTTAATATCATTCATACAACTTCCTTGAAGATTTGAAGGCATTTGGAGTCAATTCGAGACATAGAGACCAATACTAGTCAAAGGCAAATTACTAGTAAAGTTCCCTACATTGGCCAGAATTGAAAGAGTATTTGCAGAAGTATTTTAAAGGTCCAAAGGCATCCTTAAAACACATATTTATGTTCTAATCTCATTCATATACCTTCTCAGAAGATTTGAAATCATTTGGGGCAAATTTGGGACCTAGAGATCAAAACTAGTCAAAGGTCGAACTAGAGAAAAAAGTGGAAAATTGCCATTTTAATAAAATTCCTAACAAGGGACATTACATATCCAGATCAAGGTTCTCTTATTTCCTCTTTGTTCATTCATTTAAGCCCTCGATTGGATTAAGACACTTTTATCTTTAGCTCCTACGGGATTAAAATTGAATTTTCAATGTTTTTAACAAATTTGGAAGCTTGATATCCCTGATATATTTTGGTTCTAACACAATTGATCCATATTTATGTGAGAACAAAATATATAGAAGCACATATGCATATATAATGCAAGAAACATAGTGATACAATAAAATTAAATTCTATTAATTGAATAAAATAGAACAAATTATAAAATAAAGTAGCTAGAATGGTGGTAGCTTTATCTTTGAGAAGAGATGTGGTGGCTATGCTCATTTTTCACAATGTAATTACAAAAAGAGGTGGAAGGGCCCTTTTATCATAAGCATGAGGGATAAAACCCTCACATCCAAAAACCTTTGGAGATGATCCGTAAAAATATTTGTGTGTCTTGAGGTGGTTAGTTGAGGTGTCAACTACAAGGGTGCATAACGTTTGCATATTATCTTCATTTAGGGAATTTGGTATCTCATTGGAAAGGTCTAGCCGAAAAGTACACATTTTCCTCATCCAATCCTACCTTTGACTATGAATAGATTGTGTTGCACCAAAAAATGTCTTTTAGGGCCTAAAAACAACCCTAAAGTTTTGGACACGAAAATATTTAAAAACTGCCAAAATGGTAAAATTGTCTTGAGCTTGTGGAATATGTTGGTGGCCGCTGACATCCATCTGGAGCAATCCTTCAACCTGAAAATCTGCCATACTAGAAATTTTTTTTTGAGCCAGTGGAAGAAGTGGGTGGCCACCGATACCCATGTGGATCAAAAACTTTGTAACATACTGATATATCCTGAAACATGTCAACACATTAGACCTCCCCCAACTGAATAGTTTCCCTATCTTTAGGTAAAAAAGAGATAACTCATTTTGATACTTTGATACTTGTTCATATATTCTTGCAACACCATCTCAAATTGTTTGCTTGTCCTATTTTATTTTAGAGTGCAAAAGAAGAGCTTTCATGTGGAAATTACCAAGAATAATGCTCATAAGTCTTGAATTTTTATACGCTTAACCATCTAGCTTGAAAAAATAAAATAGGTTCTTTTGGTGTTCCACTGCATCTATTGTAATTTGAGAAACAAATGCTTGTTTCCTTGTAAATTTTGCAAAAATATCTTTCTCGAGTCTCTCCTCTCAGAGAGCAAGGATAATTCAGTCCTTAGAACAATAGTTTCATCATTCGAATAGGCCACTTCTCTTTTTGTCTCTCAATCATTAAATATATCCCCAGTTTCTCCTCTATAGATGATGTAAGGCCCCAATTGGCCTTAAGCACAGAATTATTTACAAAAAAAATTACATTGCGCAATTTACTTAAGATCAATTCATTATTATGAAAAATTTATACATCTAAAACAATAACCGAGATATCATAATAACAATCAAATGAAATAGGGAGAGAAATATGTGTATTTGATAAGTGATGGAAAGAATGTACCCCTAGAACTCCGTAAGCGATGAGGGTAAACAATGTGTGGGGGACAACTCTCCAACAAACCAATCCCTTAGTGAAACACTGAGAAACTCGAACAGTAAAATATTGTTCTTACCGGAAAACCCAATGTAAGTAATGTAAGTGGTCCATTAATGGATCAATAGTAATGTAAAAATGTATTGTATGATAGATGATTAATAGTTACATAGGTTTGGGCTTTATATAAGCCCGTCATGCACCTTTTCGTAAAAGAGAATGACTATTGACTTTAGATAGTCTTTAATTATAATAAATTAATATTAATATTAATTTATTATTTTATTGTTACATTGCCTCTCTCTTAGAAAGGCTTTGTCCTCAAAGCCTTATAATTTTTATGTATTGCTTTTTGTGGTGTCGTAGTTGAAGACACATGTCGATACGAACTTTTAAGCATCGAGCATAACTTTTGATATGTGGAGGGATCAATCCATCCCAAGTTGATTTTTCGATGATTGTTGGGATTCCGTACTGATATGTCATTGGGAGTTTTGATCACCTTAGTACCTTTATCTTCCGACATTTCCGCCTTTTTCGGGTATCGATTTTTATGGTTGGGGTGTCGATAGGGAATTTTCACACTATAAATTTCTTTTACGAAAGTCGTCTCTTGATCACTGCTCTAAGTTGGAAGTTGTATTTTCATCCCTTGAGGTTTTAAGGTTTCATCTTGTATTTTTTCGAACTTGTTCTCTAACTGTATCTTATCCTTTTGACACTTCTTAATCACTTTTACTTGTGATTTCCTAACTTCTTCCGACTTCTTAAGTTGTTCTTTAAGATCCTCGTTATGACTTTTGATGCAACTATTTTCTTCCTATTTGTCTAGAAGTTTCCCTTCAATGTCTTCCCTAAATTGTTCTATCTTTCGGCTATTTTTCAATTACTTAATTTTTGTGACTAGTATCTTGTTATGATTTGTTAGTCTGGAAACTTCTTTAGCATTGTTGGATGATGCTTTATTATTCTTTCCAATCTGCAATTTGTGTTCCTTTTTAGAGTTGTCGTTTTTTGTTTGAAGATCTTGTATCTTTTGTCGACATTGGTCGACCTTTGATTCTTGATCTCCTAATTTATGCCGTATCTTCTTTAGATCTTCATCCTTGTCATTAAGGATCTTGTTGAAGCGTTTTATTTCTGCTTTGTATCTAATTATCTCATTCTTTATATCTTGATCTTCTAGGCTTTGATTGAGTTTATTTTCGGCTCTTAATTCATTAATTTGTACATACAATTTTTCTATATAACTTTCCTGGTCGGAGATTTTTTGTTTATCTAACTTTTGTTGTAGCTTACGTATTTCAATTACTGCTTCAAATTTTGTAATCATGTCGTGTAAATCTTCAATGTCTCTTTGATAGTGCTTTAACTTGGATTCTAATTTTTCTATATGTAGTCGCAAACCGACTTCCATGGTCTCTGATTTCTTCAACGTTAAATGCTTGTTCTAGACTAGAGATGGTCTTTATGCTTGTTCTGGTTTATAGATGGTCTTTAATTGGTCTTCGATCCTTCGACAAGGGTGGATTAAAGAGATGTAATAATTCCCAATATGTCTATCTTGGAAAGAACTTTCCTTGATCCCTTTTTATTAGGTCAATTAACTTCTTTTTTTTTCACAAATAATTATTATTTTAATAAAATAATAATTTTTCTTTTAATATAATAATAATAATTAATTAATAATAGTATTATATTAATTTTTTATAAACTATATATATATATATAATTTTTTTTAGTTATATAATAACTAAACTCATCGTAATTAAGGTATGAGTTGTTATAAATAATGGTTTCTTTATAAAACCAAGGCAATATGTGGTTTTATAAAGCCAAGGCAATGTGTGGTTTTATTCTTCTCATTTTTTTATGCGGTCTTCTTTCTTGTTCTCTCTCTCTTTTTAACTTCTCTTTTATTCCTTTTTCTTTTCTCTCTTTTCATAATTTTTTTTTCTTCAATAAGGATGGCTAAAAGCCTAATGTAAGGTTAAAAACCTAAATCTCAAAGAAACTTTGACAATTTGGCCACAAGCCGGAATCAACAAGCTCTGATACCACTGGAATAGTAAAATACTGTTCTTACCGGAAAACCCAATGTAATTAACGTAAGTGGTCCATAAATGGATCAATAGTAATGTAAAAATGTATTGTATGATAGATGATTAATAGTTACATAGGTTTGGGCTTTATATAATCCCGTCATGCACCTTTTCGTAAAAGGGCATGAATATTGACTTTAGATAGTCTTTAATTATAATAAATTAATATTAATATTAATTTATTATTTTATTGTTACAGAACTCCCAACCCCCCAACCAATAAAACATATCTACATCTGTTCTCTTCCACTCCATAAACATAATCATACCTATCTTCCTTTTTATGCTAAGAAGAATGAATGAATGATTGCCACTTTCCCCTCCAATACTTATTGTTTTTTATAGTTTTTTCTCATTTTCTTTAAAATTTGATTCTAGTATATTTTGTTATTTTATTTCGAATTTTTTATTTAATATTATTATTATTAGTTATCATGTTCATGGTGATAAGTTTTTCCTTTTATTTAATTACTTAATTAATTTAGTTCTCCTATATATTTATTTACATTTAATTTAATATTATTTTTGGGTTGTTACATACTTCTCTCCTTTAAAGAACTTCATCCCAAAATTACATTTTACTTCTGCAGTGTACATATATTTTAGTAATATTACACAAATTAGAGTAACTTGTGTGGCCGATGAGATTTATTATTTATCTATACTAAATTTTTTTTGGTAATTTATAATATGACATATTCTTAACTACTCTTATTAATTCATATTGTTATCAATTAAATTTATTAGCTTCTTTTTATTATCTTTATGTATAGTTTACCTCCTCCCTAACACACCTCCACCTGTAAATCTTACCATCTGATCAACCTCCATAAACCTCCACATCAAAATCTGAATGGTATTTCTCATCATGGCATGGGCCCTCTACTCTAACCTATCCAAGGATCATATTGTGGGAATTGAGATTTATCAGGAAGTTACCACGGTCATAGCCACCCTTCCATTCCATTTTTTTGACCTTAAAGGTATCATTCGGGTTAAATTAGTCATCTAGTTGTGTGTACTACTAGGAAACTCGAAAGGTTGGCCAAACTCCCCCACTATACTCCCTAACAACATCAAACCCTTAGGCATTGATAGAACCTCTCCATATACTGTTGGAACATCAAAAACCCACTTTATACTGAGGATATAATTTATTAATAATTTTTTATTAATTTCCTAAGTATTGACTAGGTAAGTTGGCCTAGTTTTGTATTTTATGGTACCACATGCCATCCTGAGTCACTAGGGCACACTTGAGGAGATTGTAGATAATATTTCTTGATATTCTTTTTGATTTCTTTCCATTCCTATATTCGAATTGCGCCTCCCTACTTTAGACAACTTTATCCTTCTTTTTATGCTTTCCACTAGTGGATAAGGTAAAGCTAGTTTGACTAGGAAACTATCTATACTTGCCCAACTCACCCTTCTTGCTTTTCTTCTCTCCAAAATTTATAATCACATTCCATTCTCATCACACAATATATACCATACCATATTTAGATAATTTGTGAGCCTCTTCACTTATTTGGAAGGTTCTTTTGACACCTAGGGGGTTTTTAAGCATTTAGTAAGCCTACGTTTTTTAGATTTTCAAACTTTCCTCTAAGGCACTCAAATTCTCTCTTGAGGATGTATTATGTAAACATATGGATGAACAAAATGCATTTATTTTTTCTCAATATATATTATCTATTATTCTTCTCATATTCTCTGAAAATATTCAATTGAAATTGTCTTATTGAATCTAGATCTAGGCAATATAAATTCTCACATGGTATCAGAGATAGTCTAATTCAAAGAAATTTCCAGAGTGTTTTTTGTAGGTTATTTCCATCACCAAGATCACACTAGCATGGATCAAAATCAGTCTCAAGATGTGATTCTTACTCCCTTCAACTACTTTCACTAGAAGGCCCACATGATCATCCAACTTTGAAGTAAAGGACTTTATAGAGTCACTATGGGGATTGAAACTAAGCTAGGAGTTGTTGCACTAAAAGCTAAATGGTTCAATAGGCTTGATGAAGCTTATGGTTTTCTTTTCCTCTCTATCTCTCCATATCTTCTATTCCATATTGATACTCTGACCACTCCAAATTGTGAAGAACCTGGAATAATTAATTAATGCAAATACATGAGATATCAGAAATAATAGAACTAAGAATGACTTTTATATTGATCATGGGACACTTCGAGGGGGCAACCTCCTTTGAGAAAGCTCAATACAATTAACTTCACGGTGCCTTCAATGACCTCAACACACACTTATATACTAAGTCTATGCCCAATACTATGAGTCAAAACCATGGGACATATAATACTACGGGACGACTTACAAAGCATATGCGTGCAATACTATGGGTCAATAATATGGGCTAATATAAACTATGGATGAACAAATACTACGGGACGACTTACAAAGCATATGCGTCCAACAACAATATACTAACATAGTAAAGAGAAGGGTTGACACGGGTTCCTAACATCCCCTCTCCCTTAGAAAAAGCTTTGTCTTCAAAGCTTTGGTTGGAGAAATTGCTGCAGAATTTGAAGGAGTGGTTCCCCCGTAGCATTCTCGGGTTGCATTTCGGGCCATTGACGCCTTTGGAGTGTCAGGGAGGATTGCTTGGAAGGCTGTAGATGAAGAAGAACCCTATCAGCTGTGTGGAAAATGCACTTAGAACGATGCTGATCGGATTGTTGTTTTAGGCGAATTCTGGCCATGCGAAGACTGTCCTGCAGAATGAGAAGAATCTGATCGCGGTTTCGAAGAACTGAGTCAATTTCGTGAAGTGGGGAGCTTCTAAGGGTGTATGGAATAAGAACTGGTAGTGTCTATCCATATACTGCTTCATATGGTGTCCTTTGAGATTTGGTATTGTACCACCAGAGCGCTACTAGGAAATCCATAGAACTAGTTGGCCAAAGCTATGTAGGGATGGGAAAGGGTTTGAGCAATCCCAAAAGGAGTTTCATTTCACCCTTGTTGACCTGGAAAGTATCATAGTTAGCCACCCTCTGTTGAATTGTCATTTTTAGTCCCTGCCAAAAGAAGTTAGATTGTTCCCAGTCATATATTTTGAAGAACCCAGAGTACCCTGCTGATGAAGAAGCATGGAGTTCATAGAAGAGATAGCCCTGTTGAACATATTGCAACCAATTTGGAACAAGAAGAGAAAGAGATGTAAGAGAAATTGGGTCATCAATTGTGCGAGAAGGAGCATCTGCCACCATATTGTCCTTACCCTTATTGTAAGTGATTGCATAGGGATAACCCATGAGTTGGATAACCCATTTCAAGTGTGTTGGGGAGGAGACCCATTGTTCTAGAAAATTTTCCAGACTTTGGAGATCAGTCTTGATGCATAAATAATTCCCTAATAGGTATGGCTGCCACTTCTGTACTGCATGCAAAATAGCTATCATTTCCTGCTGAGAGGTAGATGCGACTAAATTCTTACCGAAAAGGTCTCTTGAGGGTGGCAAGCTCATTGGTTCAGCAAAGACACCTATAGATTTATCCAAGGAAGTAGTGGAGACTGTTGATGGGTGCATTTAAATGTAATGGAGCTGAGCGATGACACCATGTGAATTCTTCTTAAGGATTTTTTCCAGGCGATGTGAATTGATGATGCAAAGAGACCCTGGTTGTAAGCCCATAAATTTGTGTTGTGCCCCATTGACTGAAAACTACATCCAAAGTTTAGCAAAATCCCATAAGATGGAGCCAAGTGTGCATAACCATTGAATGCCCAAAACCACATCACATCCACCTAAGGATAAGGAAAACATGTCATACCGCAGGTTATAATATTCCATAGAGATACGCACATTGTGACACTTCCCCTTGCAAGGTAAGGTGCTCCCATTGGAGACCGTGACTTCAAAGTGGGAGCAAGGATGGAAAAAACAATCATTATGTTTGGAAATCTGAGGGTCAATGAAGTTATGAGTGCTACCATAATCAATGAGTATGGTAAGAGGGAGCTTCTTGAAGTATCCCTTGACCCACATTGTTTGTGGGGTGGTGACACTGGTTACAGCATGGAGAGATATCTTGGGTGGGTCATCCTGAGATGGGGTGTCAACAGGCGGGTGCTGAATGTCAACCTGATCATCTACTGTATCTAGAGCTTCTTCACCAAGTTCAGAGGCAGGCGGAGAAGCCACATCCAAAAGATAGAGCTTTTGTTGAACACATCTATGTCCCCGAGTGAATTTCTCATCACAATTATAACAAAGCCTTTGATCTCGGCATGCCTGCATCTCTGTTTCAGACAAATTCTTGATAGGAGTTGGTCGAGGAGCATGCGTGATGGGAGGTCATTGGGAAACCATATTTCTGAAGGGAACAAAGGTGGGTTTGGAGCATTGTTGAGCTGCGATCTTGTCCTCGGCCAGCTTAGCCAACCCTAGGACTTCCATCATTGTGTTGGGACATAACATTTTGACCTTTGAGCAGATTTCATCCTTGAGACCACTGATAAAACAACTCCTGTAGAATTCATCAGACAATCCTTCTGTGTGATTGGCCAATTTCTCAAATTCTGTCTAATACTCTCTCACTGTGCGAATTTGGTGAAGTTTAGTGAGTGCTCCTGTGAAATCATCAAAAGCACTAGGACCAAATCATGGCAAAATGAGTTGGCAAAAATTTGTCCAGTTTGGCTCGGGATGAGCTTTGATGTACCAATGGTACCATTGAAGGGCTTTCTGTTCCAAATGAAAGGATGCAAGTGGAACTTTCCGGGCATCAAAAGTATTATGCAGACTAAAATATTGTTCTGCTTGACATATCCATCCAGTCGGATCAGTACCATTGAAGCAAGGAAAATCAAGCTTCGGCCCACCAAAATTGCTGGAAGAAGAGAACCTGGTGGTTGCAAAAGATTCTGGCTGTCTGGTATTGTTCATGGCTGAATGCTGAAGATGGAGGCTGAGAAATTTTTCATCTAGATCTTGGAGCTTGGTTTGGATGGCTGCAAGTGCTTCCTCCATGGTTTTTTCTCTTGCACGAGTGACAACCACAACCAAGAGTTTTTTTTTTTTTTTTTTTGGAAATGGATAGAAAAACACAAACAAAAGCTTATTTAGTAAAGGAAGATTTGGATTTGGTAAAAACTCGGATGGGTAATTGGGGTTTGACTAGGTTTTGGACACTTTCTGATGGACAAGGAAGCTAAAAATGGGGATTTCAGAAGCGGGGTAAAAGAATGAGAAAATTTGGTAGAGAGGGACAAAGAAGCATAATTAGGAAAGAAACACGGTGGCAAAAGTTGAAGGCGTTTGGGTGAAAATTGAAGGAGTTATGGCAAACCCTAAAAATAGAAAAATGTGGGATTTCTGGTCTTGGGAAGTGGAATTTGGGATAGGTTCTTCAGGAATGAAATATGCAGAATGGAATTGCAGGGATGTCAGTGAAGTTTCAGGGAAAACAGAGTTGAAACAAGGGAGATATAGCTGAAAAACAGAAATTATTATTATTATTATTATTATTATTATTATTATTATTATTATTATTTTTATTTTTATTTTTATTTTTATTTTTATTTTTATTTTTTCAGAAATGGATCGGCAACAGCAGTGCGGAATGGATCCACAACAAAAGGATCTGCAACGGCGCAGAAGAGATCGAAAATGGTTGGATATGAAATGGAAACAGGATCTGGAACGACTTTCAGAATAGATCTGAAATGGCTGGATCTGGAGCGAAAGTGATCAGCAACGGTTCAACTGAAAATAGATATGGACCCCAGGTATGTGCAGCTTCCTATCAGTTCAGGGGATTCACTCAGCCACCAATGCTGTCTGATGGCTTGCGTATTGGGGCAGTACCCCTCACTCCACGGCTCAGGTAAAACTGATAACCGCTTTTCCACAAACGACAGCTCTTGGTTTACCTCACAGGTGGGAACTAGTTAATCAGGTAGGGGTCATAGCCCTTTTTGTTGGCAGGTCCTCTCAATGGGCCAGCTGCTTTGGGGTTCCTGTGGTACTCCTCACAATGAGTTTTAGGGCTTATGCGGAAGTACTTCCCACAATTAAGCGGATAGAGGTTATCCCCAGATCCAAACTTGCAACAACGCGAAAAAATAATTTGGTAGAAATTCCACCCAACGAGACCAAGAAAGTGCTCTGATACCAGATGTGAAGAACCTACAATAATTAATTAATGCAAATACACGAGATATCTGAAATAATAGAACTCAGAATCACTTTTATATTGATCATGGGCCACTTCAAGGGGGAAACCTCCTTCGAGCAAGCTCAATACAATTAACTTCACGGTGCCTTAAATGACCTCAACACACACTTATATACTAAGTCTATGCCCAATACTATGATTCCAAACCATGGGACATATAATACTACGGGACGACTTACAAAGCATATGCGTCCAATACTATGGGTCAATACTCTGGGCTAATATAAACTTTGGATCAACAAATACTATGGGACGACTTACAAAGCATATGCGTCCAACAACAATATACTAACATAGTAAAAAGAAGGGTTGACATGGGTTCCTAACACAAATCAAGTATGGACAAAGCTATATTATCTCTTTCGAAAGAAAGATGAGCTTAGAGGTCATCTATTGGAAATTGAGTTGATCTCACTTAGTCCAAGCAATTTAAATTCAATGGAAGAATTCATCTCAAGATTCAAGAACCTAGTGCTTCAACTCAAGCAGTGTGGCATTAATAAGAAGGATGATCAACTAATTCTTACCATTCTGTCAAAACTGAGTCGTGAATACTCAGTGTTTGTGTCTACTTTTGATGATAGAAAAATTGCAATTCTCAACTGGAAGATGCCAACTTTGGATGCATTCATAGACTCGCTCACTAAGGAGAAGCAAAAGCTATTTCAAATGTGGGATTTTAAACCATCCAATGACCATGCACTTGTTTCCCATTGAAAAAAAAGTTCTAAGAATGTTAAATCTAGAGGAAAACAAAAGATAATGTGAGATGAAGAGGACACTGATGAAGATTCCAAAGCCAAGAAGATGAAGAACACGTAAGAGAGATCCAAGTGTTCTTATTGCTGCAAAGGTACCCATTCTGAGTAGTATTATTTCAGGAATAAATTGTACATCATGGCCAAGATGCTTGAAGAACATAATATTGATGTTCCTGATTTTGCAAGAAAAGAAGAAGGAAATCTCTCTATCAAACAAGAACAATGTCTCCAAGATACTCACAAACGTAATCATCTGTATGATTTTAGTGTTAGACACAAAAATATGTCTCATGATTCTGATTTTGATTCACATTCTGATGTATCAAAATCATAGAACTTCACCCCTTCCTTGGAAGAATCTCCAATTAGTTCACCAAAGTCTTCTTCCAAACCTAGTCATTTTTCACTAGTTTCTAACTTGTCTTATGAAAGGACCTTCCACATCCATTCAAATATTTCATATTTTGATTTTGAAGATGATATACAGTCTGATATGCAGGTCATGACACTTTCCATGCCATTTTCCCAACCATTGGATGCACAAAAGACCCTACAACCGTCAAGTTCTCCAGTTAAGAAACAACAAAATTCCATTGTTTCTTACATTGTGTCACTTGTCTCTATTGTTCTTATGTCTGTCATATATTTCATTGGTTGAATAGCCATGTCTTTAGCCATAATTTGACTATTGTTTCACATGTTTGGACCTGATCCCATCACTCATGGTTTAAATTTCAAGTCCTCAAATATTCCAGACTCACTCAACTTTCAATATGATCTAGTTGCTCACTCTTTTCCTACTATGACCCT
Source organism: Larix kaempferi (assembly GCA_027924585.1). NCBI lineage: Eukaryota > Viridiplantae > Streptophyta > Pinopsida > Pinales > Pinaceae > Larix > Larix kaempferi. The sequence continues at coordinate 6,891,229 of BSBM01000088.1, forward strand.
ATCTGATCACAGAGAAACTATAACTTTGTTGTTTTCTGCTCCATATGACTCATATTCTTAGATTCTAGAGCTGCATGAGCTCTTTTATAGTATCAGGAAAGTGATACATCATTTTGAGAAGAAGGTACAAGGTTTGATTCACCATATTGCAACTACATAAGAAGTTGATCTTGTTGAGTCCATTGATGATCTTTAGGAAGGAGTTTGCACAAATATCTTTTCTATAATTGATTGTGTATCCATATCATATTAAGTGTGTTTTAAAAGAAAGAAGCATTCATATGATGCTCTTCCATCATCAGATGATGAGTTTCATGGGGCCTCTACACATGGTCTTTTCCTACACTACATTGATGCATGATCATGGAATCCACAACATCTTCACCAAGTCTGTTACTCAGAATTAGTTCATTAAGATCATCCAAGTGAAGAATAAGAAACTATGAAGACATTCTGCATATTTCTCTGCCATGACCGGTTTTTAGGGAGGGTTTTATCCCCATGAGGTTTTCCCTGTTTCCTCATTTGACATGGACTAATAATTTTTTGCATTGGGGTGGCCATAAGCCTTCTTTCTTGGGCACTATATTTATGATATTTTACTCACATACAATGAAGCTTAAGGGGGGGTGTTGGAACATCAAAAAACCACTTTAGACTTAGGATATAATTTATTAATTTCCTATGTATTGACTAAGTAAGTTGGCCTAGTTTTGTCTTTTATGGTACCAAATGCCATATTGATTCACTAGGGAACACTTGAGGAGATTATAGATAATATTTCCTGAGGTTTTTCTGATTTCTTTCCATTCCTGGATTAGAAGTGCGTCTCCCTGCTTTAGACAACTTTATCATACTTTTTCTGCTTTCTAGTGGATAAGATAAAGCTAGTTTGAGTAAGAAACTGTCTCTACTTGGCCAACTCAATCTCCTTTATTTTATTCTCTCCAAAAGTCATCATCACATTTGATTATCATCGTTCAGTAGATTCCATACCATATTGAGCTATTTTGTGGGCCTCTTGACTGATTTGGAAGGTGCTTTTGACACCTAGGGGGTTTTTTTAGCTTTTAGTATGCCTTCCCTTTTGAGATTTTCAAAATTGAATCTAAGCCACTCGAATTATATCTTGAGGATGTATTATATATTGTAAACGTATTGATAAAGGGTTGGTGCAAGCTAATGCTTGCCACTCATGACACGTTAGTCGCATTGGATTTCTGGAAAACAGAAATCTGAACGTCAAAAAGCAATATTAGAGCTACCTACACAAATTTTTTGAATATGGCATAAGAAGATGAAATGTATACAATCCGATTACCTTGTGGAATATATAACTATTATTTATGAAAATTAAGTATAAATCCCAAAAAATGGGGTTCTCCCAAGGTTGGTATGTTATTTTTTTAAGAAAACATAATGAATATGTTTGCGTTGGGCCCCGGGTTTGGTATGAAAAGGTGGAATTTTATGAAAAAAATTATATGCATTCGTAGATAACAGGTCCCTCTAGTGCAACGCTATTTTTCCATATTGATTTATGTTTATTTTTTATTTTTTTAATTAAGCAAGTCAGCCAAGCCCTAAAATGACTAGGTCAAGCATTGGGCCCCGACATCATGGTCTTAACATAATCAATGAACTCTTTTTTTAGGATGTAGGTCTTTGTGTTAACTTGTGCGGGTTATTTTCTGTTTTCAAAATAGGTGATCCAATCAAAAGTTATAGACGAAATAAATAACCTACTTTTTGTGTAAGATTGACGTTAGTGCAATTAAAATTAAATAAAAAATAGAAAAAAATAATAGATTTAATAAAAAATTAGATATTCAGAATCTGCACACATAGTTCTACAAGTATGTGCAATTTCATTAGCAGTGGAAAAGTGTAGCATATGCAGAATCATGCTCGAAATGGAAGAAGTTATAGAATAAGATGTATTTTGTTATAACATAGTCCAAGCCACTTGGTTTGGAAACCCAAACCTAAAACCAAACCGGCCAAGTCATCCACCATGTTGGTGGGAAAGGAATTGTCCTCCAAAATTTAGAAATTTAAATGGCATGTACGCGTTATTTTAAATATACATGTATGAATTGAGAGCGCGTGCGCATAAATAACGCATATGCACTAGACAATGCGTACGCGCTATTTAGTGCGTATGTGCTATTAACGCGTGCACACATTTTTTACCAATCCAAAATGTAGTTTTTTTTTCATCTTCATCTATCACAAACCCCCCCTGCCACCCCTCTCACTAACTCTAATCCTCCTCTTCTCCTTTGTCTGTTCTTGTCCCTCCCTAACCCTCCTCCCTTCCACCCCATTTCAACCCCTCTATCTCTCTCTCTTTCTCTCACTCCCCCCCTTCAATCATCCTCTATCTCCCTACCTACCTGAGCTTCCTCTTCTTCTCCATCTCCCTCCCCTCTACCTAAACTTCTTCTCCTTCTCCCTCTCCCTACTATATCCATCTCTCTAACAATAACCATCATCATCTCTCTATTGCTCATATCATATCTTCTTAAGCCTCGTCATGCCTCTCCCCCTCCCCCCTCTCTCACTATCTCCTTAACCATGCTCCCATCTCCCCCTAACCCTCATATTCTAACTCTCTCTCTATAACATACATATCTCTCAGCTACTTAACCCTCTTCCCCCTCTTCTCCCCCTTATGTCCCCATGTCTCTCTCTTTGTCTCTCGTTAATCTTCCTTTCTCTCTCTCTCACTACAAGGGAAATACCTTGTAGTGGAGGTTTCCCACAAATTGGCCTTTTATACTGCACCTAAACCAATGCTCAAGGATTTACTGAGAAGCGTAGGGAGGAGGAGGATGAATTGGCCTTCGAGAAACCTTAGGGTATTATCGATATAGAAGAAAAATATAGGAAAAGGAGGCTTAATAGAGATAATTTCATTGATATAATGAGGCCTTCTCCATAGGTGACAAGACCCTCGATGCCGCTATCTAGACATATGTTGATATCATGCAGCATAGGGCCTCAAGAGGGAAAAGGAAGAAACCCTATGGCTAGTTGCGAAGAAGCGCTAGGAAGAAGATCAACATAGGGTGAAGGATAAAGATGGGGTCACTGAGGCCCCGATGGTGCAACTTTCCTGGAAGCAAAGGAATCGACAGGACCAAGACTAGGATTAAGACAATGCTGCAAAGAAGGCAGAGGCTTCCTTGGACTGGGATGCCCCCGATGCCACTCATTGGATTAGCAGGTGGGATGGTACACCTACTGTATGAAGGATGAACAGTGATGCGACTTTGGGCATTGATTAGCGTAACATATTAGTAGGTGGGATGCTTCACCTACCCTAGGAAGAGTTAACAATGATCTGACTCCTAGGTATATACCAATAGGTTAACTGCTCAAATAGAAGATGAAATGGTTTCTTGGTAAGAATGTAAACCTGTAATATCCCGAATTTTGGACTAACTATTTTATGATGTTATATTGGGCCATAGCCCTAGCACCTATGATGTATTCTTTTGTAGACTGACATATTGGGCATGGACCCTGACTGAATTTCATTATTTGATTATATACTGGGCAAGGAATCCCCAATGTTCTGATTATGTTTTGATATGGGTACAAAACCCTAATATACTAAGTTGACCTTTTTATTACACACTGTGGAGTGATGTGAATGAAATAATTGACTTATGTGGTGTGTTGAGCATGGACTCAGAAACACACAAATTACCTATGTACTAGGCGAAATTCCCGAGGTACTGAGATGAATGTTTATGTACTGGGAGTAAGCCCTGATGTACACTGAGTGTTGGGAATACGACCTGGAGCACTCCAAGCTTGAAATAAAATGAATACCAGATCCAAGGCCACTTAAATAATCTAGATGTGCCTCACAACCACATTCTAGCTGTAGTGTTGAGCAGAGGCTCTGGAATTGCACTAGCGTAACGCCCATGTGAGAGTGTTGAGTTAAAAGGCTCTGAGGAGCACTCAGGGTTACTAGATCTCAAGTGTTGAGTCTGAAGGATTTTGAATAGCACTTAAGTGTCTTATCACAACTATTCGAATTGATTAAATAAATCTTATTATCATCAAGTACTGCGGAAACTACCATGTTAAAACGAGAGAATCTGACATGCAAAGGGAGAGACTAGAGGTGCATATCCTAGCTTACCGAGACCGTCCAAAGAAGTGGATCCTATCCTTAAAAAGATTAAAAAGAAGTATCATGTGAAGATACATAAAAGACAACATCACCACTTAAAGAATAAATTAACTAATAGTATTTTCCTATGGTTCACATGCATAAAAGCCTCAAGGCTAAGGTTATTATTAATAACTTTAAAAATAATGTTGGTTTTATTTATTTATAAAATATATTTATTTTATATAGTTATGCATTTAATTAATAAATCAATGATGCGTTAATTATTTATATTGAAATATAATCTTGGTTATTAGAATCATGAAAAGGCTTAAATCAGAAGCACTCTAGTTAAATAGGTTGAAAAGTCATGGTTCCAAAAGAACTAGTGATTAATTAAACAAATATTCTTTTGAAAATTAAGTTATTTAATTCAAAGAAACCAATTATTCCAACAATCCTAATTCAAGATTTCCCCTACACAAAGAGGACAACCACCAAGTTTAGGGATCATCTATTTTTTATATATAATTCTCTTATGAAACAAAAGAGAACCTCTCTGCTCCAAGAAGCGAAGCATTCCCACATCAATTTCCAGATCTGAATCAGCTATGAACCTAGGACCTCTATCTCTCAGTTTGCATGTCAGAACTAGCTCAGGGGAATCCATACTAAATCGGGACTGATTGTAGGATCATGGTTGGGAGGAACATGGTAGTCCCAAAGTTATCTAGTTCCAGGATCAATTGTGAGGTCAGTTAAAAGCTCAGCAGTTTTCCACTAATTATTTGACTGAGTGTGCAGGTCATTACAGTTAGGAGCAAGCTACAGAAATAAGCATGTATGCAAAACTTACAAGACCTTCAAACAAATTACTTTTAGAATTTAAATTTATGTTAGTATTGTTCTCATTATCAGTATTAATTCAAGATTATGCCAGAATCTAGTGGCGCTGTCTAGCAGGTCTAACCCAGTTAGCCTTTTCTAGACAACATATATAGGTCGAAAACGCTTTCCCTTAGTATTATTAAAATGTTTACTTCTTATCCCATTATCTGTAGGGTAGATTCAATTTTATTTAATGGATATCTTTTACACTGTAATTACTGCAAACATTATCCTAGATGTTTCATTTCATTCCTTTAACTTTTTTAAACTCAGACATTGCATTTCTTTTTACAACTGACTGTTATTTTGTAGAAACCCCAACGTATCTTTTCAAGAAATGAGAGCACACTTTCAAACACAACAGTTCAGTTATCAATGAATTATTACAGTCTTCAAACACATCGAATTTCTAGCCAAGAGATACAAAAACAAAATCCATAGAAGACTTTTCGAGTGTTATGTTATTTACCACATGACCCACAGTATAACCTCTTCCAAAACAAGGAAGATGAACGATATTACTTTCTCTATGCTTCACTAAACATTACGATTTCTAGAAGTAGCAATAAAACGATTTGTTCATCTCAAAGTACAAATACAGGTCAGAGGGTTGAATCCCTCTTTAAACTTTTAAGCAAACCCTTTCTACTTCTTTTACAAACACCAGAAGACGTATCAAAACTAGTTAAGAAACCAAATCTTTGCATTTACACAAACTTCTATTTATTTCAGGGTCATGATTTATCAATACCAACGCAATCACAATAAATCAGTTAGGGTCTTAGAACTCAGTTTTTATTCATCCATTGTCTTTATACACTGCAAATACGTAGACATCAAACCCAGAAAACCAAAGGATGGAGCAACAATGAAAGCGAAAATTATAGAAATGCATAGAGTCCTAACATAGGGTTAAATACAAATCCCAATAGCAAAACGCAGGTATTTCCAGGATGGTGCAAACCCATAACCATACATACACAACTAACATCCGCTTACACATTTAGAATCTTCCATAAGGTTCAAAGAGTAGAGAGAGAGTACCGTATTTTTTTCTCCATAAAAACAAAACAATATTTACATATGAACTCCAAGTCTAGCCAAATGGCGACCTCCAGGCCTCATTCAAACTAACAAGCCAAAGGCTCCATGAAGCCTCCAAATTAATGATTCACACAGTACCGTGTCATGACTACAAGAGGAAAGAGCATGTTGGATAGGACTGGGCTTACCATTAAGTCGTATGGCCTAGCCATCTTTAGCAAGCCACGCCAGAGTGCACGCCTTTCCTCACCTGTCACACAATAATCAACTCGAATTAACCCTGAAAATTACAAATAAACAAACTTTCAAATTGAAACAAAAAAGACGAAGGAGGAAACTATCACCTGATATTTGTAACAGGGGATTTGCATTCTTTCATCATTTTCGCAGCTCCTTGGTGCCAAGACAATGAGCATAGCTCAAGTCCAGGAAGAAACCCTCCTCCAAGAAGAAACAAAAACACAGAGAAAAACTAGGGAGAATGAAAACACAGAGTGACCATACCAGCCCTAAACCCCAAAGACCTTAAAAAGTGTCCAAGTCCGCTGGGCTCACCATACATATGAACCAAGGGGAAGTTAATGTCCACCAACTCAACATTAATGAACCTGGAGAAACCCCCCAGCGCCATAGTGTATGTCATGGGGTTGTATGTAATCCATACTCCATAGTTTGGCACAACGAATTATAAATATGATCACCATAACCCTTGTAACCATAGTTTCGGTGTTAGGTCCTCCACTTTTTAATGTCATTACACTTTGCAAAAACCATGACTTTTACTCTTGTGGTGGAGCTCGAACAAGGAATAGAACTCCCATAGCCGCATCTGTACAAAGAAAGCATAGAATAGATACATTAGCAAAAAAAATGCTAAGTAAGACCAAAACCTTCCAAGGCCACCCTTACCTCTCGGCAGTCCTACCGAGGTTTAATTCTTTTCCCTTTTCTGTTACAACCATCAATGCCCCTTCATGGGCCTTATATTCATCAACGTGAGTCTGATTTCACCTGAGGTAACATGGAGACATTTATTTTTATGCAGGTGAAACTATAAATCAGTGAGCAGGAAGTTCCCTTAAGATAATACGCTAGTTTGACGTAAAGACCATAGAATTATAGTAATCATTGTTTATCACTTCCACAAAACCAACAAGACTCACAACCAAGTAAGATTATGATTTCAGAGAAACTTAAGCCTAGCAAGAATACCGTAAACAATTACCAATGCATATCATCTACAGTGCTGAAGTTAATTTTATGAATATTTGTCGTATTGGGCAAGTTAACAAGTAGAAATAATTTTATTTATTTATTTTACTATTTATGGGACTTTACAAGTGGTATTAGAGCCCAGTTACAAAAACTAAGTTTCCTATTGGGCTCATTACAAACATTCGTTGTAGATACTCAACAGGTAGAAACATACATTTGCATTATATTTTGTTTTATGAAAAGAATTAACATAAATTTCTATTCTCTATGATTATATAACATTGCAGGAACAATCACTGTCTAAGAAATGAATGCAGAACAGGGCAGTAGTATATAGCGAAATCTAAATTCTCCACCACAAGAGCAAGAAATTGTGGTGGAACTCAACTCGAATTTAATGAAATCCATGCAGAATCTACAGGCAAAATTCCAGAGTTTCAGAGACAAGAATATGTAAGAAAGAAGAGAACAACAAGCTATAAATGTAGACTTACTCCAAAGCTTAACATGGGAAAAACCCCATGAACAACCTACTCTTTCAGTCAACACTCTTAAAACAAGAAACCGTCACACAAGGAAATCAACCAGTTACAAGATGGAAGAGCAGGAAGGACACAAACCAGAATCAATGGAAGAGGATTGTAAGAGATCTTCCAATGACAAGGGTTCCCCACCTCCTTGCAAGAAAAGGAGAAAGAGTGATGACAGTTTGCAAGGAGAGTTCGAAAAGATAAAAGCCCCAACCTATGATGGAGAAATCAACTCAGGGGAAAAGGATGAAGAACGGTTGTTAGGGATGAATAAATACTTCAAAGTTCATAATTACTCCAGTGAAATGCAAGCCCGACTAGCCATATACAACCTAAATGGTAAAGCTACCAGATGGTGGCGGGACTTGAAACACACCAAAGGAAAAGAGCTGAGAGACATAACCTGGGATACCTTTAGTAGAATATTCAAGGACAAGTATATGTTTGAAAGGTGTCTTTGACAAGAAAATAAAAGAATTCCATGAGTTAAAAATGGGCTCCCTGACTATGGAAGCATTTATAAACCGGTTCTTAGATTTGCTGCACTATGTGCCTTATGTTAAGGACAAGAAGGTAAAGATTAAACAGTTCTTGGGTGGGCTTCCACCAAACTTTAGGGAGAAGATAGAATTCAACATGTCAAAAACCCTTGTTATAACCCTACATAAAGCAAGGTTGTGCTATGAACGTGGACAGCCAAGGAATGACAACATAAACAGAAATAAAGACAGATTCAGAACCTTCTCAGACAACCGCAGACCGGGTTTTAGACCCCCACCTTATCGGAGACATAACAACAGTTTTCCGCCCAATAGAGGATTCAACCGACCTTAAGCTCAACCAAGTGCACCCCCACCACCAGCCAACAGGCCAACTTTCAACAAAGGGACAAATGCAGTCCCACCAACTGTTTCTTGTTGGAAATGTCAACAGCCACACTACTATAGAGATTGCCCCAGCAAAATAGATGAGGTTTTACACAACATCCAAACGGAGCCTACCATAGGGGACATGGCAAAGACACCTAGGATTTATGCCGCTCTTGATGGCCGACAGAAAGATCACCAAGCCACCATGGTGGAAATTGAGGGTAAGATATCTAACACTGTCATTTAAGTTCTAATAGACCCCAATGCTTGTCGAAGCTATATATCCCCTAATATAGTAGATAGCTGTAAGTTGAACCGAGAACATCACGAGAAACTGTGGCTTGTACAACTAGCCACCGGTACTAAACGAAGGGTCTCTGAGTTAGTTAAAACTTGTGAGATAGACTTAAACGGTTTTCCAACTAGGGTATAATTAAATATTCTACCCCTAGGATCGTACGATGTACTTATAAGCATGGATTGGTTAGAAAAACACCATGTCCTACTGGAATGCGCAAACAAGACCCTACTCTATAGGGATGACCAAGAGAATCAGGAGACGATTCAGGATATTCCAAGGAAAGTGTCTGTAAGAGAGATATCTGTCTTACAAGCAAAGATGTGCATCAAGAAGGGTTGTCAGCTCTTCGCTGTTAACATCCGAAACCTAGAAACTGAAAGTGAACAAAGAATCGAAGACTTCCCAGTCCTCGTAGAATTCAAGGATGTATTTCTCAAAGAAATAATGGGATTACCACCCAAGCGAGACTTAGATTTCTCCATTAAGCTAACACCCGGGTCAGTACTAGCCTCCAAATCCCCATACCGCATGAGCACGCGAGAATTGGTGGAGCTCAAAATCCAGTTACAAGAGTTAATAGATAAAGGATACATTCGACCAAGTGTGTCCCTTTGGGGCGCATCGATACTCTTCGTCAAGAAGAAAGACGAAATGATGCAAATGTGCATTGATTACCGCCAACTCAACAAGATGACCATTAAGAACCGCTATCCACTCCCTAGAATCAACGACTTGTTTGACCAAGTAGGAGGAGCAAAGATCTTCTCAAAGATCGACTTACGATCTGGATATCACCAGGTGAGGATCCATGATGAGGATATCAACAAGACCGCGTTTCGAACCCGTTACGGCCACTATGAGTTCGTAGTGATGCCCTTTGGGTTGAAAAACGCACCGACCAACTTTATGTGCATGATGAACAGTATCTTTAGTAACTACCTCGATAAATTCGTTTTAGTCTTTATCAATGACATTCTGATCTACTCCAAGAATGAAGTAGAACACGAGGAACACCTTCGTATTGTGTAATGTATGTTACGGGGACACCAACTTTACGCCAAGTTTAGTAAGTGTGATTTCTACAAACCCCAGATCCAATACTTAGGACACATCATTTCCTAGAAGGGAATAGCCGTTGACCCTGAAAAGATCAAGGCTATCGAGGAATGGCCCACACCTACGTATGTATTTGAGATACGATCATTGGCTGGTTACTAACGGAAGTTCATTGAGAACTTCTCATGTATCACATGCCCCATGACCGCCTTACAAAGGAAGGAAAACAAGTTTATTTGGATGGCTAAGTTCAAATAAAGCTTCCAGAAATTGAGGCAATTACTGATTAGTGCACTGATTCTACGTATCGCGGATCCCAATGGGGATTTCTTCATTTTCATGGATGCAAGAAAGGAAGGACTCGAGGGAGTCCTTATGCAAGATAATTTTTCCATATGCTACAAATCGAGGAAACTAAAAGAGCATGAGCAGAAATACCCTACTCATGACCTTGAACTAGCTGCCATCATCCATGCTCTTAAAATGTGGCAACATTATCTCATGGGAAAGAAATTCTTATTAATGACTGATAACATGAGCTTGACGTACCTTTTCGATCAACCCAACTTAAATGCCAGGCAGGCCAGGTGGTTGGATTTCCTTAGTGAGTACCATTTCGAACTAAAACATATAAAAGGCAAGGAAAACAAAATTGTGGATGCCTTAAGCCGTCGAGCACATATGCTTTACGAGGTCACGGTGAACCAAACCGACTCAGACTTACACAATAGAATTCGAATGGCATGTAAGAGTGACCGTTATTATACGAAAATCCTCGCAAATATTTAGGAACATAGACTCTTTCAACAACAGAAACAGTATAAGATAGACAAATCAAGACTACTATGGTCGAAAGAGAGACTTTACGTCCCCGAGAGTGGAGACATTAGATCACACGTCCTCACCGAAATCCACCACAAACCCTATTCAGGGCACCCCGGATATCAAAAGATGATATCGACAATAAAGAAACATTACTTTTGGCCTAAGTTGAAGGCTAACATTGCCATGTTCATCATAAAATGTCAAGAATTCCAGTTGGTCAAAGAGGAACATCAACACCCCTCCAGATTACTTCAACCTTTACTCATTCCGGAATGGAAATGGGAGGTAATAAGTATGGACTTCATTACAGGCTTACCCAAGAGTAAGAAACTGAATGACTCCATCTTTGTAGTGGTGGACAAGCTATCTAAAGCAGCCCACTTCATACCAGTAAAATCCACCTACAAATTGGTTCACATCGCAGAAATATTCCTAAAGGAAATATTTTGATTGCACGGGATACCCAAATCAATCATTTCCAATCGAGACACGAAATTCACTAGCAACTTCTTGAGAGCATTGTTCTCTAGTTTGGAGACCCAGTTACAATTCAATACCGCATACCACCCTCAAACCGATGGACAGATGGAACGACTAAACCAAATTCTTGAGGATATGCTGAGAATGTATGTCATGAACAATCCCACTAAGTGGGAAGACTATTTACACCTCGCAGAATTTGCGTACAACAACGGTTATCAAACCTCGGCCAAAATGAGACCTTTCGAGGTGCTCTACGGATGAAAGTGTCGGACCCCCATGACTTGGGACAGTCTGGTGGACAGACTTATGCTAGGACCAGATTTACTGAAAGACTTGGAACAACTAGTTTCCAAGGTGCAACTAAACTTAAAAGAAGCTCAAGACTGCCAAAAGAGTTACGCGGACAAGAAAAGAAAGGACAAAGACTACCAAGTCGGGGAACATGTGTTTCTAAAAATAAAAGAAAACTGAAGCTCGTTGAGCTTGGGACGTTGCGGTAAATTAGCCCCAAGGTTTTGTGGACCTTTTGAAATAGTAGCCAACAAGGGCTCGGTAGCTTATGAGTTAGCCCTCCCAGCCCATAGAAAAGTTCATAATGTTTTTCATGCTTCATTAATAAAAAAATATGTATATGATTCTAAACATGTTATTGATTGGTCCTTATTACAGGTGGAGCCCGAAGGGGAGTTCACGCGAGAACCACTCCACATTCTAGACAAGAGAGAGGTCCAGCTTAGGAGGAGGACCATTACTCAGTTGAAAGTGCAATGGAGGCACTTTTGACCAGATGAGGCTACTTGGGAGAATGAGAACACCATGAAAGAGGCATACCCCCCCTTGTTTCATGACTTCATTCCTAGTCCCTAGAAACATCGGGATGGTGTTGTTCTAAGGGGGGAGGGATGTAATATCCCGAATTTTGGACTAACTGTTTTATGATGTTATATTGGGCCACGGCCCCAGCACCTATGATGTATTCTTTTGTAGACTAACATACTGGGCATGGACCCTGACTGAATTTCATTATTTGATTATATACTAGGAAAGGAAGCCCCAATGTTTTGATATGGGTACAAAACCCTAATATACTGAGTTGACCTTTTTATTACACACTGTGCAGTGATGTGAATGACATAATTGACTTATGTGGTGTGTTGAGCATGGACTCAAAAACACACAAATTACCTACGTACTGGGCGAAAGCCCCGAGGTACCTAGATGAATGTTTATGTAATGGGAGTAAGCCCTGATGTACACTGAGTGTTGGGAATAAGCCCTGGATCACTCCAAGCTTGAAAGAAAATGAATACCGGATCTGAGGCCACTTAAATATACTAGATGTGCCTCACAACCACATTCTAGCTGTAGTGTTGAGCAGAGGCTCTGTAATTGCACTAGCGTAATGCCCATGTGAGAGTGTTGAGTTAAAAGGCTCTGAAGAGCACTCATGTTACTAGATCTCAACTGTTGAGTCTGAAGAATTCTGAATAGTACTTAAGTGTCTTATCACAACTATTCGAATTGGTTAAATAAATCTTATTATCATCAAGTACTGCGGGAACTACCATGTTAAAACGAGAGAATATGACATGCAAAGGGAGAGACTAGAGGTGCCTATCCTAGCTTACCGAGACCGTCCAAAGAAGTGGACCCTATCCTTAAAAAGATTAAAAAGAAGTATCATGTGAAGATACATAAAAGAAAACATCACCACTTAAAGCATAAATTAACTAATAGTAGTTTCCTATGGTTCACAAGCATAAAAGCCTCAAGGCTAAGGTTATTATTAATAACTTTAAAAATAATGTTGGTTTTATTTATTTATAAAATATATTTATTTTATATATTTATGCATTTAATTAATAAATCAATGATGCATTATTATTTAAATTGAAATATAAACATTGTTATTGCAATTATGAAAAGGCTTAAATCAGAAGCACTCTAGTTAAAGAAGTTGAAAAGTCATGATTCCAAAAGAACTATTGATTAATTAAACAAATATTCTTTTGAAAATTAAGTTTTTTAATTCAAAGAAACCAATTATTCCAACAGTCCTAATTCAAGATTTCCCCTACATAAAGAGGACAGGGCCCAAGTTTGGTGATCATCTTTTTTTTTTTATACAATTCTCTTATGAAACAAAAGAGAACCTCTTTGCTCCAAGAAGTGAAGCATTCCCACATCAATTTCCATATCTGAATCAGCTATGAACCTAGGACCTCTATCTCTCAGTTTGCATGTCAGAACTAGCTCGGAGGATCCATACTGAACCAGGACTGGTTGTAGGATCATGGCTGGGAGGAACGTGGTAGTCCCAAAGTTATCTGGTTCCAGGATCAATTGTGAGGTCAGTTAAAAGTTCAGCAGTTTTCCACTAATTATTTGACTGAGTGTGCAGATCATTACAGTCAGGAGCAAGCTACAGAAATAAGCAGGTATGCAAAACTTACAAGACCTTCAAACAAATTACTTTTAGAATTTAAATTTATGTCAATATTGTTCTCATTATCAGTATTAATTCAAGATTCTTCCCAGAATCCAATGGCGCTGTCTAGCAGGTCTAGCCCAGCTAGCCTTTGCTAGACAACATATATAGGTTGAAAACGCTTTCCCTTAGTATTATTAAAATGTTTAATTCTTATCCAATTATCTGTAGGGTAGATTCAATTTTATTTAATGGATCTCTTTTACTCTGTAATTACTGCAAACATTATCCTAGATGTTTCATTTCATTCCTTTAACTTTTTCAAACTCAGACATTGCATTTCTTTTTACAACTAACTGTTATTTTGTAGAAACCCCAACGTATCTTTTGAAGAAACAAGACCACACTTTCAAACGCAACAGTTTAGTTATCAATGAATTATTACAGTCTTCAAACACATCAAATTTCTAGCCAAGAGATACAAAAACAAAATCCATAGAAGAATTTTGCAGTGTTCTATTATTTACCACACGACCCACAGTATAACCTCTTCCAAAACAAGGAACATGAACGATATTACTTTCTCTACGCGTCACTAAACATTACGATTTCTGGAAGTAGCAATAAAACAATTTTTTTTCATCTCAAAGTACCAAGACAGGTCAGGGGGTTGAATCCCTCTTTAATATTTTAAGCAAACCCTTTCTACTTCTTTTACAAACACCTGAAGACGTATCCAAACTAGTCAAAAAACCAAATCTTTGCATTTACACAGACTTCTATTTATTTGAGGGTCACGATTTATCAATACCAACGCAATCACAATAAACCAGCTAGGGTCTTAGAACTCAGTTTTTATTCATCCATTGTCTTTATTGTTGAAATATTGTAACTTGAAAGAATATTATATTTGTACTTTATTCTTCCGGAGATGTTTCATTCCTCTGTGGAGATCTTATTGTATATCTGGAGATGTTTATTCCTCCGTCGGAATGTGGTGACTTGGGTTATTAGACTTCCCCAGTGGGGGTCAGCCCTGTATGTGTTATGTGGGTCAAAGGGTTGTTAGACCACCCTAGAGGGGTTGGCCCAGTCAATTGTAGTGGGGTGTTTAACCCAATGGTAAAGTTGGGGCCGACCTAGTTAATATATTGTACAAGTTGGAGATGTGTATAAATAGAGGAGGTGAGCTCCTCATTTGACACACTTCACTCACTCAGAATGTAGCGCACTTGTGAGAGAGAGGTCTGCTATGGAGGAGGAGGATATCATGTCCTTGGTTTGCATCTTTGTATATTGCTGGTCATCTATATTGAGGAAGATTTGTTGGGTTTTCTACCCCATGAGGGTTTCCCAAGATAAATCTGTGTCTCTTGTATTTATGATGTGCTTGTTGTTTCTTCAGTGATCCTGTATATGCTATTATTGTGAAATGGAATGTAATGCTGATATTTTCTGTCTTAGCATATTAAATCTTAACATTTATACACTACAAATACATAAACATCAAACCCAGAAAACCACAGGATGGAGCAATAGTGAAAGCGAAAATTATAGAAATGCATATAGTCCCAGCATAAGGTTAAATACAAATCCCAATAGAAAAACGCAGGTATTTCCAGGATCGTGCAAACCCAGAACCATACATACACAGCTAACATCCGCTTACACATTTAGAATCTTCCATAAGATTCAAATAGCAGAGACAGAGTACCGTATTTTTTTCTCCACAAAAACGAAACAATATTTACATATGAACTCCAGGTCCAGCCAAATGGCGACCTCCAGGCCTCGTTCAAACTAACGAGCCAAAGGCTCCATGAAGCCTCCAAATTAACGATTCAAACAGTACCCTATCACGACTGCGAGAGGAAGGAGCATGTTGGCTAGGACTGGGCTTACCATTAAGTCATATGGCTTGGCCATCTTTAGCAAGCCACGCCAGAGTGCACACCTTTCCTCACCTGTCACACAACAATCAACTCAGATTAACCCTCAAAATTACAAAGAACCTAACTTTCAAATTGAAACAAAAAAGAGGAAGGACGAAACTATCACCTGAGAATTGTAACAAGGGAGTTGCATTCTTTCATCATTTTCGCAGCTCCTTGGTGCCAAGACCATGAGCATAGCTCAGGTCCGGCATGAAACCCTCCTCCAGGAAGAAATGAAAACACAGAGAAAAACCAGGGAGAATGAAAACGCAGAGTGACCATACAAGCCCTAAACCCCAAATACCTCGAAAAGTATCCAAGCCCGCTGGGCTCACCATACGTATGAACCAAGGGGCAGTTAATGTCCACCAACTCAACATTAATGAACCTGGAAACACCCCCAAGTGCCATAGTGTATGTCGTGGGGTTGTATGTAATCCATACTCCATAGTTTGGCACAACGAATTATAAATATGATCACCATAACCCTTGTAACCATAGTTTGGGTGTTAGGTCCTCCACTTTTTATTGTCATCACACTTTGCAAAAACCATGACTTTTACTCTTGTGGTGGAGCTCGAACAAGGAATAGACCTCCCATAGTCGCACCTATACAAAGAAAGCATAGAATAGATACAGTAGCAAAAAAATGCTAAGTAAGACCAGAACCTTCCAAGGCCACCCTTACCTCTCGGTAGTCCTATCGGGGTTTAATTCTTTTCCCTTTTCTGTTACAACCATCAATGCCCCTTCATGGGCCTTATGTTCATCAATGTGAGTCCGATTTCACCCGAGCTAACATGGAGACATTTATTTTTATGCAGGTGAAACTATAAATCAGTGAGTAGGAAGTTCCCTTAAGATAATACGCTAGTTTGACATAAAGACCATAGAATTACCGTAATCATTTTTTATCACTTCCACAAAACCAACAAGACTCACAACCAAGTAAGATTATGATTTCAGAGAAACTTAAGCCTAGCAAGAATACCGTAAACAATTACTACTGCATATCATCTACAGTGTTGAAGTTAATTTTATGAATATTTGTCGTATTAGGCAGGTTAGCAAGTAGAAAGATTTTTTTTTTTATTTTACTATTTATGGGACATTACAAAACCTATAACACTAGAAGTTGAACGGTCTTGCTATTTGTTGGCATTCCTCCAACCATGTGAAATATGTAAAAGTTGTATGCGAGGAGGGATAGGAGGAAGAAACCATAGAAGGGAGTAAAAAAAAAGCTGTGTAAAGATGAGAAGTAGATCCATAGAAGTGATGTTTGGTTCTCCATTATGCCAATGTATAGGTTGGGCTTGAAGTAGTAGTGCATAACCCTATTAATGTAATTTGGAGCGACATGAATAATGAATAAAAACTTTCATACATTTCCTTATTCCCATTAGTTGCACAATGTTTGTATTTATTGTGCATCTCTATGCTCGTATAGATTGAATTGGAAGTTGGTTCAATGGTATTTTTGCTGTCCATCTTTGTAGCAGGTTATTTTCTATGTTACCCCCCTTCTCTCTCTCCTTAATCTTCTCTCTCTCTCACACACACACACACACCCAGAGAACATGTCACCCTATCTCGCTCTTCTCTCTCCTTAACTCTCCTCTCTCTCTCTCTCTCTCTCTCTCTCTCTCTCTCTCTCTCTCTCTCTCTCCCCGCCCCTTAAAATTCATCCCCCTCTCTCTCTAACCCTATTCACCCATCTCACTCTATCATTATTTGGTAAACCTCCTCTATCTGTAGTGCACAGATCCCCACTCATGACACCCATATCCCATTTAAAGGCCTATAAAGAAGTCGTACAAGGGGCATACCATTTGATCTATCCATGGTCCCATGTGATTGTCTAAGGATGTTCTCATGGTGGTTAAACTTGATAATCTATGCTTAGGTCCTAAGTTTGTTGTTTTCCTCTCCCAACCATGCTAAAGGGATAGAGGCTCTTGTTTCATTACCACAACCATGGTCAATGCATGAAGTCCCATCAATGGTGCACAAACCATCTTAAGGGCACTGATACCTAAATCCCAGGCCAAACACTCCCTAATGAGGGCTCATGTGGTTTCTAGGTGGTTTTTATGCTTCACGAACTCAAAAAGGTTCAATTAATGTTTAAACCCCATGTTTCACCCTTCACCATGTTTAGGTGTCAACACCCATTTCTAGTGCACAATACTTACGCATGGTCCTTATATCCCACTTGGATTCCTACAAAGAACCCTTACCAAATAATCTTGTATTGGTCCATGGGCTTAGAGAAACGAAGTCCAAGAAGTTTCAACAATATCTCGAGGCACTTAAAGTTTCCTTCCTTCACCATGGTTAAGGGCCCACGACTCATCCTTTTTAATAAAAACCTTCTAATGGCATCCATATCAAACTTTGATTATAAAGACCCCTTAGAGAGGGTCCATGCCATTATTTTCACATGTTGTTGATGGATATTGAACCTAAGAGATCGTGTTTAAGCCTCGAGGATGAAGTGTTTTCCTCCCCAAACCATGGCTGTTGAGCTTGAAAAGGTTACTTTACAGTCGAAACCATTGGTTCCACCTAGGCATGTTTAGGCCTATAGACCCATTCCCAATTCATGAAACGTACTCATGTTGAATGTATCCCACTAACATACTCAACAACGCTATCCATGGCCTCGACAAACATTCCTGGAATGGGTCGAAGACATAATCTTGTTTAAGGCATGCGATGTAGCCTAATCATGGTATATGTATCCCTCTTCATTTGCTAGAGATACCCCACAAGGGTTATGTGTGGTGGTTTGAGGAAGCAATCAACATCGTATCCTAATAAGCTTCTTGAGTTGTAGGTGTTGTTCATGGTGCTTGATCCTGAGAAGCTTCATTTAAGGCCTGAGAAGCTTCTTGTTGTCCCTATACCTTGGTCAGACCTTCACACCCATTTTGGGTTCACAACTAACCTAGTCATGGCACACATAACAGACTTGAAGTTGACTAATACCCTATAGATTTCATATGTGGTGGTTCAAGGACTCTTTCATGGTGTTTGTGCCTAAGAAGCAAGAGTTAGTGTTGGAGGCTCTTGTTTCCCTCCACTAGCCATGGTTAAGTAGCCAAGATAAATCCTTGATGCCCAAGACATCATAATGGAAACCATATTCAATTCATGTGCAAAAGACTCCTTGTAGAGGGGTAGTGGCATGGCTTCTATGTGTTATTGATGATGCTTGAGGTCAAGAAGTTTCAATTATGGATCAAGTGAAATTTAGTTGAGCTCATTATGCTTCAATAAGATCTCAAGGAACGTGTTTTCATTCTTTGACATTTTTCAAGGCCTTGCAACATATCCATGGTCTTGCATGGTAGTCTGATGATGCATTCATCGCACTTGATCTTGAAAAAATAAGTTTCAGGCCTGAGATTGTTATTTCCCTCCATAAACCATTGCCAAGGGCCTGAGGCTATTATTTTTCTACCAAGACTAGGGTTAAGGGCCCAAGAACCATCCACAGTGCACAAAGCATGTTATGGATAATCTATATTGGACAACTAACGGTGTCCATATTCCCAAGAAGAAAATATTATTAACAAAGGCTCTTGTTTAATACTCGTACATGATTCCCAAGACATTGCAATGACACTCGAATTCAACTTTGATTCCAAAGACACCTTAGAGATGGCTCACGTTGTGGATTTTAGGTTTTTTTCATGGCACTTGAGGTTGAGAGGGCCATTTAGGGATTAAAGCCCTTGTTTTAGTGTACAAAACCTACTGATGGCTCATGTATCCCACTGTTGTGACCACAACACCTCTCCATCGAAAATCGAGGGACCCCTTACAATTTTTTTTAAAGTTGGACTTACGAGAGGGTTTCTTTTGTATTATTTCCTTACTCGGCCATGTTTTAGGCCCTATGGTCCATCTTTGGTGTGAAAAACACTCATATCCAAATGATTTAGGTCCCAAGGCCCAAATCATTTCATCCCCATATCGTAGCTCTTGAGTTATGAAATGTTCATTTACGTCTCAATCCTCTTCTTTCACCCTCTAAGCATGTTTACATTTCAAATCTTGTGTGGCATTGCACCAGGCGTGGCCCTTGCAAGTATGATGTGGGATGCTACTGATCCCCCCTTAACCCCATGATCTCTTTCTCTCTATCTCTCCCATATCCCATATCCCATTTCTCTCTATCTCTATCTCTCTATCTGTCTCTACCTCTCACTTTCCCTAAAGCACTACATCCCTTAACCCCTAAACCATTGATCCATTCAACCTGTAATCCCACAACCCTAACTCCTAAACAACCTAACCCACAATTCTTAACGTTCGAATACCTATGACCTTACGCCTTAAGTGCTAAGCCCTTAAATCCCTAGAATACTTAAACCCCCTCTCTTTAGCCATTCATTTATCCACTTTTGAAGTATAGTCCAATGTATGCAATTTATTATCCTTTTCCAATAATGCATATGCAACATCATCTAGTATAAGTCTCATGTACCACATTACAAATCACAAACCATTGTCAAGTATGAAGGAACATCATCATAATTAAGGAATACCAATACCATAATAAACACAATCAATAAATATCATAGTTAAGGTCTATAAACATTATAATCAATTATCAATGATCATCATTAATGAATATCCTAAGCAACCATGTAGGCCTCCATGTCTAACATAGTTATGCATAATAACCAGGACTATTAGGGTTTAAGTAACCAATACTAATACACACACACATACAATAAAACATGGGTCATTGCACCAAGTGAAACGAGGTGCTCTACAACCCAGTATGGGGGAGATGTTGTAACATGTAACGTTTGTCTTTGTAACGTTACATGTAACCTTTGTCTTTATTATTGTCGGCCATTAATTAAAATGTAAAAAATAGTATAATGTAATGAAAATTAAAAAAATGAAATGTATTGTCGACCATTAATTAAAATGTAAAAAAAAAGTAAAATCATAGAAAGTATTTAAAAAAAATCCATGTTGGCTCATAAAATAAAATATTGTGAAAAGTAATAAAAAAATAGATGTTCGTTTATAAAATATTATCAATCAAGAGAGATTAAATTTCTTGCGTTTAAATTTAAAAAAAGAAACACACCTCAAGAAATTGGATCCCTCTCGGTGCTTGATAGATATGGGTTTAAGTTGGATCTATGCTGGTTATAACCTCATGAATCATAACACATCAAATGTCAAGGATGCAATATTTTTGAAATATTGAACGTTTGGAATTAAATGGCGTAAATGTTGGTCAATCAATGGTGTAAATGTTATGCATGGGCACGTGTACGTGTTTTAGCACGCACGCAATGATGACGTGTACACACTACAAACACGCGTGCGCACATGTAAACACGCATGTGCACGTCTGTTGCTAATTAAAAATAAACAGAGTTTTATGTTCCCAGGAATGCTACCAAAAACATGGAATTTTCATTGAAGCTCTTCCAGGTTTCTTATTGTCTCACATTCATTGATCTTTTCGACACTCATTGATCTATTGGACACAAAATCACTCTTGGAATCTAACAAACATATTCAGTGCTTTTGGAATCTAGTGGATACATTCAAGCTACCAGTTTCCATTGCAAGTGGAGATCATTTCTATAGGTATGGTGAATTGTAAATAATTTTTTTCATTCACAAGATTTGAGATTCTCCCATGCATTTGTGTTTTATCATATGCCTACAGCAATATCCATGCATAGACAACAATGAATTTGACAAGAAGAATTCCCAAGTTCACATCTAAAAAAAACTCATATTCGCTGGACAAGATGAAGTATGCAATGTAAACCAATAATTATTTCCATGAATTTATATTTTGATTTCAAACAAGGATGGCATGGATGAGGTTCTCTCTTGAGACTCTTCAATTTGTATAAAATCCTAAGAAGAAATCATGGGAGAGGATCATAATGAATATTTCATGGAATTTTTTTACATTATCTCCTCTTCATTACATTTATCATAATGTTTCTTTAATATCATGCCTTTCAGCTTGACTACTTGCCTCTACCTCATTGAATTATCCTTCCTTGGGGGAATTTGCAACCTCCTCATTGTGTAATTAGTAAAATTATTCTCTTTATCTTATTTGATCTAGAAAAACTATCAAACTATTCCCAAGACATCCTTACGCATCTCTGTTGTAGGGTGTTATTTCCAAAAAAATTATGAGTTCATGGCTAGGCAAGACACTAGTTTCTCCATTCTACACTTGACCAACTATCATCTATGCTGATCAGAATTGAAAGGGATAATTAGTTTTATCTGATGACTTAGATGGGAAATAAATTTAGAGTGATAACCAAGCACCATGTTGTGTCTGGCCTCATAGGTAATGCAACTTATTACGTGTAATGTCATCTCATCCTAGGGTGTTGGAAAGGAAGAATATTTCAATCCTCTTCTTGTGACTTCCCCTACTTTTTGAACACAAAGGAGATAGTACTAGTCCTATAACTGTAATACCTGCAAACACATGAATACTCTATTGTACACTTGATTTATCAACTCGGTCTAGACACTTGAGTTTTTGACTTGGATTAGACGTGCTTGAGTTCTCAACTTGGAAAACAGTTTGATTTGGTTTTGCATGGGAAACTCGATTTAGATAACTTGATAACTCAAACTTCACGTGACTTCAACTTTGCATGGCTTACATAACTCGCTAGATCATTTCAATATACATGATAAGGAAGTTAGTTTGTCTTTATGTCTCTTTGATAGTTTGTTTCTTTGATAATTATGAAACCTCTAGGATACCATACTATTTCCATCTAAATCCTATCCTAGGCTAATTTACCTATCCTTAGCATACTACACCCTAACCCCTTGCCTTAGATACGTGGTCTAACACAAATAAACCAACATAGTTTGTAGCTGTATGTGTTAATTTGTAAAGTGGTAAGTTATGTTGGAATGTGTCAAGCTCATTATATAATAGAACTAATATCTTATTTGTTGTTTCTTTTGCAGGGGTAGGCCTCATAGTTTTGTAAAAGAGACTTTTGGAGATGGGAATATCACGCAACAGAGAAAAAAAATATAGAAGGAATCTTCCCATTGAAAAGGTAAATGACGTAATAGAAAAGGCCAGGTTGGAAATGGAAAGAGTGAGACATGGTCCTGTCACTGATCCTTCCACTGATCCTACCACTGATCCTAACATAGTTGTTGACATGACAACCTCTTGTTCAGAACCATAGGTAAAGCAGTTGCGTCCAACGGATCGAACCCAAATTCCAACATCAACACAATCTCCAACCAACAATCCATCAACGAGTCATCTTGAAGTTCCTCACGACACATGAATATTGGGAGATGTTGCATGTGTAGAGATGGACATACAAGCAGTGCTTAATTTGCAATCTCCCCAAGAAGACCACATCCATGTCGAGCACACTCCCATTATGGCCCAGTGTGTGAACGAAGCACCACAACAAACAAGCTATGGTATTCATGTCTAATGTCCACCTTCCCTACCTCGACTGTCAGGTGCAAGAAGAAGAAATCCTTGACGTATTCATGTGGATGAAAGTGCTCTATCGGGCCTTGAAGGTAAGTTCCCAAAATGCACTATCGAATGGCAATGCAACAAAATTTTCAACGAATATTTTAATCTAAAGGGAATACAGGTAAATGTCATTATTGCTATGTTTGTTAAAGTCACATTGTTTAGTTGTTGTTAGGAAAATTTTCGGCATAAAGATAGTTAAAAGTTCAGAGGCTAGCAGTCATATTGTTAGAAATCTCCAATCTACATTTAATGCGATTGGGAAGACGTCTCATACAAAATATCTCTGTGCGACTCATCTTTTGTTAGCGGAATCGGTTGTAAGCAAGTCCATAAGGCAACATCGCCTGCTATCACACACTTCTCACATACTTAAATTAAATAGAAAAATGATTAAAAAGTACTCTGTTATAAGAGAAAATCTTGACACTATGGGTGGAAACGATTGTTGGGATTTTGTTGGCAGGTTTCCTCATGGAGATAGGTAGCTAATTGATGTTGTTAAGGAGTAAGTACAAAATTATTGGCATGATCATACCAGACCTTCATCAAACTAAAGAGACGTTATAAAGCTGAGAAAAGGTTCTACTGAACGTGAAAGCCATGTTAAACACTTCCTTGACACCACACAGACTGAACTCTATGAGAGATTCAGGAATGAGCACACACAATTGAACTTCAACCAAAGGTCCTTTGAGAAATGAAAACCATGGTATGTTCATATATGCATTGATCAGAACACCTGTTGTTGTATATACCACATAGAATATGAATATTATTATTACACATATAAACATATATTTTGTGATTTGCATACTAGCATTGTGCAAGGATGCAATGAATCCATACTACCACCGAATGCATCAAGAGAATTTATCCACAACATCATGTGTCCAAGGCCCGAAGGACAAAAATATTATGAAAAATCGTGTCTATATGGGACATGTTCTAGGTGCACTGGGTTTTCTCTTATGAACTGTTGCATTCATGAAAGCGAGGAGCACGAATTTGCCAGGATGGTCGTGGAGATGCAGATCTTCAAGTACAAAACCTATCAATTAGACAGTGCCAGGGAAAGTAAAAAGATTGCATTACTGAAGTCACAGGTACAAATGAATATTGCATATTTTTCATATTACACATTCAATTTATGACATATACATTTTTCCAAAGGCCACATTGTAATATTTCCCTTGTTTTTATGGAAACAGGAATGGGTATGTGAATTCTTGACGGAGTTCTACAAGAAAACATAGCAGTATGTTCAACATGTGCATGTATTGCGATGGCAAGATGCGCATTACAGAAAATGAAGGGACACGTTTCCTGTTGGAACCATAGTGTCAATTGTGGATTTTGATGAAAGTTACACCCTTCAGCCACAAATTGAAATCTAGAGTCAATACTACCATTCAGACCAAGTCAGCATCATGGTACATATTATGTATAGGCATGGGATAGAGAGCAGCAATGACATGAGGATAATACTGAAGGAGATTTTTTTTTACATAAGTGATGATGGAATCCATGATCTGCATTATGTGCAACATTGTTTTCGAATTTTCTATGAGCAGTTGAAGGAAAGAGATATAAAAATGGATCAGCATTGGATATGGTCGGATGGTTGTGCGGGCCAATTCAAGTATTCCTGAGTATTCTAGAACTATTTTGAGACCGGGCACGACAAAGGAGAGCATGATGGGGCCAGTGCATGCATCAAGACTACACTACGAAGGGAAGAGATGAGGTTTAACAAAAACCCTCATATCCGAGATGCATAATCCATAGTTCAATAGTGCTCTGCAACAATTTTAGATCGATCAAGAGATCAACAAACATCATCAGTGACATGACGTGTGGTAAGAAATTTTTGGCAGGTGGTTGACATAGATCGATCGTGCTCCTATAGTTGCAGCACAATACAAGGAACACACGGATTTCATTCAGTTTGAAGCTCAAACAACCCCTTATTTGAAATATGGACGTGAAAAATTGTTTGCTTTTGTAGCCCTCGCAGCAGTGGCGAATGGGATGAATGAAAATGCATGGAATGGGTTGCTGAATGGGATCGTGTGTCACTTGTAGTAGACAAATGTGCATTTTTGAAACAACCCAGTTAGAGGAGGGTCAGTCAGTGATTTCGACAGACTACGACCATATCTAAGATCTTGTACAACCATCACACATACACACAATTGTTGTCCTGAAAGGCAATGAATGGGGCACGTATTATTGGTTGGAACGGTACATCCAAGGTAAGCAAACTCTCTACGGATCATTAATCGACGATGAAGGAAATGAATTTCTTATTGGATCAATGCTAGTTATGTGATAATATCTTACACTAGATGGGAAGTCAAGAACCACTAGTGGGTATGTATTTGTGGATTACAGACCAAGTTCAATGGTGTATCACTTCACAAACTTGATTATTGGCACAAACATCCATCTACAAACAATGTCAAGCAAGATCTCAACCAAGGTATGCTATTACCTTCCTCATTCAGAGCACGAGAGATTTATGGAGACAATTATCAATAGAGAGGATCCAGATGGATTTATTGAATGAGGTCAATCAACTTTACATAAGAGATAGAATTGCATCAAAGAATGTTATGTTCTGCATTGAGGTATGTGTAGTTTTATGTTACTTTGTTGGTACATGGATTTTTTGTTGATACATACATACATACATGTGTTGTTTTTCAGGTTTTAATCTAATACAAAAAACAAAGCGTGTTGTGCATTTTCCCAATATTTTATCAAATCCTAGTTGGATGCCCTCTTTTTTCTTTATTAAGCGACCCTCTTTGGGAGAAAAATCCTCATTTACTTATGTTTTATTAGGTCTACAAAAAACCCTTAGGAAATCACTAAAAGCTTGCTAAGTCATCTTAAAACCATCCTCCATCACACTGCTTCTATCTCCCCTCACTTAGCTCCACCCATACACACTTTACAGTCATAAAAAATTAACAAAGATACTTCATAGTCACTTGTCCCCTTCCCATATAGCAATATTTTGAGGTGTACATGTGTGTCTAATTCTAATTCATGTACATGTGTGTCTCGCATTGGCGGACCAACTCCGCAAAACCATGTGTCGGGCGACTGGGAGTGGCTTTCCCATGCCGACCCTTCTTGGTTTGCTTTTTGCACCCCGGGCTTGAATTGACGTTGTAATACCCACACTATCTAAGAATCTTGAATCACCCTCAACAACGTCCTCCATTAAGGCATCACATATCCCTAGTGAATAAGTAGAACCTAGGTCACCCGACACGAAGAGATGAGAGAACTCTAGGCAAAGTGCAGATCCATCTATTAATATGCAAAAATGATCCAATCCTGTACAATTTTTGTAAAAATGGAACATCGTTCCCAACGTTATATAATGGCAACTCGTGCCCTATACAAAATATGACAACTCGTGCCCTATACAAAATATGACAACTCGTGCCCTATACAAAATATGGCAACTCGTGCCCAAAATTCCACATCGTGGCTAGTGTACATAGGAGGGTCTCTCAATCCTACTGCCCGCCCTCGGAGCACCAAGGTGCATCTCCAAAATTGATCTTCCTCTTCTTCATGATAGAGGAAGCTAGGTCCTTCTGGCAACTTGGACCACGTCCCCCTGAGCCCTGAAATGACAACAATAAAATGTCAACTTTTCTTGGCAATTATACAAATATAAAACATAATTTAAAAATAAAAATAGTTTTCAAATCTTAAATAACTCACTGCATGCGAGACTGTAAGTCGTGAGGGGGTCTCTCTCCTCCGTGCTCCAAGTATCTCAGTAATGCCACCCTGCAACATTTAACACAATTAGAGAAATGATCAAATTATATGCATATAGTAATTTTCGTTAAAATTGAACAAGATTTTCATAAACTAGTCAATATCACCATGAACACAACCGGTTGGTCTTCAGGGATGGCGGATGGAGCAGTTAGCTGGACAAACTGCTTCTATGCTATGGTGAATGGTATAGGGTCAGATGTAGCCACATTGATGGTGGCTATACGACTAGGGGGCACAGTGGAAGGAGAGGTGGAAGAATGAGGCGTGGGCTGGCGTGGGTGAAGTGGAGATGCATGTCTAGGGTGATAAACCCCAATTGGCTGTAATATGGATGGGGCCACTGTGGAAGGGGAAATGAGTGTGGTGGGGGAATGTGGGGGTGTCAAAGGTCTATGCTGCGGTGGAGGGATGGGTGAATGTCGATGGGTGGTATATCGTGGTCGGATGGGGGAGAGTGGAAACATGGAAAACTATAACAGAGGTGGTGGAAAGGTTGGGATGGGGTGCTGGGACGCCAGATATGAAATGGAAGGGGGAGCTGGATTGAAGTGTGGTGATGGATAGGAGGGGGGGCTCAAAGGAAGGGGTTGGGGAGGGATTCATGGAAGGGGGCATGTATGCCAAGAGATACAACTGGCATATACTGTGGTTGAAAAGTCAGGGAGGGAGGAATAGTGGCACTGGCAGGACAAGGTTCTTGCACCTGCATACACATTTATAACCTCATAGTTTAATATAGAAAAATAAAAATATACACAAACAAGTCATCATATTTAAAATTAAATTTATACTTTAATACACACGATACCTGCACACATGGAGATCTGTTTATCCCCAATGGGGATGCTGATCGCTGGAGCCTGCAGACACCTGTGTGGACACTATAGTATTTAGATTGAATTTATAAAAATAGTATTAACAATATTAAACACAATTCCAATGAGAATGACAACGATAGTACTTTAAAAACATGACTGCAATTAATTTAGATTCAAGTTAGATGATTACAAGAGACAAACAATTACTTCCTTAATAGTGGTAAAAGTATAGTATCCAAAAATAGGGAGTAGATGATCACATAAGCTAATGATTACCTTGTTATGAGAGTTATGTGTGATTGTCTTATAGGTTTAAATGTGAATCCAAATCTGATATGATTATACCAGCAGTAGAAATATCACCTCGGTAGGTTTAAATGTTAATCCAAATCTGATATGATTATACCAACAGTAGGATATATTATACCAACAGTAGGTTTAAATGTATATCTGATATGACAACTCATATCTGATATACATTTGCACTGGGTGATATGGTTTGTTTAGGATGGAAGTGTGCCAAGTATATCAGTTTGGTAGGGTAGGTAGACTTAGGAGATGAAATGGAAAGGTGATTTAGGTGTAAGCAGAGAGTATTGTGGGTCAATTAGTGATTGATTTGCTGAGTGATTGTAGTATCACTCTGAATTGGATTAGAGCCCAAATATAGTAAGTAAATTAACATTGTGATATGGTAGTGTTAATTCTTTTTCTCGGGTTTATCAATCATTTATTCAATTCAACAACTAGGTTCCACCAACCTACAAATGGCATCAATGACTCAAGAATCCACACTAAACACACACAACAATTAGAGCTTTAAATCAATCACCACAATAACAACAAAAAAGATAAGCACGTAGGGGAAATAAGTGCAGGGGGTATCTTCAACCGAAAAGTAAAACAATGTTGAATATGGTTTTCATTGATGACAATCCATTAATGATAAAGGAGTAAAAATGCCCTCCAGTTGTAATGGAAAATGTCTATAGGCATTTTAGCCACATATGTGCTGGTTTGATGGGATTTGGATATTATATAAAAATTTATTGTATTGGTGCAGTCCATTTGTTCAAGACCTGGTAAAGAACATGGTTGTGGGGATCGTGTCCTTTGACCCATGATGGATTGGGCCCATGATAGGAACAAATGACCCATTTTGTGGTCATTCATTGAAGATAATGTGGCAAAGAAGATTGAAAATTTATGCTTGAAGTGTTGACATGGAAAGAAAGGCCCTGCCCATATTTTGAAAGAGTTCTTGCCTTGTATCAAGGAATGGTCATTTTGAAGAATTTAGAGATTAGGAATGTTTTGATGTTTGGGGACTCTTCTCTCACCATTGGTGAAGTAAGAGACAGATTTTGGAAATTTCTCTCCCATTTCTATAATCATTAGAGGTATTAATGGTATAGCTACAAAGTTTGAATTTATTGAATATTTTTGTATTCTTTGTTCATGTGATACAAAATTTACATAAACCATGGTGAATGTGATGGTGAAATTGGAAAAAGGAGTGTTATAACTCACTTAATTCCTTCATAAAATACATTAGCAATCACACTTACTGGTATTTATGTGATAAATGGCAATGGATGCGGTTGAGGAAATCACTTTTAAGTCCTCCTCATTCAAGTAATCAATGCACACTTGAACTTGGATTATTCTGTAGTGGGAGTTTTTATTTGGTTCGGATGGAAAATCTTGGTGCGTGTAGGATATCTCTGACTATTAATGCCAAGAAACTTCATTATATGGTAATTTGGGTTGACCCAAAATTTGGTTTTGGGTTACTTGATAATTTGTAGGGGTGGTGGTGCATGTTGTTGGGTATTGAAGAGGATGGGAATACTTTTGTTTCGTTTGTTTCTTTGTTAAGAATTGCACTATGACATGATTATTTTAATTGGAAATGTTGGTTTGTGGATGAAAACTTGAACTCTTGTTTTTTAGGAAATCGTTTTTTGGTTTATTATCTAGGTGATTTCAATGGAGACTTAGGCAAGTTCTTTGCAATTTAGGTTATTTGTCCAAGCACCCTTTCTCTTTTACTTTATGTTGGTACTATGGAAGAAAACAACCAAAATGGTGAGTGTGTTCATTGTGTGTTTAGAGAGTTTCACAACGTCCTGAGGTGCTTATTGCCACATATGAACAACTTACAAGAGATAATTTTGCATATTAATCAAAGTATATGTAGTCATCATGAAGACTAATTAGCTATGATTTTGGATATGGAAAAGATAATGGAAGGACAAAGTGAAAGGTTAGAGAAGTCGGCTACAAACTTAGAAATTCCTCATAACATTACACCCTATAGTTTCCATAGGTTCAGTGAATGGTATTCATCCAAAAGACTTTGCAGTTCAATGGGATTTTTGAGATTATGAAGACATAGAATAAGCACAAGTAGAATCATAAATGAAAGAAGTTGAAAATGGAGAAGCAAAGGATGCCTAAAGTGAACATGAACACATGTCTAGTTTTCTTAGGTTTTCATGTTTTATAAGGTTTCATTTTTGTTTGGTTGGATTATATGAATTTATAGCTCTCAAATTATTTAGACAATATGATAAATATCACTGTAAAATACAATGATAATATGATAGACATGTTTTGTGAGAATTATTCATTTTGATTTTAGTTTTAAACGATGATAATATAAAAAATGGTTACTCAGTGCTAATTAATTTGTAATTACTGAACACAAATTACTCATAACTGGATCTAATTATTCAAAGTAAAGAAGTTACCTATGTGTATGGTGCCACAATCTCCTCTGTTTCTTCCATGGCTCAGTCTAGGTCGAAGGAACCAATGTCCTCCCACCTGGAGGATGGAGACTCGGCCCTGAATAAATGTACATTAAAACAAATAAAGTCAACAATGTGTTATTCAAAGTTAAATAAATTAAAAAATACGATATCGAATAAAATACAATAAATACTTGAACATTAAATAAAACAATAGCTAATCTGGTCCATGTAGCCCTTTGTGGCATGATGTTGCGTAGGACCATGGCAAGAATGACCACAGTGAGAACAATGATGTGTTGTTGTATTAGTCGAAATAGATGGCCTCACCTAGGTTCCACCCATACGTGGCATGTCTCGACCACCACCCATAGACCGTGCAATTGTTTGTGTCTCATCGTTGTCCTCCTGGCTCTGTGAAGACATAGCGAAAAATGTGGTGTGTCTAAGAAAATGACGTGTGGCACGTCTAACTGAGTCATCAATATCATCTAGACTACTACCAAACCTAGGTGGCTAAGGAGGGGGTTTTGAATATCGGTGGCCACCCACCTTTCCAACTGGATCAAAACAGTTTTCTGGCAATTTTGGTAATTTACTACTTTTAGCAGTTTTCTTGGGTCGTGAACTTCTAGGGCCATTTTGAGGCCCTAAATGACCTTTTTTGACGATTCAAGGGGCCATGTGGTTTCCTTGTATATGCATCTCTCGATAATCAAAAGTTTTAAATCTCGGATAGACCTTTCTAATGGGATACCAAGCGCCCCAAACGGAGATCGTATACAAAAGTTATGACCTCGGGAAGTTGACTATTCAACTAACCACCTTGGGGCTGCAAACTTTATGACGGTTCATCTTCTAGGGTTAGGTTTTTGGATGTTTGGGATTCTTTCCCTCACGCTTATGATAAATAGGCCCTTTGGGCCTCTCCTTGTATTCATCTTCTTGCAAATGAGCGCAACCGTCACATCTCTTCTCAAAGATAAGCCGCCACCATTCCAGCAAGCTTGTTTTCCACTGCATTTTACAGTTTTAGCTTATTCTCTTATTGAATAGAAAACCAGTTTTCAGTTTTACCGTATCTGTGTTATTTTGTGTTAAGCATCTGATAATAATATGTATTCATTTCATTCTTCTCATAAAATATGGATCAACGTGGCATGTCCCGACCAGCACCCATAGACCGTGTAGTTGTTTGTGTCTCATCGTTGTCCTCCTGGCTCTGTGAAGACATAGCGATGATGTGGTGTGTCTAAGAAAATGGCGTGTGGAACGTCTAACTCAGTCATCAATCTCATCTAGACCGCTACCAAACCCAGGTGGTTGAGGAGGAGGGTTTGGCTCTCTCCTCGGTGCAGGGGGTCCTCTAAGTGGGTTGCGGCGAGCCTGAGGTCGATCTTGTGAAGTGCCAAGACCAACACCCTGAAACTTAGTGATGTCAAAATAATTGACATGTTATCTTAGCTCAAAATCAACCCACAATTTCCTAACAAAATACTGTGGGACCTCCAAATTATTGCATGAGGGCTTGTCAAACACCATAAACCATCTCTTTCTCCATTTATCTCTCCATGGTTGGTAAATACACAAGTCCATGCAAACCTGTATCTTCCTCACCTCTAGAGGTTGTCTTGTCCTCGGATCTTTGAATTTGCTGTACAATTGTGCTTTCGTGATGTTGAGGTCTTTAATTTTTTCTTTGGATATCCCAGTGGAATAGTGCTCCCTCATTTGAGCCATGTATTGGCTTAGATTTGTGATCTCACTGTGGGAAATGGTTACGGATTCAATGATGTTTTGCAATGATATAGCGAGGGAAACTCGAGAGGGTTCCTTGGTTCTCTTCAATTCATCGCTTAATACCCTTAATTTGTTTAAATATTGGTGTAATTCATCCTTGGGGTTTTCAAATGGTTCATCACCAGGTTCATTGTCTATTCCAATGTTGATGTTATCTTCTGATGGTTCGGTTTCATTGGTTTCCTCTGATGGTTGTGATGTGTTTGTCATTTTGTTAGGCGTATTTTAATCTACAATGACAATTTGTTGGTTTTTTAATTGATTGGAAATTTTCTTTTTTAATTTAAAATTGTAATGGAAAACAAAACAAAAAAACAACAAAAATTGATTGGTTGAGCACCTACTTGGAGGCAATAGTGGCAACGGAGTGGAGGTTGAGTTTGATGTTGAGTAGGAGGTTTTTGGGTTCTCCAACACACGCTCACAGGGTCTCTATATCACCACTCCACACTCACGGGTTTCTTATTGTGATAACAATGAACCCGCAGTGTGTTTTTTTAATAAAAAACACAGGCCCGCACACGCGTTAATGACGCGTGCGTGCATATATTTGCATACGTGTTAATAACACATGTGCTCACATTTTTTCCACGTCAACTCACCAATGTAGACGTTCGGCATTGCTGAAGCAGGGGTGCATACGTGTGTTTGAATGCGCATGCGTGCCCTTGTTTTTTTTTTCGTTCGTGCGCTTCCATTGCAACCTTTTTGGGTACCAGCTTGGTACGGGTACCTTGAATAAAATACAATGATTTTTTCTCAAGATATCTTCTATATTTTTCTTCTCATATTCTTTGAAAATATTTAAGTGAAATTGTCTTATTGAATCTAGATCTAGGCAATCTAAATTTTCACATATACCTCCCAGCATGGACCCAAGGAATTATGGGAATTTTAGAGAACTACTGGAACATGTCTATTGGTTTGTTTTCTCCCCAGCCATAATATGTTTTTTTTGTAAATAAGATATCTTATATTAACAATTTATAGAAAATTACAGTAGAGATCTTTCCTAGTATTATTTATGTCTTTCTGAACCATCTATTGACTAGCTTGAGGCAAAAATACTTAACAATTACCCTAGTGCCCCTCCCCCGAAGGAGAAAACAGGGCTAACATATCATATATTAAGCTAGATATTTGACAAAATAGAACTTCTAGCATAATGCCTATGAAAAAACTGTAGACTTGACAAACAAGGTAGACAAATAACTGTAATGTCCCCACCCTTGGACCCAATGCAAAGAAGGGAACCTAATGCCATTCTATGGGACTTTTCAATAAACTCAGATATCTTCCTTAGATGCATACAGTTCAAAAAAAATGTGCACAGATGGAAAAAAAGCAAACATGCACAACAGAAATAAACTCATCTACACACATTTTTCATATGCATTCAATCACATCGATAACAATCAAGAAATTATACATTTGCAGAGGTAATTACATAGACAAAAAAACACTTATATTTGTTTTGCAACTGACCCAAACAACTAGATATGTCTCTGCAACGTTCCTCCCAACCATAGGTCTCTGCCCAGCCGGTATTCTTTCAGCACTCAGAGACCACCCCCAAGCTGGGCATGATATCTACAAGGAAAAAGGAACCCTCAAGCACAGCACAACCCAAAGCAATGGATACCCATCTCAACCCCAACATTCTATTGCACACCCAACTCAGATATGGGCTCTGGAACACACTTTCAGTAGTGGGACTTAGGAACTAGATGGACAGGGGTTTTCCCAAAAATGTAGGCACACCAAAAACGTATTTTGAGAGGGAAAATCGACCATAGGGAAGAAAACCGATTTCTCCCACAGATGTATGAGCATTCAATGGTCCAAACGACCTCAATAAAACCCCAAATCTTTTCCCCTCTCTTCCCCACTGTTAGCCACAACAACAACGCCCTTCCCATCTAGGAAAACGAAGGTAAACACAGGAAATTCATGGAGGGAAATGCCCAGGAAGCTCTAAACTCATGAGAGAGAAAACTAATGGTTGAATAATGGCTTGGGGGAAATTTCATGGCCCTTTCCTTGCCCAAGAAGCCAAACACGAATCTCTAGGAAGGGTGGCTTGCCCATACTTGAATTTGGATAGCCATACCTCCCATTCCCCAAGGCATTAACTACCTCAACCAACACTTGGGAGAAATCAATGATTGGGTACAAAAGTCAACATGGGTAGTTGAGGGTTTGATGGGTTCTCTCATTGACACTTGGCTTGACTTGCTTGGCTCAAGGGTTTGAGTATTTCCCTCCCAATTTCTTTGTAACATCATGCCCCCATCTCTTGTTGCATTGCATAGCTAGTTGTGGGCTTTTATATTAAAATGCATATTTACAATTCCCATGGTTCACTAGCACATGGGTAGCATAATATCAAATACTTACCTCTTCTAGATCGAGCATTCATTAGCGGGGCCTTGGCCTTGAGCTCCACGCTAGGAATCATACATAATATGCATACATTATTTACATTATAGCCCATAATATTACAAAGGTCAAAATGGGGGACATTACAATAACCCAAAATCCATAAAGACTGACCCTAGCTACACTAACAAAGATAAAATCACCCAACAAAACAACGAAACTAGGACCAAGTGTAACAGAAACCACTAGAGAAACCATCATGGCACATGAGCACTTGTGGATAGAGGATCCATCCAATCGCCACCTAGGTCCTCGGCCGCCTCCATGATCCCGTTATGGACACCCATTTTGCGGAGGTGAACACATCCATCTACAGGAGATAAGGGGTGCCCAGTTTCTTCATGACTGCATTAATCTTCATCTCTAAGAGTCAAGTATCGGCATACAGCTCTTTCTAGAAAGCTAGAAACATGTCATTGCCACCCCGCTTCTCCTTGTGTTCCAACAAGCCATGTCCCATGAGCCCTTTTATCACCTAATACAACGTAATTATTTTTCATACAACCCCTGCCTCACTCTCGATGATACCGGGTCCTGTATCGAGTGCTCCAAAACTTGCATTATCCAACACCTCATGCCAACGCCAAAGCCAAACTCCATCCTCCATCACTTCTATATCTTACCTAATGGATAGGGGAATGGACGCATGATATTACCAAGATGCATGAGACAGCCTCATATGCTCCTAGCTAACTCAGTGTTTCCTCCATAAATCAGAACCCTCCGAAGCTCCCATAGACTCCATCATGCAAATGAACAACATATAGACCTCACGCAGACCTTCCTCTGCATAGCACAAGATTGCAGCACCAACTTTCACAAGCCCAGTAAAAACATCCGCACAAGGAAACCTCCATTAAGGAGGACAATACATTCCCATCGGGACTTGGAAATCTAGAGTTCGCTGCATGAGTTTCCATAATGTCCCTCGTCAACACCCACCCACTCCTTGTACCACCTTCCTTCCTCACCACATCTTTTTGCAACTAGCTCGTACTATCCCCACATAGGAGGATCGTGCACACTCTCATACTTTCGAGATAACCCATCACACCAGCTGCCCTCATAAAGACACCTTTGTAGCACTCATCAATCCGGACCCTCCACGTGTCCCTCCTTACACATTGTCACTTGAGCTATCCCCACTCGCATTTAGGGCCCTGCATATAGGATGTTACTAAAAATTCTCATTCATGATTATGTTTCCCCAAAAAATCCTTGAATTAACTGGTCCAAGGCCCATAAATGGGTTTCCTATCAATCACCACTTCATAACATGCAACCAATGCATTGGTTATATATTGTCATTATGAATATATACTACCATATTCCACTAAGAGAACATGTTTTTTTCATACACCACCGTATCCATAATAAATCATGAATTGTAAACAACTGCATGTTACCTCTTGCCATCATATGATGGTAATCAACATAAAGTTGTATGGTCTTCATGGAATATCATCATTGTGAATAGCATATAATAAAATGATATCCTTATCAGAATAACATGGTCAACATACCATAAGCATTATAATATCATTATGAGTATTAAGCTATTCTACCAAGCTATCATGGAGAATCTCATTATGATAATATGATCATCATTATAAGAACGCGAGTCATCATAAAATAAAAAACCGCATGCAATCATATCCATTTACCTTATCAAATCCTCATGAATTAGAGAATATCAACATGCTACTCACTACATGTTATCATAAGAATCATGAAATACCACACGTCCTCGGAAATTTATCATGTTATCTTATCATTGTGACACACCATATGTTCCCGAATGTTCATCATAAGATATCTTTCCACAAAGAACCACATGTCATGCCATGATAAATAATCACATGTAGTTAAAACATATAATAAAATTATGAAATATTTGTCATCATTACTTATTGTCATCATTATATCTTAATCGACAAGGATGTAATGGAGTCATATGTATCCCTAAGACATCATATATTTGAAAATCATGTCAATATATATAGTATATGTATATCCAATAATTATATGCACTCCAATAATCATCATAGAATCGCATTCTTCTACATACCTTTGAAAGATAGTTTCCCTTTATCGTTAAAAATATGTTTAACAACCAACATTAATAAAATAATTTATTCTTTATAAAATTAAGGGGAAAAATAAACTCATTCATACTTTTTATCCGAGTTTCATATTTATTAATAAAGAAATAATAAAAATAACACAGCTTTACGTTTAGTTTAAATTCCAACTTTAGAATGAATACTTTCATACTTATATTTTTTTCATACTTATATTTTATTCAAAATCATGTGAATGTTCTCTTAATATAATTTTCCTCTTTCCTAATAAAAGAATACGTTCAGACTTTCAAGTATTCAAAATCATGCGAATGTTCTTTTAATATAATTTTCCTCTTTCCTAGTAAAAGAATACGTTCAAACGTTTTACTTGAAAGTGTTTACAAGGAACATATTTTTGAGGAGTAATATATTTTAGAAGTGGTTGGTCCATTAATTTGATATCACTTTTAATAAAAAAATACATCATGGTAGTGAAATTAGAGAACTATCATAATTATAATGTCTATATACCAGAAGATATCTCCATACCTCAACTCAAATATAGTTTTACTATTGAAATTTGAATAAGCATTGACATTCTTTAGTCTTATTTCATAATTCATAATTTATGCATGTTTCCTTCAATAACAAGTAGATGTACAAAGATAGATCTACTCATAGATGGAATGCCCCTCAAACTGACATTATTGTTCTACTCTCATGCATTATTCATGGTAAATAATTAAGTCATTTACTTAAATCTAGAACAATTTATGCACATACCTAGTTGAGTTCCAATAAGATAATGTTCATTATATTTATACACATTTAACCTCTTATTGTCCAATAAGTCTCAATGTATTGTTAGGATTTCCCATTATGACATAGATTTAGTTAACCACATATACCATACTACTTGACACCTTTAAATGTCCTATTAGTTACATCCTTACAACATTTAATCCATATTATCCTTCCCTATTCGAGCCTTAACCATTCAAGGTCTCTACCAAAGGTCCTAGCATTATACATACTTCTCATTCTTCTTAGAAAGTTTTCTAAGCAAGAGGTTTTCCACATGTGTATAGAAATTTTCAAATTTCCAATAAAATGCAAAGAAACTCAATGTTTGTAAAATAATATTTTTGTAAAACAATGTTGAAATATAACTATAGAAAATTGGTCCCATCATTCTCATGGATTTATGTACATTAAGAAAGTTACTCATAATAAATATGTGTAACTTCTCAACTTGACAAAATACCTACACTATTGATTACCAAAAATTCATAAGAATTATGCTCTTCCCTTAGTATGTATACCCCGCTCATGATTCCACATAAGTAAAAAGGCACACATTCAAGGGAAAAGGAGGGGCAACCTGCGCAGTAAAAAAGAATTGACCTGCGCGGTAAAATAAATGAATATTTTCTTTTCTTTGGTTTAGAACCTGCGCTCCACTTAGAAAATACTTTGCTCTTAATTAATTTTGTGAATACTTTTCTTCACAAATTACCCGCGCCTAAAATAGCTGCACAATTTCACTTTTTACTGCGCTCAGATTAACTTTGCAATTCTACCTCTTACTGCGCGGTGACTACCTGCGCATTTCGACTTTTTACTACGCAGGTTATTTCTACTGTGCAGGCGAACTTGCTGCGCAGTTCACTACCCTCGCGGAAATTCTTAACTTCAGAAAATACTTTGTGGAATACTTTACTTTGCATAAGCTTCGCACTTCATGCAAACCACTTTTGGTAAACTTCTTTCAACTTTACGAAGGTTAACTGCCCGAGAGTTACCTTCACATTCCTATTTAGCTGCGCACAACTCAAACTTAAACAAACTTTTTATAAATGTATTTCATGCTAAAACATAAGAGACAAAACATATGATGAAGTTACTGCGCAGTTAAACTAGGGCTTTTACCACCATGAAATACTTGGATTCTTGATTTGATTTACAGACCATAAATGTAAACAACATTTACACAGGTCAATATGAAGAAAATGTGTGGGATGCATAAACCAACATTCTTGAGAATGAATACATAAAACTAAAGACTTATATATATTACCACTGTAAAACATAGTAACTTTGCCGCACTTACAGAGAGATGAGTTTTACTTATATCTTTCACTTCTTACACAGACCTTGGGCTCTTGAAACACTTCACGAGCTTTTACTTCTTTTCTTCTTCTCTTCTATATCTCTTTCCTCTCATCTCTGACCTAATCTTCTGTGAGTGATTTTCATTTATAGAGTGTCAATATCATCGACTCAAGATCGCTTCTCTTCGAAGCTTTTAGGGTTACATTAAAGACTGTAATACATTCTACCTAAGAAGTTATGAGCTTGTGAAATACAAAACACGGCCACTTAAATACTAACTTGCCATGAGCCGAATTGGTTGTAAACTGACTGACTGACTTCTGACATTGCAGACTAACTAAGTGTCTGACAGAGCCGGTGCATATCAGATACGCTATCATCTCATGAATTACAATATTTCCAACACTCCCCCTTAATTATGAGTGGATGTGGATCTTTAAACAAAAGTTAAAATATTACAAAATATTTCAGAGCTGCGACATGCTCTGTTCAAGACATAGTTCAGTACGCAGAACTTGTCACTCCCAAACAACTTCACAAAAATTGGAATGGGTCTTTTGTTAATGGTTTTGTAAATATATCTGCTACCTGATGTTCAGACCTGCAAAATTCTAAATGTATTTGTTTCTTGTTTATCAATTCTCTGATAAAATGATACCTTGTGTCAATGTGCTTGGTTCTCTTATGAAACACATGATTCTTTGACAGTGCGATAGCAAAATTGTTGTCATAGTACATGACTATGGGTTCTTGTTGGCCCTGTGATAGATCACTTAACATACTGCGCATCCAAACTGCTTGACATGCAGCGCTTGTAGCTGCGACATACTCTGCTTCTGCTGAAGAAAGAGTTACTATGGGTTGTTTCTTTGAAGCCCATGAAATAACACTTGTTCCTACATGAAATGTATTCCCAGCTGTGCTTTTTCCATCATCTATGCTGCCTCCATTATCACTATTAGTGTATCCAATGAGTTTCAAATTTTCTGAGGTTGAATACAAAATATCAAAGTCTTTTGTTCCACTTACATGCCTCAGAATTCTTTTACATGCTTGCCAATGAGATTATTTTGGTGACTCCATGAATCTTGAGATTAAGTTGACTCCATAAATGATGTCTGGCCTTGTTCCTATCAGATACATAAGGCTACCAACGAGCCTTTTAAACAGAGTAGGATCTACATCGGATCCATCATCATCCTTGCTCAATTTCAAACCTATTATTACTAGTGTCGGGGCTGTCTTACAGTTTAACATCTTGAATCTGTTGAAGACATCACTTGCATATTTTGATTGAGATATAAATATCCCATTTTCAGACTGTTGGACTTCAATGCCCAGAAAATACTTCATAAGCCCCAAATTAGTCATTTCGAATTCACTTTCCATGATTGATCTAAATTCTTCTATGCCAAAATCACTAGTAAATATTAAATCACCTACATACAGGCAGACGATTAGCTTGTTACCTTGCTTGTTGATTTTTCTGTAAAGCGTTGGCTCACATTCACTTTTGTGAAATCCATTTTGAATGAGGTATGAGTCAATGCGACTGTACCAAGCTCCAGGAGCTTGCTTCAAACCATACAATGCCTTTTTCAGTCTGTACACTCAGTGTCCTTGTCCTCGGACTTCACAGCCTTGTGGCTGCTCCATGTATACTTCTTCCTCCAAATAACCATTTAAAAATGTAGACTTAACATCCATTTGATAGGCCATGTCTTTTGTGCTGCGATAGCCAAAACTGTTCTGGTAGTAGTGCTACAGGTGAAAAGGTTTCGTTGAAGTCTATACCAGGTTGCTGAGTGAACTCCCTTGCTACCAATCTTGCCTTGTGCTTCCGCAAATTTTCATCAGCATCTTTCTTGGTCTTATAAATCCATTTCACACTTATCACATCCTTGTCCTTAGGAACATCAACTAATTCCCATGTTTGATTCTTCTCAATGCATTCTATTTCTTCATCCATTGCTTGTGCCAAAACTTTATCTTCTATAGCTTCTTCAAATGTTAAGGGATCATTAACTTGAGAAAATAATGCAAAAACTGAGAATGAATTAGGTGTACCAGTCTCATACATCTCAGGAAGGGTTCTTGTCCTTGTCGGAGTTGCTGGTGTCGAACTGCGTGAACTGCTTGATGGAGTTTGCTACGCACTTGGTGTGCTTGGAGTAGCTTGAGCTGCGACCTGTGTCAGAGTTACTTGTGCTGGAACATGCTGTACATTCTGTGGAGTAGATGGAGCTGTGCAGTTCTGATTTACTTGCGGTGTCTCAACCACATCTTCTATGCTGCCATCATGTTCAACATGTGACATGATTTTCACATTCTTCTCTATAGTTCCATCCAATGCTTCATTTTCCACAAACTGAACATCTCGACTGATAATGACTTTCCTTGCAACAGGATCATACAACTTGTATGCT
This sequence comes from Larix kaempferi, assembly GCA_027924585.1. NCBI lineage: Eukaryota > Viridiplantae > Streptophyta > Pinopsida > Pinales > Pinaceae > Larix > Larix kaempferi. Next base: position 6,932,683 of record BSBM01000088.1, read on the forward strand.
TTTGTGTCTTCAGAATATCCAATAAAAATGCATTTCTGTCCTTTATTGTCTAATTTCCTTCTTAATTGATCTGGAACATGTGCATATGCTACGCAACCAAAAACTTGTAAATGCGAAACACTATGTTTCATACATGTCCATGATTCCTGCGAAACTTTGTTCTTCACACTCTTCTCCGGACATCAATTCATGATGTATACAACAGTTTCCACTGCTTTAGCCTAGTATTAATTTGACAGATGCGCGGCTGCCAACATAGTACGCATCATCTCCATGATGGTTCTGCTTTTCCTCTCTGTGGTACCATTCTTCTGCGGTGTATAACGCGCAGTGAATTGCTTATGTAAGCCATGAATTTTGTAAAATTTTAAGAAATCATTTGAGACATACACACCACCTCTATCTATTCTTAAGATCTTGATGCTGTAACCACTATGCTTCTCCATGAGTGCCTTGAACTACTGAAAACAACTAAATGAATCAGATATATGTTTTAGAAAATAAAACCAAGTTTTTCTTGTGAAATCATCAATAAATGTGAGAAGATAAGTGCATCCTCCCATGGATGGTGTTTGCAGCAGTTCACAAATATCAGAGTGCATGATTTCAAGTGCTGTGCGAGCTCTGTATGACTTTCCGACTGGAAAAGTCTCTCTGTGTTGTTTTCCAAAATTACAGCCTTCACAAATTCTCTCTGGCTTTTCAATCAATGGAAATCCTTTCACCATGTCCTTTGTGTGTAGTAGCTTCAGCCCACCAAAATTCAAATGTCCAAATCTGAAATGCCATAACTAGGTGTAATGTCCCAAAATAGTAAAAATTTAAATTTTTTACACTACGGCAATAAAAGCTGAATTAGAGATGATGATTGTAAAATTAACTTCAGCACTGATAAAAGAATAAGAAACGTACTGTTATTTGTTTGAGGTATTTAAGAGTCTCAATAATTCCTAAGTATAATAGTCTCATTGGTTTGGAAATGTCTTAGTTCTGCGGAAGCGATGGGTAGAGTAAGGTAATTTGCCACACTTATATTAAGAACACTTTCTTACTATTTTTAAGAAGTCATGTATATGATTTATAAAAGCCTAAATTTCATCTTCAGGTGATATGGACCCTTGATGAGTAAGGTTTAAGGCCCATGATGGAACACTGGTACTTCAACGGAAAAAAGTACCCCAGCAGAGCTGCCAAGAGGTAAGGTGTAAGCAATGGGAAAATTCTAACTTACTTAGTGAGTTTCTCTAATGCATTCTATTTGTACTCTATTTGCAGGTGTACCTATGAGAACATCTACTTCATGTGTCTACCTCCAAATCCTAATAGTTAATTAATCTTAAAGATTATAATAGTTGGAGTGTTGGCACATTTGCATTACATTTTGGTGCTTTGAAATACATGTTGGTACTTTACAACAGTGGTTGGACTTTGCAAAACTTGATGGTATGTGATAACATTTATTGGACAACACCTTCTTCAAACAACGACTTCCCACTATAGGGAGTAGGGTCGTGTATTGAAATATGTTGGGGATGGTTGTAACATTAAATGCAGGTCTACGATGTCACATGGCCCTGCTGTCAGCTGTGCATGGGGTTTTCCCTTTGGTTTTACACCATCGAATTCTCATTTTTGCATTTCACTTGGGTTATGGCGAATGCTTGTTGAGTCTGAGGAGTCTGTGCTCAGACCCAAGCTTCGATCGTGGTCTTAGCACTCGTTGGTTGCTTGATTGAAGGTGCAGAGGGAAAAAAAACAAATGTTATAGGTAAAATTCCCATGTCTTGAATTCGAGCTCATTCAGTAATGATTTTAACCAGCATCTACCTCAATCTTTAACCTTGTTGTGATGTTTTTCATGGCATGTTAGAAATGTTCTTCTATGCGTGGGCTGCTACCAGGTTTCCAGCCACTGTGGTGTTTGAATAACTCGGAAGAGGGTAAGTTCAGGTTTCCCAAACCCTTACTCCCGCCTCTCGTATCTCTGGATGCTGTAATGTTTTTCTATTTGGGATTCGTGTTTTCCTATTGGCTCATTGCAATGTTATGGGAAATCCCAAGAGGGTCACCTTTGGCTAGACCTCTTAATGTATGAGTCTAATGAAATGGTCGGTGGTATCCCTGTGGAATTTTGACTATAATGTGGAGGTTTAAGTCACTAGTGTTGAAGGGGTTTCTACGCTTGTGTAGAACGACATACTGTCACATGTATAAATTTGGGGATTTTGGACATTCATATAGTGACCTGCGTTTTTTGTTGATATTTATTTAAATGGAATGTGCAAATATTAAATCTCTGCATTTTTATTTATGAGATTATATGGTTAAAGTGTGTGAATCCTCTGTGTGGTTATCGTTTCTCCATTTCTGAAGGTCGTCGGTTGAAATAATTTAGTTCTACTATTCTTCGTATTGTTTGACATTTTATTTAAGAATGCGTTGGTAGGAATAATCGTAACCCTTAAGCTGGTGTCTCTATGTGCCTGAGAACAATTTGTCTAGGGTTCTCACTGGTGTGTTTTCTAGTGGTTGAAATAAAATAGTTCGGGATCAAATGGACCTCTGCGTAATTCGCTATACGAATCTCAGTCTGATTTAATGCTAAGTTTTGATTTCTATGGAAATGTATGTGGTGTCCAGGTTTTTCCTTCTGCATGTAGCGTCATTGTCCTAATTCTTTAAATAGTTGATTGGGTATTTAAAATGGCCTCCTAGATTCGTATGATAAAGATGAAGCCTCTGTCCAAATTCTAGAATGTGTAAAAAGATGAACCTATAGCTTTTAAAACTATGAATGACGCGTTTTGGTTTTGCAAGCGTACTAATGAAAAGATATTGGGTTTCGATCCTTGTTCTGCGTTTGTTTGTAATGAGAGGTTGTACTGATGCTAAAAGATAACATATATTTTGGTTAATGGTAGATTAGGGTTCTGCATGTTAATACTATGCTGAGTCCAAAGGGTTTGATCCCTTGACCTGTGTTTCGATGAGTTAATCCAAGCGTAGCTAGAGTTAAGTGAGTAATTCGTTGGTTATGGGTTTCAAATCCTGAATGGTTAGACAAGCTCGTAAGGGTTTGGGGTTAAAGAAAATAACGTCACACGAGATATAAAAAATGCTATGTCTAAATCTATGTTTTGAAATCAAAATTCTTGATATGCTGCTACGCTTTCGTTTGATATGGTTTTGACTTGATGGTTGAAAAACATAGCTAAGGGTGTCGTTGATGTTTGAAAAGATTGGAAAACATATAAGCTGCCTTTGCTATTGAGAACAGTGAATGATAGGATTTCTAAGGAAATAATATGGGAATGTAAATTCTATTTAAAATGATAGATCTCCAACATTGTTATGTTTATCTTCCTAAATTATTTTAAAAGAACTAACAGAATTGAAAAACATGAATATAATACTGGCAGCGTTCTACTTAAACAATGCTGCCAGGAAGAAGAAAATACTCTGATGTTTAGAATTGATAGGACAAGGATTCTAGGTTTTAATATTTGCATGGATGTCTAGCACAGGAGAGTTTGACTAGACCTGCTAGACATTCTGTTGGTTTCTAAATTATAATTTTCTAAGCCTAATAACATTTCTGGGCATGCAGTTCTATCTTTAAAATGGATTTAACCCGAGAGCCTATGGCCTAAAGGCCCTTGCTCCATGAGAGAAGTAATGCTATAAATATTTAGGGAAATTAATACTGTAATAACAAAACCTAATTAAAATGCATAGCTACCAACATAACTAGAAATAGTTGGTTTAACAATCCATACCTGGTTGACTTGTGGCTTACTCCTCTACTGTAGTAACCTACACACTCAAATAATAATTAGTGGAAAAATTGTTGTGCTTATTTGACCTGTTAGAATGATTTCCTTAACTGGATAGCTTTGGGACTACCATGTTCCTCCCAACCATGATCCTACAACCGTTCCTGGTTCTCTATGGATCCCCCTGAGCTGGATTCCAACATACGAAAGAGATAGAGGTCCTAGGGTTACTGTTGGTTCAGATTTGGAAACTCATGTGGATTGTTTCAGTTCTTGGAGCAGAAAATTCTCTTCGATTACCATAAGAGAATGATAATGAAAAAGATGATACCCAAACTTGGGATCTGCCCTCTTTATGTAGGGGAATTTTGAATTAGGACTGTTGAAATAATTAGTTTCTTTAAATTAAATAATATTAACCTTGAGGGCTTTATGCATGTTATTCATAGAAGACTACTATTAGTCAATCCATGCTTTAATAGTGGTGATTATCTTTGATTTAATTATGTATCTTCACATGATACTTCTTTTAACTTTTAAGGACAAGGTCCAATTCTTTGGACGGTCTTTTGGTAAGGTTGGATAGGCACCTCTAGTCTCTCCCTTTGCATGTTGGATTCCCTCGTTTAACATGGTAGTTCCCACAGTACTTGATGATAGATAAAAGATGAATCATTTAATCAAATTAAATAAATGTGATGAAATAAAAAGTGCTATTCAGAGTCTTTCCGACTCAACACTTTGAGATCCAGTAACCCTGAGTGCTTTTTAGAGCCTTTTAACTCAACATTCTCACATGGGTGTTATGCTAGTGCAATTCTAGAGCCTCTGCTCAACGATAGTGCTAGAATGTGGTTGTGAGGCACATCTAGAATATTTAAGTTGCCTCGGATCCAGTATTCATTTATCAAGCTTGGAGTGCTCCAGGGCTTATGCCCAACACTCAATGAACCTCAGGGATTACTCCCAGCACATAAACATTCTTCTAGGTACATCAGGGCTTATGCTCAATACGTAGGTTATATGTGTGTTTCTGAGTCCACGCTCAGCACACTCATAAGTCAAATCATGTAAAATCATAGCTCTGCACAGTGAGTAACAAAATATCATCTCAGTATCTTAGGGTTTGTACCCATATCAAAGCTGAAGAACATCATTAAAACATTGGGGCCTTCTCTCTCAGTATACACTCAATAATGAAGTCAGTCAGGGTCCATGCCTGATATGTCAATATATAAAAGAATAAATCATAGGTGTTAGGGCTCATGCCCAATACTCAAAATAAAACATATGTTCTGGGGCCGTGGCCCAATATAACAACAAAAATAGTTAGTAAAAAAATTTGGGATATTACATCCCTCCCCGCTTAGAAACAACACTGTCTCGGTGTTTCTAGGGACTAGGAATGAGGTCATGAAACAAGGTGGGGTATGCCTCTTTCATTGTGGTCTCATTCTCCCAAGTAGCCTCATCTTGTCTATAGTTCCTCCATTGCACTTTCAACTGAGTAATAGTCCTCCTCCTAAGATGCACCTCTCTCTTCTTCAGAATGTGGAGTGGTTCTGGCATGAACTCCCCTTCGGGATCCACCTGTAATAAGGACCAACCAATAAAATGTTTAGTATCATATTCATATTTCTTTAATATTGAAGCATAAAAAACATTATGAAATTTTATATGAGCTGGTAAGGCTAACTCATAAGCCACTGGGCCCTTCTTGGCCAGTATTTCAAAAGGTCCACAAAATCTTGGGGCTAGTTTCCACCAACATCCTAAGCTCAACGAGCTTTGTTTTTCCTTTATTTTTAGAAACACATGTTCACTGACTTGGTAGTCTTTGTCTTTTCTTTTTCTGTCTGCATAACTCTTTTGGAAGTCTTGTTCTTCTTTCAAGTTCAGTTGTCCCTTGTAGACTAGTTGTTCCAAGTCTTTTAGTAGGTCGGGTCCTAACATAAGTCTGTCTATTGGACTGTCCCAAGTCACGGGTGTACGACATTTCCTACCGTAGAGTACCTCGAAAGGACTCATTTTGGACTAGGTTTGATAAACGTTGTTGTATGCAAACTCTGCGAGGTGCAAATAATCTTCCCATTTGGTGGGGTTGTTCATGACATACATCCTCAACATGTCGTCAAGGATTTGGTTTACTCGTTTTGTTTGTCCGTCAGTCTGGGGATGGTACGTGGTATTGAATTGTGACTGGGTCTCCAAACCAGAGAACAGTGCTCTCCAAAAGTTGCTAGTGAACTTCATGTCTCGATCGAAAATGATAGCCTTGGGTATCCCTTGCAATCGAAAGATCTCCTTTAAGAATATTTCCGCGATGTGAACTACCTTGTAGGTAGATTTTAACGGTATGAAAGCTTGTCTACCACTACAAAGATGGATTCGTTCTGTTTCTTACTCTTGGGTAAGCCTTTAATGAAGTCCATACTTATTACCTCCCATTTCCATTCCGAAATGGGTAAAGGTTGAAGTAATCCGAAGGGGTGTTGGTGTTCTGCTTTGACTAGTTGGCATCTAGATATTTTGGAATGAACATGGCAATGCCAGCTTTCAACTTAGGCCAAAAGTAATGTTTCTTTACTGCCGATATCATCTTTTGATATTCGGGATTCCCTGAGAGGGTCTTTGGTGAAACTCAGTGAGAATGGTTGATCTAATGTCTCCACTCTCCGGGACGTAGAGTCTTTCTTTCGACCACCGTAGTCCTGACTCATCTATCTTATATTCCTTTTGTTGCTGGAATAATCTGTCTTCTTGGATCTTTGCAAGGATTTCTGTGTAGTAACGGTCACTCTTACATGCCGTTCGAATGTTGTGGTGTAAGTCTGAGTCGGTTTGACTCACCGTGACTTCGTAAAGCATATGTGCTCAGCGGCTCAAGGCATCTGCAATCATGTTCTCCTTGCCTTTTCTATGCTTTAGTTCGAAATGGTATTCACTAAGAAAGGCTAACCACCTGGCTTGCCTGGCATTTGGTCAGGTTGGTCGAAAAGGTATTTCAAACTCATGTTATCAGTCATTAATAGGAATTTCTTTCCCATGAGATAATGTTTCCACATCTTCAGAGCATGGATGATGGCGGCTAGTTCGAGGTCATGCGTAGGGTAGTTCTGCTCATGTTCTTTTAATTTCCTCGATTCATAGCATATGGAAAAATTGTCTTGCATAAGGACTCCCCCAAGTCCTTCCTTGCTTGCATCCTTGCAAACAACGAAGTCCCCATTGGGGTCTACAATTCGTAATATTCGTGCGCTAATCAAAAGTTGTTTCAGCTTTTGAAAGCTTTCTTCGCACTTATCCATCCAGATAAACTTGTTTTCCTTTTTCTGCAAGGTGGTCATGGGACATGCAATCCGTGAAAAGTTCTTAATGAACTTTCAGTAGTAGCCGGGTAAACCTAAAAACGATCTTATATTGAATATGCATGTAGGTGTGGGCCATTCTTCGATAGCTTTGACCTTTTTGGGGTCGACGGCTATTCCTTTCTCGGAAAGGATATGTCCTAAGTATTGAATCTGGGGTTTGTAGAAATCGCACTTACTAAACTTGGCGTAAAGTTGGTGTTCCCTTAGTATTCGCAAAACAATTTGGAGGTGCTCCTCATGTTCTACTTGGTTCTTGAAGTAGATCAAAATGTCATCAATAAAGACTAGAACGAACTTATCGAGGTATTTACTAAAGATGTTGTTTATCATACACATAAATTTGGTCGGTGCATTCGTCAACCCAAAGGGCATCACTACGAACTTGTAGTGGCCGTAACGGGTCCGAAACGCGGTCTTGTTCATATTCTCATCACGGATCCTCACTTGATGGTATCTGGATCATAAGTCGATCTTCGAGAAAATATTCACTCCTCCGACTTGGTCAAACAAGTCGTTGATCCTAGGGAGTGGGTAGCGGTTCTTAATTGTCATCTTGTTGAGTTGGTAGTAATTGATGCACATCCGCATCGTTTTGTCTTTCTTCCTGATGAAGAGTATCGGTGCGCCCCAAGGGGACACACTTGGTCGAATGTACCCTTTGTCTATTAACTCTTGTAACTGAAGCTTGAGCTCTACCAATTCTTGTGTGCTCATACAGTATGGGGCTTTAGAAGCTGGTACTGACCCGGGTGTTAGTTCGATAGAAAAGGCTAAGTCTCGTTTGGGTGAGAATCCCGGTATTTCTTTGGGAAATACATCTTTGAACTCTATGAGGACTGGGAAGTCTTCGATCTTCTGTTCCCTATCAGTTTTTGTGTTTTGGATATTGATGACAAAGAGTTTGCAACCTTTCTGATACATTTCTTTGCTTGTAAGGCAGAAATCTGTCGTACCGACACTTTCTTAGGGATACCCTGAATCGTCTTCAAATTCCCTTGGTCATCCCTGCAAAGTAAGGATTTGTTTAAGCTGTCCAGTAGGACATGGTGTTCTTCTAACCAATCCATGCCGATAAGTACATCGTACGACCCTAGGGGTAGAGTGTTTAATTCTAACCTAGTTAGGAAATCGTTTAAGTCTATATCACAAGTTTTAACTAACTCAGAGACCTTTCATTTGGTACCGGTGGCTAGTTGTACCAGCCACGGTCTCTCGTGATGCTCTCGGTTCAACTTACAAGTGTCTACTATCTTAGGGGAGATGTCACTTCGGCATGCGCCGGGGTCTATTAAAACTAAAATGGTTGTGTTTGAGATCTTACCCTCAATTTCAACCATAGTAGCCTGGTGATCCGTCTGTCGGCCATCAAGAGAGGCATAAATATTGGGGGTCTTTGCCATGTCTCCTACGGTATATTCTTCTTGGAGGTTGTGTAAACCTCTATCCGTTTTGCTGGGGAAGACTCCATAGTATTGGGGCCATTGACATTTCCAACAAGAAACATTTGGTGGGACAAATTATGTCCCTTTATTGAAAGTTGGCCTGTTGATAGGTGGTGGGGGTGCACTTGGTCATGCTTGAGGTCGGTTGAAGCCTTTACTGGGCGGAAAACTATTGTTTTGTTTTCGATAAGGTGGAGGTCTAAAACCCAGTCTGCGGTTGTCCGAGAAGGTTCTGAACCTATCTCTGTTTCTATTGATGTTGTCATTCCTTGGATGTCCGTGTTCATAACACAGTCTTGCTTTATGTAAGGTCACATCAAGGGTTTTGGGCATGAAAAACTCTACATTTTCTCTAAATTTTGCTGGCAACCTTCCCAAGAACTGTTCTATTTTGACCTTTTCGTCTTTGATGTATGGAACATAGTGCAGCAAGTCTAAAAATCTATTTATGAATGCCTCCATGGTGAGGGAACCCATTCTCAACTCATGAACTTCCTTAATTTTCTTGTCAAAGAAGCTTTTAGACATATATTTGTCAAGAAATATTCCACTGAAAGTATCCCATGTTATGTCTCTCAATTATTGTCCTTTGGTGTGTTTCAAGTCCCACCACCATCTGGATGCTTTACCATTCAAGTTGTATATGGCTAATCGGGCTTGCATTTCACTGGAGTAATTATGAACTTTGAAGTACTTATTCATTCCTAGTAGCCATTCCTTAGCCTTCTCCCCGTAGTTAATCTCTCCGTCATACGTTGGGGATCTTATCTTTCTGAATTCTCCTTGTAAACTGTCATCACTTTTCCTCCTTTTCTTGCAAGGAGGTGGTGAACCTTTATCGTTGGAAGAGCTCTTATAGTCCTCCCCCATTGATTAAGGTATGTGTTCTCCTTGCTCTTCTCCCTTAGGAATAGCAGTCCTTTTTGTGTGACTATTTCCCTTTTTAAAGGTGTTGACTGAGAGTGTGGGTTGTCTGTGGGGTTTTTCCCCTATCAAGCTTTGAAGTAAAGCTTCATTTATAGCTTGCTGCTCTCTTCTTTCTTGCATGTTCTCATCTATGAAACTTTGGAATTCTTCCTGTAGATTTTGCATAGATTTTATCAAATTTGAGTTTAGTTCCACCACCACTTCTTGCTCTCGTGGTGGTGAGTTCAGATTTCCATGTATGTTGTTTCCCTGTTCTACATTCATTTTTAGACAATGACTGTACCTAAAATGTTATATAAGTATCAAGAGCAGAAAAATATGTTACTTTATTTTAACATAAAACAAAATAAAATTTAAATGTATGTTTCTGTTTACTGAGTATCGGCAACGGATGTTCAGTTTGTAATGAGCCCAATAGGTCACTTAGTTTTTGTAACTGAGCTCTGATACCACTTGTAATGTCCCAAAATAGTAAAAATTTAAAATTTTTACACTACAGCAATAAAAGCTGAATTAGAGATGATGATTGTAAAATTAACTTCAACACTGATAAAATAATAAGAAACGCACTGGTATTTGTTTGCGGTATTTAAGAGTTTCAATAATTCCTAAGTATCATAGTCTCATTGGTTTGGTAACCTCTTAGTTTTGCGGAAGCGATGGGTAGAGTAAGGTAATTTGCCACACTTATATTAAGAACAATTTCTTATTTTTTTAAGAAGTCATGTATATGATTTATAAAAGTCTAAATGTCATCTTCAGGCGAGATGGACCCTTGATGAGGAAGGTTTAATGCCCATGATGGAACACGGGTATTTTGACGGAAAAAAGTACCACGGCAGAGCTGCCGAGAGGTAAGGTGTAAGCAATGGGAAAATTCTGACTTACTTAGCGAGTTTCGCTAATGCATTCTATTTGTACTCTATTTGCAAGTGTACCTATGAGGACGTCTACTTCGGGTGTCTACTTCAAAATCCTAACAGTTAATTAAGCCTAAAGATTATAATAGTTGGAGTGTTGGCACATTTGCATTACTTATTGGTGCTTTGAAATGCATGTTGGTACTTTACAACAATGGTTGGACTTTGCAAAACTTGATGGTATGTGATAACATTTATTGGACAACACCTTCTTAAAACAACGACTTCCCACTATAGGGAGTAGGGTCATGTATTGAAATATGTTGGGGTTGGTGGTAACATTAAATGCAGGTCTACGATGTCACATGACCCTGTTGTCAGCTATTTGTGGGGTTTTCCCTTCGGTTTTATACCATTGAATTCCCATTTTTCCGTTTCACTTGGGTTATGGTGAATGCTTGTTGATTCTAAGGAGTCTGTGCTCAGACCTGAGCTTTGCTCGTGGTCTTAGCACTCATTGGTTGCTTGATTGAAGGAGCAGAGGGAAAAAGAAACGAATGCTACAGGTAAAATTCCCATGTCTTGAATTCGAGCCCATTCAATAATGATTTTAACCAGCATCTACCTCAATCTTTAATCTCTTTGTGATGTCTTCGTGGAAACTTAGAAATGTTCTACTATGCGTGGGATGCTACCAAGTTTCCAGCCACTGTGGTGTTTGAATGACTTGGAAGAGGGTAAATTCAGTTTTCCCAAACCCTTACTCATCCCTCTTGTATCTATGGATGGTGTAATGTTTTGCTATTTGGGATTCATGTTTTCCTATTGGCTCACTGCAATCTTTTGGAAAATCCCAAGAGGGTCACCTTTGGCTGGACTTGTTAATGTATGAGTCTAATGAAATGGTCAGGGGTATCCCTGTGGAATTTTGACTATAATGTGGTGTTTTAAGTCACTGGTGCTAAAGGGGTTTCTATGCTTGTGTAGAAGGAGATACTCTCACATGTATAAATTTGGGGATTTTGGACATTCATATAGTGACCTGCTTTTTTTGTTGATATGTATTTAAATGGAATGTGCAAATATTAAATCTCTGCATTTTTATTTATGAGATTATATGGTTAAAGTGCATGAATCCTCTGCGTGGCTATCGTTTCTCCATTTCTGAAGGTCGTCGGTTGAAACATCTTAGTTCAACTATTGTTCGTATTGTTTGACTGTTTATTTAAGAATGTGTTGGTAGGAATAATCGCAACCCTTAAGCTGGTGTCTCCATGTGCTTGAGTACAATTTGTCTAGGGTTCTCACTGCTGCATTTTTTGGTGGTTGAAATAAAATAGATCGGGGTCAAATGGACCTCTGTGTAATTCACTATACGAATCTCAATCTAATTTAATGCTGCGTTTTGATTTCCATGGAAATGTATGTGGTGTCCAAGTTTTTCCTTCTGCATGTAGCGTCGTTTTCTTAATTCTTTAAACGATTGATTGGGTATTTTGAATGGCCTCCTAGATTCATATGATAAAGATGAAGCCTCTTTCCAAATTCTAGTTTTTTTAAAATGATGAACCTGTATCTTTTAAAACTATGAATGACACGTTTTGGTTTTGCAAGCATACTAATGAAAATATAATGGGTTTCGATCCTTGTTCTGCATTTGTTTTTAATGAGAGGTTGTGCTGATGCTAAAAGATAACATATATTTTGGTTAATGGTAGATTAGGGTTCTGCATGTTAATACTATGATGAGTCTAAAGGGTTTGATCCCTTGACCTGTGTTTCGATGAGTTAATCCACGCGTAGTTAGAGTTAAGTGAGTAATTCGCTGGTTATGGGTTTCAAATCCTGAATGGTTAGACAAGCCCATAAGGGTTTTGGGTTAAAGAAAATAATGTCACACAGGATATAAAAAATGCTATGTCCGAATCTATGTTTTGAAATCAAAATTCTTGATAGGCTGCTACGTTTTTGTTCGATATGGTTTTGACTTGATGGTTGAAAAGCATAGCTAAGGGTGTCGTTGAGGTTTGAAAAGATTGGAAAACATATATGCTTCCTTTACTATTGAGAACAGTGAATGATACGATTTCTAAGTAAATGATATGTGAATGTAAATTTTGTTTAAAATGATAGATCTCTAACATGATTACGTTTACCTTCCTAAATTATTTTAAAAGAACTAATAGAACTAAAAAACATGAATATAATAATGGCATCATTCTACTTAAACAATGCTGCTAGGAAGAAGAAAATACTCTGATGTTTAGAATTGATAGGATGAGGATTCTAGGTTTTAAGATTTGCATGGATGTCTAGCATAGGCTAGTTTGACTAGACCTGCTAGACATTCTGCTGGTTTCTAAATTATAATTTTCTAAGGTTAATAACATTTATGTGCATGCAGTTCTATCTTTAAAATGGATTTAACCCGGAAGCCTATACCTTAAAGGCCCTTGCTCCATGAGAGAAGTAATGCTGTAAATATTTAGGGAAATTAATATTGTAATAACAAAACCTAATTAAAATGCCTATCTTCCACCATAACTGGAAATAGTTGGTTTAATAATCCATACATGGTTGACTTGTAGCTTTCTCCTCTCCTCTAGTAACCTGCACACTCAAACAATAATTAGTGGAAAAACTGTTGTACTTCGCTCAGCTGTTAGAATGATTTCCTTAACTGGATAACTTTGGGAATACCATGATCCTACACTCGTTACTAGTTCTGTATGGATCCCCGTGAGATGGATTCCAACGTGCAAAAGAGATAAAGGTGCTAGGGTTACTGCTAGTTCAAATCTGGAACTTATGTGGATTGCTTCATTTCTTGGAGCAGAAAATTCCCTTTGATTACCATAAGAGAATGATAATGAAAAAGATGATCCCCAAACTTGGGATCTGCCCTCTTTATGTAGGGGAGTCTTGAATTAGGACTTTTGAAATAATTAGTTTCTTTAAATTAAATAATTAATATTTAAAAGATATTATTTAAAAAATATCTAGTCTTTTTGGACTAGGACTTTTTTTCAATTGTTTTAACTATAAGTGATTTTTTATTTAAGCTCTTCATAATAATTATAATAACAATAATTATATTTCAACTTAACTATTAAGACATCATTAATAATTTTAAATGATGCGTAAACTATATATAATAAATATATTTCATAAATAAATAATAACAACATTATTATTAAAGCTCTTAATAATAATATTAGCCTTGAGGCCTTTATGCACGTTATTCATAGAAGACTACTATTAGTCAATCCATGCTTTAAGTAGTGGTAATTATCTTCGATTTAATTATGTATCTTCACATGATACTTCTTTAAACTTTTAAGGACAAGGTCCAATTCCTTGGATGGTCTTTTGGTAAGCTTAGATACGCACCTCTAGTCTCTCCCTTTTCATGTTGGATTCCCTCGTTTAACATGGTAGTTCTTGCAGTACTTGACGATAGATAAAAGATGAATCATTTAATCAAATTAAATAAATGTGATAAAAGAAAAAGTGTTATACAGAGTCTTTTCGACTCAACATTTTGAGATCTAGTAACCTCGAGTGCTCTTTAGAGCCTTTTAACTCAACACTCTAACATGGGCGTTACGCTAGTGCAATTTCGGATCCTCTGCTCAACACTAGTGCTAGAATGTGGTTGTGAGGCACATCTAGAATATTTAAGTTTCCTCAGATCCAGTATTCGTTTATCAAGCTTGGAGTGCTCCAAGGCTTAGGCCCAACATTCAATGTACCTCAGGGCTTATTCACAGTACATAAACATTCTTCTAGGTACATCGGGGCTTATGCCCAGTATGTAGGTTATATGTGTGTTTCTGAGTCCACGCTCGACACACTCATAAGTCAAATCATGTAAAATCATATCTCTACATAGTAAGTAACAAAAGATCATCTCAGTATCTTAGGGTTTGTACCCATATCAAAGTTGAAGAACATCATTAAAACATTGGGGCCTTCTCCCCCAGTATACACTCAATAAATAAGTTAGTCAAGGTCCATGCCTGATATGTCAATATATAAAAGAATAAATGATAGGTGCTAGGGATCATTCCCAATACTTAAAATAAAACATATGTTCTCAAGTCGTGGCCCAATATAACAACAAAAATAGTTAGTCCAAAAATTAGGGATATTACACTAGGATTCATCCTTTGTTTCTATCTGAAACGCAGCTTGCATTTCACTGTCTTTTTCTTCAATTGCGCAGTGAATGTCTGTTGCTTTACTTTCTGCCTTGAGCGCAGCTCCAAAATTTTCAATCTATCTTTCATGAACAACTTGAGTTGTTTTTCCTTTTATGTTTGGCCTTATCCTCAAAGGAAACAAGCGATTGCTTGTCATTGGCACTTTGAAAATTAATTGATTGCTTGGATATATGTCCTTGATCACACAATGTTTTTCTATCATGTGAACTGTGTAACCTTTCTCCATCAGCTATCCAATTCTCATCAAATTATGATTCAAACCTTGAACATAATAAACATCAGGAAAATATTTATGCTCCCCCTGTTTTGTTAGAATATCTATAGTACCCTTACCAAAAACAGTAACTTGGATATTGTTTCCAAGTGTGACATTAGTTTGAACTGATTTATCTAGACTAGAAAATAGATTTAAATTACCAATCATATGATTGCTACAGCCTAAGTCTAAATACCATATGTCATTTGGACTTTCTTGGACAGTGTTGCATTCAAGTGGAGATGCGCATGCTAAGAACAGTGAGTTGTTCGGAGCGTAGTTGTTACTTGATTGAGCTTCACCTTGCTTTCCTTGGTCATATTGCTTCTTCCTACATTTATATGTGAAGTGTCCATACTTCTTACGGTAATGAAATTGAATTTTTATTTTTCATACCTTTGTCCACTTGGATGATTGGGGGTCTGATTCTGACCTCTACTAGTGCCATGTGCAGGGATGCTGCTGCAACCTCCTCATAAAGCACTTCATCCTCTGCCTCTAAAGTTTTATCTTCCTTTGCCTCTTCCATGACTTATGGATGACTGTGTTGCGAATGCACCTTCCAGCAATGTATATAAACCGTTGATTCTATGTTCATGATTGAGTAATGAGGCTTGCAATTCATCAATAGTAAAAGTGGACAGATCTTTGTTTTCCTCCAGGGTCACATCCAAATATTCAAATTTATTTGGCAGAACCCTAAGAACCTTTTCAAAAAATCTTTGGTCACCTAAAGTTTCTCCATGAGACTTTATTTGATTAACCAGACCAATAACACGAGTATAGAATGAGTCTACTGACTCTGTATTTTTCATTGATAGAGATTTAAAATCTCTTCTAAGAATATGAAGTTTGGCAGTCTTTACCTTGTTCAAACATTGATATGCAGTTTCCAGTGTGTCCCACGCTTCCTTAGCTGACTGCACTGGTACTACTCTTGGGAGTATTGATTCATGTGTTGCTTGATGAATGTAGAATAGTGACTTTCCATCTTTCTTCCTTTCTTCCTTCAGAACATCCTTCTCAGCTTGTGTGAGATTGTTATATGTTGCCATATCTGCTGGTTCCTCATAACCATGCTGGACTATTTCCCATACATCTTGACCTCTAAAAAACACTTTCGTAGTTATAGACCAATATTCATAATTTTTACCAGAAAATATTGGAGTTTGCAAATTACCTGAAGTGGAAGCCATTCTTCATCACTTTTCTCTTTTTGTAAATATAATTATTACTTCCCATAAACCAGGCTCCGATACCAAATCAAGGGAAAAGGAAGGGCAACCTGCGCAGTAAAAAAGAATTTACCTGCACGATAAAATAAATGAATATTTTATTTGCTTTGGTTTAGAACCTGCACTCCACTTAGAAATTACTTTGTTCTTAATTAATTTTGTGAATACTTTTCTTCACAAATTACCTGCGCGTAAAATAGCTGCACAATTTCATTTTTTAATGCACAATTTCACTTTTTATTGCGCGCAGATTAACTCTGCTATTCTACCTCTTACTGCGTGGTGACTACCTGCGCATTTCGAATTTTTACTGCACAGGTGAACTTGCTACGCAGTTTACTACCCTCATGAAAATTCTTAACTTCACAAAATACTTTGAGGAATATTTTACTTTGCATAAGCTTCGCACTTCATGCAAATCACTTTTTGTAAACTTCTTTTAACTTTACGAAGGTTAACTGCGCAGGAGTTACCTTCACATTCCTATTTAGCTACGCACAACTCAAACTTAAACAAACTTTGTATAAATGTATTTCAAGCTAAAAAATAAGAGCCGAAACATATGATGAAGTTACTGCATAGTTAAACTAGGGCTTTTACCACCATGAAATACTTGGATTCTTGATTTGATTTATAGACCGTAAATGTAAACAACATTTACGTAGGCCAATATGAAGAAGATGTGCAGGATGCATAAACCAACATTCTTGAGAATGAACACATAAAACTAAACTTTGCCGCACTTACAGAGAGTTGAGTTTTACTTCAATCTTTCACTTCTTACACAGAGCTTGGGCTCTTGAGACAGTTCACGAGTTCTTACTTCTTTTCTTCTTCTCTTCTATATCTCTTTCCTCTCATCTCTGACCTAATCTTCTGTGAGTGATTTTCATTTATAGAGTTTCAATATCCCCAACTCAAGATCGCTTCTCTTGGAAGATTTTAGGGTTACATTAAAGACTGTAATAAATTCTACCTAAGAAGTTATGAGCCTGTGAAATACAAAACACATCCACTTAAATACTAACTTGCCATGAGCCGGATTGGCTGCAAACTGACTGACTGACTTCTGACATTGCAGACTGACTAAGTGTCTGATAGAGCTGGCACATATCAGATACGGTATCAGCTCATTAATTACAATATTTCCAACACACATGACCACTCGTACTTATATTATGGTAACGTAATGAAAATTGTTTCACGTAAATATTTTTCTTCCAATTTTATCTTAATGTTTTCATGGATAGATATTGCATTCTTTCTGAATGAACATGATGTCCAGTTCCCATAGAAACCACTATAATTAGAACTTTCAGACATGAATCTTACCTATCATATGCTTCAAAAATCATTGCGATACCTTTTTTCCCTTCTTAAATAGGTGAAGTACTCGGAAGCACCCAACCAAATATGCCTAAATATCACATGTATTTGAATGAAAAGTGAAGTCTATGTCAAAGTGTAGTAATGGTTCAAGACAATCATCTTCAACGATCCATTAATCTTCTGCGACAATCAAAAGTGTAGTGCGATCACAATGAATCTAAAATTAAAATGAGCATTAATCTTAATTAACAATCAAAATTGCAGTGCAACCACAATGAATCTAAGATTAAAAATGAGCATAATTCTTTCTCATGTAACATAGCTGCCTATATATCACCAACTTTTGCTAATATTAATCCTAGCTTGCAGTGTGTTCAAAACGTGGCTACAAACTACTGAATTTTTATACTACCAAGATCATTTTGTGGAGCAATTATATGGTATGCTAGATTATAATATCCGGGAATCTAGTATAACATGTATTTTAGAAAATTGGCATGAAAGCCAATGTAGAGGGAGTTGTAAAATTCCACCCTCTCATTACATTCATCTTCCTTAATTCTTGAAAACAGTTTCCTTTTGAAATTAGTGGTGGAAATGATCAAATAACCTTACGAGAAATCGTTGTATGATCAACATTTTAGAATCCAGCTTTGAGAGTTTCACGTAGAATGGCTTTTTAATGTTTTTATTCACGACTACTTCGATTATATCAAAATCATATTCACCAAGTGATTCAAATTGGGGTTGGTTTAGAGTAGTACAATATTGGATTCGATGTGTGTGCATGCATTGGGCAATGCAATGAGGTAACATTTGCAAGATAGGATAGATATCACATTTGTCGAAAGCATCTACAGAGGTGAAAGTTCTTATCTACAACCACAATACTTCCCTAGCTATATATATGTCTCACATCAGGAAAGAATTCCTCGAAGCCACAGATACTTGATTTCTAAGCCTGTAGATACCAAAAGTTTTCAAGCACATAAATCCCTTTTACTAGAGAGGATGCTTGAAATGTAAGAGGCGTTGCAATTTATGTTTGTATGCACTTGAAGTGATTGGTCTAGGTGGGGAAAGAAGAGAAAAACGAAAGGAAGTGTGTGAAGCAAAGGGTTGTTGGAAGATTATTAGTGAATAGATTGAAAGTACTTCCGTCAAGGGAAAAAGGGGCACTGCGCAGTTAAAAAGAATTAACTGCGCAGATGATAAATGTTTTCTTTTCTTTTGCTAAGGACATGCGTTAGACCTAGCAAATACTTTGTTTTAATTTTTCTTCCACTTTTTATAAAACACTTTACTTCACAAAATAAATGCGTGGATATAAGTTGCGCATTTCACCTTTTACTTATTTCTATCTCTACATCTCTCTTACCCTATCTCTGTGAATTATTTATATTTATAGAGTTTCATTTCACCGACTCAAGATCGCTTCTCTTGGAAGCTACAGGGTTTCCTTAAAGACTGCAATTCAATTCTATCTAAGATGTTATGAGCCTTCAAAATACAAACACGACTACTTAAATACTAACATGACGTGCGCCGTATTGGCTGAGAACTGACTGACTATCTGACATCTCAGACTCTGCGTGCTAACACAAACTGACTGACAGGGTGATTGACAGAGCCGGTGTAGTTAGATACGCTATCAGCTCATAAATACAATATTTCCAACACTCCCCCTTAATTATGAGCAGATGGGGATCATTAAACACAAAGAAAGGATTTGAAAAAATATTTTAGAGCTGGAACATGCTCTGTTCATGACATAGTTCACTGTGCAGAACTTGTCACTCCCAAACAACTTCACAGAAATTGGAATGGATCCTTTGCCAATGGTTTTGTAAATATGTTTCCTACCTAATCATAAGATCTAAAAACTTCTAAGTAGATTTGCTTGTTGTTTATCAATTCTTTGATGAAATGATACCTTGTGTCGTTGTACTTGGTTCTCTTGTGAAACACATGATTATTTGACAGTGAGATAGTTGAATTGTTGTAACTGTAAATGACTGTGGGTTCTTGCTGGTTCTGTGACAGATCACTTAACATTCTGCGCATCCAAACTGCTTGACATGCAACGCTTGTAGCTGCAACATACTCAACTTATGCTGAAGAAAGAGTTACTATGGGAAGTTTCTCTAAAGCCCATGATACAACACCTATACCTACATGAAATGTATTTTGAGATGTGCTTTTTCTATCATCCATGCTCCCTCCATTATCGTTATTAGTGTATCCAATGAGTTTGAAATTTTCTAAGGTTGAATACAAAATACCAAAGTCTTTTGTTCCACTTACATACCTCATAATTCTTTTATTTGCTTGCCAATGTGATTCTTTTGGTGACTCCATGAATCTTGAGATTAAATTGACTCCATACATGATATTTGGCCTTGTTGCTGTAAGATACATGAGGCTGCCAACAAGCCTTTTAAACAGAGTAGGATCTACATTGGATCCATCATCATCCTTGCTCAATTTCAAACCTATTATCACTAGTGTTGGAGCTATCTTGCAATTTAACATCTTAAATCTGCTCAAGACATCACTTACATACTTGGACTGTGATATAAATATACCATTTTCAGTCTACTGGACTTCAATGCCCAAAAAATACTTCATAAGCCCCAAATTAGTCATTTGAAATTCACTTTCCATGACTGTTCTGAATTCTTCAATGCCAAAATCACCAATAAATATTAAATCATCTACATACAAGAAGACAATCAGCTTATTACCTTGCCGGTTGATTTTTGTGTACAACGTTGGCTCACATTCACTTCTGTGAAATCCATTCTGAATGAGGTGTGAGTCAATGCGACTGTACTAAGCTCTAGGAACTTGCTTCAAACCATAGAGTGCCTTTTTCAGTCTGTATACTCTATGTCGTTGTCCTGGAACTTCATAGCCTTGTGGCTACTCAATGTATACTTCTTCCTCCAAATAACTATTTAAAAATGTGAACTTAACATCCATTTGATAGACAAGCCATTTCTTATGTGCTGCGATGGCCAAAACTATTTTGATAGTGTCCATTCGAGCTACAGGTGCAAAGATTTCGTTGAAGTCTATGCGAGGCTGCTGAGTGAACCCTCTTGCTACCAATATTTCCTTTTGCTTCTACACATTTCCATCAGCATCTTGCTTGGTCTTATAAATCCATTTCACGCTTATCACATCCTTGTCTTTAGGAACATCAACTAGTTCCCATGTTTGATTCTTCTCAATGCATTCCATTTCTTCATCCATGGCTTGTGCCCAAACTTTATCTTCAACATCTTCTTCAAATGTTAGACGATCATTAACTTGAGAAAATAAGGAAAAACATGAAAATGAATTAGGTGTACCACCATCATATATCTCGTGCAGACTTCTTGTTTTTGGCGGAGTTGCTGGTGTCGAACTGCGCATGCAGCGCGAACTACTTGATGGAGATTGTTGCGCACTTGGTGTGCATGATGGAGTAGCTTGATCTGCGCCTTGACTCGAAGTTGCTTGTGCTGGAGCATGTTGCGCAATCCTTGGAGTAGATGGAGCTTCGCAATTCTGATTTACCCGCGAAGTCTCATCCACATCTTCTGTGCTGTCATCATGTTCAACATGTGACATGATTTTCACTTTCTTTTCTACGGTTCCATCCCATACTTCCTTTTCCACAAACTGAACATCGCGACTGATGATGAATTTCCTTGCAATAGGATCATACAACTTGTATGCTTTTGTGTCTTCAGAATATCCAATAAAAATACATTTATGTCCATTTTTGTCTAATTTCCTTCTTAGATCATCTGGAACATGTGGTATGCTACACAACCAAAATTTTTTAAATGTGAAACACTATGTTTCATACCTGTCCATGCTTCCTGTGGAACTTTTTTCTTCACACTCTTGATCGAACATTGATTCATGATGTACACTGCAGTTGCCACTGCGTTAGCCCAGTATTCATTTGACAGATGCGCGGTTGCCAACATGCTGCGCATCATCTCCATAATGGTCATGTTATTCCTCTCTGCGATACCATTCTGCTGCGGTATATACCACGCAGTGAATTGCTTTTGTATGCCATGATTCTTGCAAAAGTTTAAGAAATCATTTGAAACATACTCACCACCTCTATGTTGTAACCACTCTGCTTCTCCACAAGTGCCTTGAACTGCTGAAAACAATCAAATGCATCAGATATGTGATTTAGAAAATAGAACCATGTTTTTCTTGTGAAATCATCAATGATTGTGAGAAGATAAGTGCATCCTCCCATGGACACTGGAAAAGACTCTCTGTGCTCCTTTCCAAAAGTACTGCCTTCACAAAGCCTCTCTGGCTTTTCGATCAATGGTAATCCTTTCACCATGTCTTTTGTGTGAAGTAGCTTCACCCACCAAAATTCAGATGTTCAAATCTGAAGTGCCATAACCAGGATTCACCCTTCATTTCTGCTTTGAACGCAGATCCATAATTTTCATTCTGTCTTTAATGAAAAACTTGGGTTGTTTTTCCTTTTATGATGGGTCTTATCCTCAAAGGAAACAAGTGATTGCTTGTCATCTGCACTTCAGCAATTAACTGATTGCTTTGGCATCTGTCCTTTATCACACAGTGCTTTCCTATCATATGGATTTTGTAACCTTTTTCCAACAATTGTCTAATGCTCATCAAATTATGCTTCAAACCTTGAACATAATAAACATCAGACATATATTTCTGTTCCCCCTGTTTGGTTAGAATATCAACAGTACGCTTTCCCAAAACAGTGAGTTGAAAATTGTTTCCAAGTGTTACATCAGTTTGAACTGATTTATCTAGACTGAAAAATAAACTTAAATTACCAGTCATATGATTGCTACAAATACAATATATGCCATTTGGACTTTCTTGAATAGCATTGCATTCCAATGGAGATGCGCATGCTAAGAACATTGAGCTGTTCGAATTGTTGTTATTGCTTGACTGAACTTCACCTTTCTTTCCTTGGTCATACTGCTTCTTCGTGCATTCATATGTGAAGTGTCCATACTTCTTACAGTAATGACATTGAATTTTTGATTTATCATACCTTTGTTCACTTGGTTGACTGGTGATCTGATTCTGGCCTCTCCGAGTGACATGTGCAGGACTGCTGCTCCGACCACCTCTGAAAGAACTTTGTCCTCTGCCTCTAGAGTTTGATCTTCCTCTCCCTCGTCCACAACTTATGGATGACTGTGTTGCGAATGCACCTTGCAGCGATGTATCTGAACTGTTGATTCTATGTTCATGATTGAGTAATGAGACTTGCAACTCATCAATAGTAAATGTGGACCGATGTTTGTTTTTCTCCAGGGTTAGAACCAATGATTCAAATTTCTTTGGTAGAACTCTAAGAAATTTTTCAACAATTCTTTGGTGAGTTAGAGTTTCTCCATGAGACTTTATTTGATTAACCAAACCAATAACACGAGTATAGAATGAGTCTACTGACTCTGTATTTTTCATTGACAAAGATTCAAAATCTCTTCTAAGAATCTGAAGTTTGGCAGTCTTTACCTTGTTCAAACCTTGATGGGCAGTTTCGAGTGTGTCCCACATTTCCTTAGCTGACTACGCTGCTGCTACTCTTGGGAGTATTGACTCATGTGTTGCATGATGTATGTGGAACATTGTCTTTCCATCTTTCTTCCTCTGTTCCCTCAGGCCATCCTTCTCACCTTGTGTGAGATTGTTGTATGCTGCTACATGTGTTGGTTCTGCATAGCCATTGTGGACTATGTCCCATACATCTTGACCTCTAAACAAAGCCTTCATTGTTAGAGACCAATATTCATAATTTTTACCAGAAAATATTCGGGTTTGGAAATTACCCGAAGTGGAAGCCATTATTAATTACTTTTACCTTATGTAAATACAATTTCTACTTTCCGCAAACCAAGCTGTGATACGAGATCAAGGGAAAAAGGAGCACCGCACACTTAATTCTATAAATGCCGGGATATAAGTTGCGCAATTCACCTTTTACTTATTTCTATCTCTACATCTCTCTTACCCTATCTGTGTGAATGATTTATAATTATAGAGTTTCATTTCACCCACTCAAGATCGCTTCTCTTGGAAGCTACAAGATTTCATTAAAGAGTGCAATTCAATTCTATCTAAGAAGTTATGAGCCTGCTAAATACAAACGCAGCCACTCAAATACTAACATGACGTGCGCCGTATTGGCTGTGAACCGACTTGTGACATCTCAGACTCTGCGCCCTGACACAAACTTACTGAGAGGATGACTCAGAGCCGGCGTAGTTAGATACACTATCAGCTTATAAATACAATATTTCCAACATTCCGCACATTCATAGCTCATGCTGTAAAGGTGATTCAATGTGCAAACATAAGTTCTCCTGGGCAATTGTTTCCAAACCTAATATATCCGAAATAACCAAATTTGCAGCCTCTTTATTTGTAGGAGAACCTCTACTTACAATGCCAGCCCGACTGAGTGGAACGAAACAATATGCTCTTCAAATATGATATTGTTGTAGAAAATCTCTTCGGAGCATAAGAATTTGCAGAAAACAATGCTATCTGAAACGAATGTCTTCGAATGTGGCATGAAACCAAACCACGAACATTTGACGCTACTTGCTGACTGCTAAAAAGATATCGTTTGAGAAGTGATACACACTTTGCAACAACAGGAGGGCTTCGGCCCCCTCTCTACGAGCGTGTGTTCACAATGCAGAGGTCTCATGATGAGATGCAGAAAAACAATCGTCCACTGTACTTGGAAAAGGCTCTCGCGGTTTCCTTACAAAGGTCGTGGCCTTAGAAATACCCTTTTAAAGAATAATACTTTTCTCACGGTTTGATTGTCAGTTATATTAGTTCGTGTTACTTATAGATCTAACAAAAAACCTCCTCTCCTGGTTTTTATTTATACGCATATCTCTTTAATTGTTATACACATATCTCTTTATTATTAAAGATCCCTAAATATTAAAATTCTTTGTTCAATATTACTAAATTGTCTTTTTGTGTTATTGAAGTTCTTTTTGTGTTATAATGAAACTTATTAATAAAAACATGTATATGAGCTTCTATTTTGTTGATTGCAAAGTTGCTCATTTTGAGTGAAAACCTTTTGGTATTATTCGTTTTGGTTTCTACGGACACAACCACCTCTTTTTTTAAGGAAAAAACCTATATTTCTATTAATAAAAATATATGTGAAATTTAGTCCTTACAATGCTGCAATTTTAAGAGAGAGCCAAAATCTAAGGAAAAAACCTATATTTCTATTAATAAAAATATATGTGAAATTTAGTCCCGACAATGCTGCAATTTAGGAAAGAGCTAAAATCTGTGAGCCAAAACCGAGCATACCAAAAAAGCATAACAGCATAACAGTCACCAAGAAACCACAACACAAACTGGATAGCCAAAAGAAAGCTGCTCTGAGTCACCACAAGAGGGGGCACAACCTCACTAGCTTATAATAATTAAGAGGCCTCCTACATTTTATTTAAGTAGTGCTCAATCGAAATTCAAGCACATGAATTGCAGAAGTGTAACCTTTTGGAGATGTCTAAATATATCATCTAAATTTCACCTTGTCGGAGTAAACAACAAAAAACAGTCTCTGTTGATCTATATGTAACTTATTTTTGTATTTTTATTTATTTATTTTTAAATAACAAAGTTGTTTCACTTTCAACAAAAATCTTTCAAAGTCCATTGGTTGTAGTTTGGGTGGTTGGGAGGAATGATTGTTGCCTTACTTACTTGAGGTTCAATTCTTATAAGTGACATATTGTTCTTGTTAAGACCTTATTGTAATCATTGTATCTAAAAATCCTGTGAACATATTAAATAGATTTACAGACCCCACTCTCTTTTCTATCACTGCACATATTTAATAAAAACTAGAATAACTTCTCTGGACCATCGTAGTCTTCTGTCATTTCCTCTATCATTATCTCGGATAGTCTATGTTTATGGTGTTCCAGCCACCTTTCAATGGAAAGGGAAATCATAGCTTAAAATATCATGCAACCAAAAACAAAACCTAAAAATACTCAACGTCTTCCCAAAAAAAACCTCGGTGATAAATCCAGAATCCGCAGTATGAAGCAGGGCTAAAAATTACAATAACTACTATCGGGTTGATGGCCAAAACTATGGTAACTTCGTTACCCATCATACCCGACAAAAGAAGCCATAGCGCGAGGGAAAGATAGTAGCGGCACGGGAAATCATAGCTTAAAAATATCATGCAACCAAGAAAAACGCTAAAACTACTCAACTTCTTCCCAAAACAAAATCCTCCATGATAAATCTTGAATCCACAGTATGAAGCAAGGCAAAAATTCGAATGACTACCATCTGACTGATGGCCAAGACTGTGGGAACTTCATTACCCGTCATAGCACACAAAAGCAGCCATAACACGAGGGAAGATAGTAGAAGCACGACATAACATAATGTGATGTGTGCATAAGGTGAAAAGACAAAATGTTACTATAAATACGCCATGTGGATACATGGATATAATAATTTCTCCATGGTTGATGAAGTGATCAAAATGCTGTTTGAATAATGTATGTTTTAGGTTGAGTAAACGAGATTTTTTTTAAATTTTACATATAAAATAGAAAAATGAATTTATGCTTAAATTTTTTTTTTTTTCGCTACCTAGGGCAGCCACCTCAACTTCAATTGCTTCTTCTTTGCTATGGACATGTCAAATCAACCAAAATTCCAAACATACCTCACATCACGGATTTGGATTTTGATTTGAATTACATCATTGTAGACTTTAATATTTGATAAAGTTAGTTTACTATTAACACAGAATTTACTTTTTGATTTAATTTAATTTATATGGTTTTAAAATAAGAGAATATTTGATGGTTACATTTAGAGATGTCAATATATAAATTACAAATGTCTAAGAATGTTTCATAGAGGAATTCTTAGAAGTAATAAAACATGACAATAAATTATTTGAATAATGATAAAGTTAGTTTACCATTAACACATAGAATTTACTTTCATTTATATAGTTTTAAAATAACAGAATATTTGATGGTTACATTTAAAGATGTCAATAGGTATGAATTACAAATGTGTGAGAATGTTCCATAAAGGAATGGTTATAAGTAATAAAATATGATAATAAACTATTTGAATAATGTATTATGGGCTTAAGGTTTGTAAATTCAAGTATACCTTATGCACATTAATAAAATCTTTATGACAATATTGATCTCAAGAAAAGATGAAGACTACGACATATGGTATATAATCCAAGCAAGTAAGTTACATGCATTGGTGACATTCGTAGAAAACGCACTTGTTAGAGAAGCAACATGTACGAGACAACAAAGGTAGAAATGGATTGTGTAAGGATCTTTTCCAAAATACCTAGTTGTTGGATGCAGTTGACATACCTACTAGCATTTATTTAATTTTTAGAGAGTTACAGATTCATGCCATTCACATTTTTTTTTGTCATGTTTCAACTGCTCGCACTTGCCTTTGACATGTGTAAGGTCGTAGGGCTCTAGTTGGTGTTCGCATTCCAATAAAACCTTTAGCTGATTGAATTGACTAAACTAGTTCTTGGGTTGTTCATTGTGTAAATGCTAGTAAAACTTGCTCTCTTACACTTCTCCTCTTCACTAGCGAAGGAGGGTTTGAAGTTTCAAGGTAATTTTACTTAGCTTTGTCTCTTTTTCCTAACATTTTCTCAATTCTTTGGGCATGATGACCCTATCACAGGGTTTATGATTCAAGAGTTAGTAATCACTGAATTTTCCTTGGGTTTCCAGGGGATTGCTTTTGTTCTTATTTAGAGTTTATATTCAGTCAAAAGCTCATTTGATAGCAGATGTGGAACTAGGTAGTTAGCATTTGCTTAATGAATGTAAGTTAAACTTCTTTCTCCATTAAGCTTCATTACTCGATTGAGATTCATTTTGTACAAGGTTTTATGATGATAAAACCTAACTTTGGTTCTTTGATTCCAGGGATCCTCATGTGTATTTGATATAGGAATAGTGGTATTGGGCCTTCCTAGGCTATGTACCAAAAGATGAACTGTTACACTCATGCAATTTAAAGTTGGTCTTTTTATAATTGATTTCACACATTTATTCAAATGAAAATACAATCTTCAAAAAATATAATAGATGTCATATATTTTGTAAAAATACAACCCTTAATATTTAACAAAACTTAAGTGGCCACTGAATAAAAGGTTAAGATTGAACCCATAAATGAAAGAAAGGATAGAAAACGAATAAATAGCAGCAACAACAATACATACTTAAATAATATGTACATCATAAATGACATCAATAATATTTGTTGTGGTCGTGACGAAGATTTCATTCAGTTTTGGTTGAAAGAAACTTGTAGGAACCTAATAGTTTGAAGTCTGCAAATTTCACAGATAGACTTTTTTTTAATATAAGAGAAATACAATTTCCCCAACTCTTACCTAGAAGAGTCATATGTTGCTGCAATTTTTTATATGGATAGACTCGTGTAAGTGGAGATTATTTTTTGATACACTATTTATAACAACTTATTCTATCTTTTGCAAGAAGAAACTCACTGCATGGGCCTATACTTTTCCAAGTCTAGAGGATCCCAAATTGTGAACAAGGTATCATTCGTTTGAAAAATAGAACTTCAAACGCAGTCATTATTGTAGGTATCCTTAGCGAGATTGCTCTAAAATAGAAGTTTTACATCATTCACTAGAGAAAGTAAAGATCTTTAAAGGCGAAACGATTTTCCTTGAGTGCTGATGGTGATAGACTACACAATCATGGGTTTCCTTGCTAGATGATTACCACAAAAATTTTGTAATCAAATTCTTCTGCAAATTCAATAGGAATCATAGGTATAAATTCTTTTTATGTTTACAGAGGTATGGGATTGAGTAGTTATATTCTAGGTACTATAATTTAAAATTGATTGTAAACAAAATGAAGCGAAGAGGATTTTCAAACATGATAGAAAAACCTAGGTAAATTTCTCATGCTTCCATGTCAATTTGTTGCATTCTAATATTATAAAAAATGAACCTTTAAATTCATTACTACGAAAAAAACAAACAACATACAACTTTTATGCTTTGACTATTGCTGGTAAAATCTCGCTACATGCATCTCGATTTCGATTTGGAATGGGAACAAAGAAGAAAAAGAATATGGACCTGCATCTTGATTTCAATTTGCAACTGGAACAAAGAAACAATACAATCTATACCTACATCTTGATTTCGATTTGGTACTGCCTTTCCATCCTTTCTTTTTTCTCTTTATTTTTCCTTTCGGCGTTGGTGAGCTAACAGGTGCTTCAACTCTTTTCATGCATAACATTTTTTTCATCGATTGCTAATGAAATTACTAGGGAATGTAAATAGCTTCTACCGCGCCATCGAGTGATGCAAAACTGTTAAAATATAATTTCTCCTTCTCTCTCGTGTCATGTTACATTTAATGCTGAGATGAGCCAGATGTAACCACTAGCTGCCAGATGTAGTTTTGTTTGAAATATGTTTGGGTGGATGTGCCTTCTCGATGGCACCATGAAACATATTCCTTTTTTTGTATAATGAAGCTATATACCTTTTTTGATAATACGAGAAGAGCCAAGAGCTCCGTTCTGTTTTTTTGTAAGCCTCCATATACTCTGTTTCTTTTACCTGCTGTTCTGCCTCTACAGATTCGTCATGGTATCAGAGCCCGGGCGAGTCCTCCTTCACCAGCCACGTGAAGATTATTAGAGTGGCAAAAGAAGCTGTTCGCTGTGCCCTCTCAAAGCTGTTTGCTGTGCCTCTGTAAGGCAACTCATCTCGTTCGATACAGCAGAAAAAAAAATTTCGCCTCAGCTCCACGCGCCTCTGCCAAAAACGCCTGGTGAATCCGACGTGAAAGAAAGGGGGTTTTATTTTGCTCCGTCCCTACATCTGTTCTACTTCGGCTCCCAGTTATATGTTCTGGATTGTGTTCCGGTTTGTTTGTTTGTGGCATTCTGTGGTAGGGATTTACGAGGTGAGTTTGAAGAAGGGTTTGTCCTTGAGTGGAAGTTTGTGTTTGGGTTGTTGGCTTCGTGCTTGTTGTGCTGCTGAGGCGGAGGGTTACGGACCAGTGTTGGTGGCATCTGACCAGAACTGTTTCTTGTGGGTTGTGCATTCGGCAAGGAGTGCGCTCCTCGGTGGCTATCGTCTTTGCTTTTTCAACAGGCGGCTGTGGACGGGTATAATCTTCGGCCTTTTTGACAGAAAGGTCGGCTCCAAGGCTAGGGTTTGATACTCGGTACTGAAAGCAAGGTTTTATTTTTTGGGCTTCTTGCACAGAGATACAAATGGCATCCAGCAGCAATATAAACCTGTCTCAGAGCCCAGTTCTCTCAGACTCAAATTATGAAATGTGGGCTTTTAAGATGCGAAGTTTTTTGAAAGCACAAGAATGTTGGGAATTTGTATTAAATGCATTTGAAGAACCTGACCCCGCAGATTACCAGGCAATGTCCAATAATCAGAAGAATGTAGTGATAGATAGCAGGAAGAAGGATGCAAGAGCTTTATGGTTTTTACACAATGGTGTAGAAGACTCAATTCTGCCCAAAATTGCCACAGCTGAGAATGCAAAACTGGCCTGGGAAATACTAGAGAATGCCTATCAAGGCACAACTAAAGTTAGAAATGTCAAATTGCAGAATCTCAGACGAAATTTTGAAACTTTGCAAATGAAAGATACAGAAACCGTGGACAGCTTCATGACTCGAACTATGAATGTTACCAATCAATTGAGAGCTCGTGGTGAAAATATCTCTGCTCAGAAAATAGTTGAGAAGGTGCTCCGAAGTCTGCCAGCGAAATTTGACATGGTAGTTACAGCCATTGAGGAGTATAAAGACCTGTCACAGTTTTCTGTTGAAGAGCTCACTGGTTCATTAGTAACTCATGAGTCCAGAATTAATAGAAATTCAGAATCAACTGAAAATGCCTTTCAGTCACAGTCCTCTTACAACAGAGGAAGAGGACGTGGATATGGAAGCAGTGGATATGAAAGCAGAGGAAGAAGAGGCAGAGGACGCTCTCAATCTGGACATTTCCAATTTGGTAATACTCAAACACATTCTGAACAGACAGAGCATGGACAGAACCGTTCTCAGAACTTCAGAGGGAGAGGTAGATACCATAATCAGCCACGCTGGACTGATAAGTCAAACAAACAGTGTTTTTACTGTAAGAAATTTGGGCATTTTGAAAGTGAATGTCGAAAAAAACAGTCAGATCTGCATAAGAACAGAGCAAATGTTACAAATGCTGATGAAGGAACATCCCAATCCATGTTCATTTCGTGTTTTGTCGGCGAAGAATATAATAGCAAAGATGTCTGGTTGCTGGACAGCGGCTGCAGCAATCATATGACTGGAAATCACGCCCTGTTTTCCAGCCTGGACGATTCTATTCAATCTGAAATCAAACTCGGAGATGACTACAAAGTGAACGCTTCAGGAAAAGGTACCATATCTGTCTTGACCAAGCAGAATGAAAAGAAAGATATTTCAAATGTTTACTTCGTTCAAAATTTGAAACATAATCTGTTAAGTGTTGGTCAGTTGAGTCAAAATTGTTACAGAGTCATCTTTGAAGGGTCATTATGTACAATTTTAGATAAACCTCCCAGTCAAAGAGTCATAGCCAAAATTGAAATGACCAAAAACAGAATGTATCCATTAGTCATGAAAAATGCAAGTCTGTCTCAGTCTTATGCTCAAACTGTTATTAGTTCAGATAACACTTGGTTGTGGCATTGTAGATATGGCCATTTGTCATTCAAAGGTCTGAATGAGTTACAAAGAAATTCCCTGGTTAAAGGTCTTCCTATCATAGATGTATATCATAATCCTTGTGAGAGTTGTATTCTGTCAAGACATAAAAGAAATAAATTTCCTACTGCTGCCACATACCGAGCCAAAGCCCCACTTGAGTTAGTTCATACCAACCTGTGTGGTCCAATGCAAACTGAGTCAATAGGTGGAAGTTCATATTTTCTAACATTCATTGATGATTATAGTAGGATGACCTGGATATACTTTTTAAGAAACAAATCTGAAACTTTTGCAAAGTTCAGAGAGTTTAAGGCTGCCACAGAAAAACAAAGTGGCAGATTTATTAAAGTACTGAGATCAGATGGAGGCGGAGAATATGATTCTAAACCATTTGCTGCATACTGTAAAGAACATGGCATTCACAGACAGTTTACAACGAGGTACACTCCACAGCAGAATGGAGTAGCAGAGAGAAGAAATCAGACCATTATGAACATGGCCAGGAGTATGTTGAAAGACAAAAATCTGCCAAATGAATACTGGGCACAAGCTGTTTCATGTGCCGTTTATGTAATGAACAGATCTCCAACCAGGAGTGTGAAAGACAAGGTTCCATTTGAAGCATGGTCTAGACAGAAGGCAGATGTATCTCATTTAAGGGTCTTCGGTTGTGTTGCTTATTCCCACATACCAGAAGAAATAAGGAAGAAACTGGATGACAGAAGTGAACGGTGCATCTTTGTGGGATACAGTGATCATTCCAAGGCTTATAAGCTGTACAATCCTGTCACTAAAAAGACAATAGTGACTAGAGATGTCAAGTTTCTTGAAGATCAAGCTTGGAATGACAATGTTGGAGAAAAGACTAGTTCTCAGCTTTCTCCACATGTAACTGAATTTGATGAAAGTCTGAAACAACACGAGAATGAACAAAGAATTCCTCATATGCAGACTCCACAAACATCACCAAGACAAGAAGGACAAGCTCATAGTCCATCTTCTGGTAGTGAATCAGATCCAACAATTGCTTCACTTAGAAAACAGAAGTCGAAAAGATTAAGTGATATCTATGATCAGTCTGAAACCTTCGATGAGCAAGCACACTTTGCCTTCTTATCTTTTCAGCCAACTTACTTTGAAGAAGCAGTTAAGGAAAAAGTATGGGTTGATGCCATGAATGAGGAAATTGAAATCATTGAAAAGAATGACACCTGGGATCTTGTACAGTTGCCAGCAGAGAAGAAAAGCATTGGAGTGAAATGGGTGTATAAAACTAAATTTAATGAGCAAGGTCAAGTTGTAAAACATAAGGCAAGGTTAGTTGCAAAAGGATTTGCACAGCAGCCTGGTATAGACTATGGAGAAACGTTTGCCCCTGTAGCTAGATTAGACACAGTAAGAACAGTCTTAGCTATTGCAGCTCAACACAAATGGCCAGTTTACCAGTTAGATGTGAAATCAGCCTTTTTAAATGGCATTCTCAAAGAAGAAGTTTATGTTGATCAGCCTCCGGGATTCGAAGTAAAAGGAGAAGAACATAAAGTCTATAAGTTGAAGAAGGCTTTATATGGCCTGAAGCAAGCGCCACGAGCCTGGTACAGCCGAATTGATACTTACATGCTCAATCATGGGTACAGAAGAAGTAACCATGAACCCACTTTGTATATAAAATCTGATCAGCAAGGTAAATTGTTAATTATATGTCTTTATGTGGATGATATCATTTACACTGGAAATTTGCAGCCTTCAGATTTCAAAACAGCCATGATGCAAGAATTCGAAATGACTGATCTTGGCCTAATGAAGTATTTTCTGGGCATTGAAGTTCAGCAAACAGCAACAGGGATCTTCATATGTCAAAAGAAGTATATCAAGGATGTTCTAGCAAGATTCAGAATGACAAATTGTAAAACAGTGAGTACACCAATTGCTACAGGAACGAAATTGAGCAAGGATGATAACAGTTCAGCAGTGAATTCCACGTTGTACAAACAACTTGTTGGTAGCTTGATGTATCTAACAGCAACTAGGCCAGAAATCATGTATGCAGTTAGTCTCATTTCCAGATTCATGGAGAATCCAAAAGAATCACACTGGAAAGCGGGAAAAAGGATCTTAAGATATGTTGCAGGAACAACAAAGTATGGAATTCTTTATGGAATGTCTGAAGCAGATCAGCTAGTTGGATACACAGACAGTGACTTTGCTGGCAGTTTAGATGACAGAAAAAGTACCTCCGGCTATGTTTTTCATCTTGGAACAGGTGCTATCTCTTGGGCATCAAAGAAGCAGCCCATAGTTACATTATCTTCAGCTGAAGCAGAATACGTTGCAGAGTCTTCAGCAGCTTGTCATGCAGTTTGGCTACGTCGATTGGTTAATGATCTTGAACATCCTCAGCTGAAACCAACTGTTATTTTCTGTGATAACAGTGCAGCCATTGCTTTATCTAAAAATCATGTATTCCATCGAAAAAGCAAGCACATTGACACTCGCTTTCATTTCATCAGAGAGCTTGTCAATAACGAAGAAATCAATCTTCATTTCTGTGGTTCAAGAGATCAGCTTGCTGATATTTTCACTAAACCTTTGAGTCAAGATAATTTTCAGTTTCAGAGGCAGCTTCTGGGTATAGTCAGTTCTGATAAATGTAATTAGGTACAGTCGAAATTAAGGGGGAGTGTTAAAATATAATTTCTCCTTCTCTCTTGTGTCATGTTACATTTAATGCTGAGATGAGCCAGATGTAACCACTAGCTGCCAGATGTAGTTTTGTTTGAAATATGTTTGGGTGGATGTGCCTTCTCGATGGCACCATGAAACATATTCCTTTTTTTGTATAATGAAGCTATATACCTTTTTTGATAATACGAGAAGAGCCAAGAGCTCCGTTCTGTTTTTTTGTAAGCCTCCATATACTCTGTTTCTTTTACCTGCTGTTCTGCCTCTACAGATTCGTCAAAAACGAAGGGGTGAGGTGGGATCAAGAACTAGGAGTTGTCTGTTGTATGTAAGTGTTATCCTTAGAGAAATTGAGTTGCAGGTGGTGATGTGTCATGTGCATGTGCATGGAGGCTGTCATGTGTCTCCATGCATGGACGGACAAAGGATTGTGTGGTAATGTGTGTACTGCAGGGTGTCTTGTGTCTCCATACAATATTTCTTCAGTACTGAAGCGTACCAGAGATGAATTACTTTAACAGAAGTTATGATCATGAAACCTTAAGATGATCTAGGGAAAAGGACAAATAAGGCTCCAAATAAAAGGACAAATAAGGCTCCAAATAATCTGATTGGTCTTAACACAGTTTTATCAAAAAACACTGAGGATAAAAAGCTTTGTTAATTGTGTCAAACTAATAAAATTGTATGAAATGGATTCCTATAATCTCTGCTGCCAAACTGGAAGGGATTATTAAGAAGTTAGTTTCATTGAGACTTTTTCTTTCTTTTCCTATTTTCAAGAATTCATTTTCTTTTATTTATCAGCTTATCAATTTATTTCTCAATTCAATTGTCAATATATATATGTAAATTTCACCTTCCCGTAATATGATTTTGATTTTAGTAATATTTTCGAAACTTATTCTTTTTTTCTTTTGAATCAGATTCTAATTCAACTCCACAGTGTTGTATGGTTATATTTTCGAATGTGTATTCTTTTTAAGTCATATCGAAGAAAGAATACCTCACATCACACGAGAGATCCCAGCCTGCAAAACACGAATAATCGTTTCCAGGAGCCCCAAAAAAGCATCGCTAATGATATTTTCCAACTTCGGTGGTTGCAATGGGAGGCTTTGACAGAAGAATCCAGGAATTCATAGGGTAAATGGAGGGTTTAAATGCTGAAATTATCTAGTGCTTAAATGTGATTCGATGACGACAAGGATGATGCTTCCCTTTTTTCTACTAGATTTGATTTATTTTTGTTTAGATGAGTGAATAACATGAATGAGGGAGGGAAAATGGACAACAAATCCCCACCCGGTGGACTCCCTTACAATTAGCTATAAGATCAATCATGTTTATTTAATAAAGCAATTATGATCATCCATGGTAAGGGATGGGATTAGAGGAGACCAAAATGTGATAATTAGAGAAGTGATGTGATTTTGATTGCACTATAAGCAATTTTGATACGCTCACGAATACAATTTATCATTAAGGTATAAGACAAATTAATGGTTGTTGAAGCATATCTAATAACATATTTTTTCCCTTCAGAGATATATGCTCCATGGTGTTAAGAATTGTAATCTCACGTCATTAGTGCATTAATTAGTAGTTGACTAGTTAGTTGGTTTTCTTCACTAGGACATTTTGATGTCCCATAGCATTTTATGTTTCATGGTATTTACCCGTGGTTTTGGGTGTGATATAATCCTATCTAAGCTTATTCTTAATAATGAGAAACCAATGAATATGCCCACTTATGTTCCATCCTTTATGTGTTATAAACATTAACTTGGTTTTTGAGCGCATGGCCTGATCCATACCTATTGTATTTGGATAAGCCTTTTCACATAGTGGAAAGAACACACACAATATGGGCCGAACACATCAACATGGAGAGGTGATGATCCTTCATAGCAATGGGCTGTATTTTTTTTAATGTTTCTCTCTATAGACGATCAACCAACCCATTGTTCACAATAAATCACCCATCGACGCACCTATTGCTCAGACGAAGCAAGTCACCAACGCAGTCTTTGCACAGAAGAAGTGTGACATGGACGCAGTTGTTGTTCAGGAAAAGCATGTCGATCACTATTCACTTATACGGATTTTGGCCCCATGCACTGTTCTATCAAGACAAAGTGTGGCACTGTGTTGAAGGATATGAATCCTTTCGCAAATCTCAAGATCTAGTATTGAAGAGCAAGTATTGCTGACGTTGAAGCAAAATATTGGACAACGTTCCAACATTCTTCAGATCATATTAAAGAAGATCATCTCCTGCATAGATCGATCCAAGAGGAGCCTATGTAGAAAAGGGGATATCCTTCATCAAAGTTTCCAAGGATTTGAAGTCTGAAGGACCGCTGGTATCGAAGAAGAAATGACCAAGAAGATCAACTCCCAAGATGGGGCTACTAGAAGAGCTACCAGAAGAGATTGAAGAGGTAATAAATATGTTAACATTAGTAGGATCATGGCAGACCTTTGATGGAACCAATTTTGATAAATGGGCATTAAAAATAAGGAATTTGTTAAGGTCATAAGATTTGTGGTATTTTGTAGTTGAAGAGGATCATATTCATCTAGCAACACTTGAGAATCTGACAGAATATCAGAAACAAAGAAGACAAGTTGTTTCCTTAGGTCTCATACAAAACAATATAGAATATTCCATTTTTCGTAGCATTGTCGAAGTTTATACTCCAAAAGAAGCATGGGATATATTGAAATACGAGTTTAGTGAAGAGGAACTGGTTGTAGAAGAATATGACTTTTCAATCCAGGAAAAGCACTAGGAATCCCACAGTGAAGTGGAAGACAGTAAAAAAGATTGTGTTTATGAATTTGCAAGCGAGGAAAAGCACGAGGAATCCCACAGTGAAGTGGAAGATAGCCAAGAAGACTTTGTTTATGAGGAAACCAATGATCAAGTAATCCCATAAAAGCTTGTTGATCCAAATCTGTTTGTTGATGACCGTGAAAACAAAATTGTCAATGTAACATTCCCGAGTGACGTGAGTAATATTCTCTTAGAGAAAGAGATAGTTGATAGAAGCATAGAAGCCACCCTGAGATGAAGTCCACTACAAAACAAAAAGACCATAATTTTGAGGGAGCTATATGAGCAAAATCGTATTATTGATGAGCACCTACAGTATGCTATGTTTCACTTTCAACCCACAATTGTTTATGAAGCAGTAAAGGATGCACAGTGGGTACAAGCTGCAACAGTTAATGATAATGATGAAGTAGCTTCCATTAAAACAACATAAAAGGAAGATGGGGAATATGAAGAACACGAAGATGAGGAACACAAAGATGTGGATGCTCTCCAAGAAGATCTAAAAATCATTGAAATAAGAGAAGAGTAAAATGAGGAACATGAAGATGTGATTTCTGTCCAAAAAGCGCTGAAAAATATTCATGTTTTGAACAATTATGACAAAAAATTTCATTGTGCAGGTAAATTGGACAACAACATAAAATATGTTGAAACAAAAGAAGAAGAAGACTTCCACTATGTTCCATTACCAATGAAAAGCAATGAAACTATTTATTTTGTAGAAGATAAAAAAGACGCTGAAGAACACCTACTTAGCATCAAGTTGAAGAAGACAAAAAAGAAATCGAAGTACACACCAAGGAAGAAAGTAAAGATGAAGTTTTTGAATGAAATGTAAGCCTAGCTGACACATAGACTAGCATACCTCCTTTTGCATCGCTAGTGATAAGAATATTGTCCCAGTTGAGATTAAGGGTGTGTGTTAAGAATTGTAACCCCACTGGTCATTAGTGCATTAATTACTAGTTGACTAGTTACTTGGTTAGCTTCACTATGACACTTTGATGTCCCATATTATTTTATGTTCCATGGTATTTAACCATGGTTTTGGGTATGATCTAATACTATATAAGCTTATGCTTAATAATGAGATGGAAATGAATATACCCACTTTTGTTCCATCCTTTTCTTTCTTATAAACTTTAACACCTGAGAGGAACATCAATGAGATCCATTGATTTGTACTCTGAAATTTTCCAAAGTTTATTCCAAACCCAAATCAAGTTCTCAGCTTTTCATCCCACATGATGATTCTTTTGGTCTTTTCTACTCGAAATTATCATGATCTAACCACGACATAAATATGAAAAACAAATCAACCTAAAGCAACTCCGGACCTACAAGATTGTAGTCACCAATATTTGCTTCCACTTCTTAGCCCCAGTTGCCTCTAACCTTAACATTTTTTTTTAATAATCAAATCAATACTTACATAAAATGAGTAACTCAAATTTGAACCAGCTACACAAATAATGGTAAGATATTCAATTAAGAGATAAGTACTCGGATCTAAAAATATGAAAGTGGTGAATCCATGAAGATGGGTGTCTATTTTTGGGGGGGGTTATGAGAAAATAAATCTGATATTTTCATGTTTTTCAATTTTGGGCGAATAAAAGTGATTTTTGTTTAGAATTTCACTTTTCAGTAAAACGAAAACTTTTAGAGAATTATGTTAGATTTCTATTCATAATTTTTTTCAATTTTTTTTATTGAGATTTAATATGTCGATTTGGAAAATATTTGACAATGTGTTCTTATAAAATTAAAGGACTAAAAAATAGTCATTTTTGTGACAGGCCTAAAATCATTGTTAAACTTGTGTTTTGCAAAAACAAAATATGCTACGATAATCTACACACAACGTACTACTGCATAACTAAAAGTTTGTAACCAATGCATCTATATACTAATTAATATATTTTTTTGAATTCGATCAATGGGGAAACCTTGTCGATTTTTAACATGTTTTTTCTGGTGTGACTTTTCTCTCAATTGACTGTAAAACTAAAAAGTCTAAGAATACCCTTTTGAAGTAGACGCTCCAATTAACTGCACCTTATTTTTTTTGGGTGGTGTATTTGTAAAGTTATGGATTTTTCATTTCACCGCATTTTTAAAGAGATGAAACCAAACTGAACACATGTTAACAAAACAAAACAAAAAAATGAGATCTCACCTATACACAACAAAATCTATACCTACAGAAACTAGATTCAATGATGAAACTAATGGTATCAAGTCCGATAGTCAATTTGTAGTGTACGTGAATTTTTTTACCCTCTGAAAATGAAGAAACCTGATGAAACTAATGGTATCAAGTCCGATAGTCAATTTGTAGTGTACGTGATTTTTTTTACCCTCTGAAAATGAAGAAACCTGAAAACTGTGTAGAACCGTGAAGTTTTCAGGTCTAAGAGATTATTCGACCGAATAATAATTTTCCGTTATGGAACCGTTATCTATAGCAAAGGTTGTTCGACCGAAAAACAAAACCCAAAACTTTTTTTGGCGGCCGGGGAAAAAAAATTATATTATTTACAATTGTATAAATAAAACTAAATAGAGTCATCATTTTCGCACATTTTGTTTTCACATATGTCTGGTCAAAATATTTTTGAAGGGGTTTTCAAAGGAGATTTCTTTCAAGGACTGCAAAAGGAGTTTTTTTTCCAAGGAATTTTTTCAACAGAGTTTTTATTTAAAGGTATTTTTGCAAAGGAGTTTTTATTCCAAGGTATTTTTTCCTTCTTTTTTCTTTGCAAAGGGTTTTTTCAAAGAGTTTTTTCCAATGTATTTTTGCAAAGAAGTTATATCTTTGTAAGGGGGTTTTTCAAAGAGTTTTTTTTCCAAAATATTTTTGCAAAGGAGTTTTTTTTTCCCAAAGAATTTTTCCAAGTGGTTTTTTCAAAGAAGGTTTTTTTCCAAGGGGTACATTCAAATAGTTTTTTTTCCAAGGTATTATTGCAAAGGAGTTTTTATTTCAAGGTAATTTTGCAAAGGAGTTTTTATTCCAAAGTATTTTTTCCTTCTTATTTCTTTGCAAGGGGTTTTTTCAAAGAGTTTTTTTTCCAAGGGGTACATTCAAAAAGTTTTTTTTTTCCACGGTATTTTTGCAAAAAAGTTTTTATTTCAAGATATTTTTGCAAAGGACTTTTTATTCCAAGGTATTTTCACAAAGGAGTTTTTATTCCAAGGTGTTTTTTTTTCTTATTTCTTTGCAAGGGTTTTTTTCAAAGAGTTTTTTTTCCAAGTTATTTTTGCAAAGGAGTTATTTCTTTGCAGGGGGTTTTTTCAAAGAGTTTTTTTTCGATGGTATTTTTGCAAAGGAGTTTTTTTTTTCCAAAGTATTTTTCCAAGTGGTTTTTTCAAAGAATATTTTTTTCCAAGGGGTACATTCAAAGAGTTTTTATTTTTCAAGGTATTTTTGCAAAGAAGTTTTTATTTCCAGGTATTTTTGCAAAGGAGTTTTTATTCCAAGGCATTTTTCCTTCTTATTTCCTTACAAGTGATTTTTTCAAAGAGATGTTTTTCCAAGGTATTTTTGCAAATGAGTTATTTCTTTGCAAGGGGTTTTTTCAAAGAGTTTTTTTTCTAATGTATTTTTGCAAATGAGTTTTTTTTCCAAAGTAGTTTTCCAAGTAGTTTTTTCAAATAAGGTTTTTTTCCAAGGTATTTTTTCAAAGAAGGTATTTTTTCAAGTGGTTTTTACAAAGAAGATTTCTTTACAAGGTGTTCTTATTTTTTTCCAAGGGGTTTTTTCAAAGGAGATTTATTGTCAAGGTGTTCTTATTTCTTTCTAAGAAGTTTTCTTTTTAAGGAGATTTCTTTTCAAGGAGTTTTTTCAAAGGAAATTTCTTTTCAATTCAGTTCATGTTTTTATAAATTTCGTAACTGTTTTTAAATCTTAAATTTTAATTTTTTTACTATAAAGCGATGATTCTTTAATTTATCCTCTATAGATTAAACAATCATGGGCAGTGAGAGAAACTGTCAAAGAAAAACTGATCGTAAATGTGATGATGATGCTCATAGGGAAAAACAAAAACTCAGATATCATGCCAAAAAAACAAGAGTTGCAGAAACAGAAGAGACAATTATTGAAGATACAAATACAGATTTACATGATAATGTTGATGAAATGGAAATTGAAAATAAAGTAGAAGAAGAAGAAATTGAAGTTGAAGAGACCATTGTTGAAGATGTAAATAGATATTTACATGTTAATGTTGATGAAGTCAATATTGAAGATCAAGTTTAAGATCCAGAAATTGGACTTGGTATGTATATATCATGTATTTTTCAAATTCATTTTTTATAATGAATTGTATTTTTGGATATATGTTCAATTACATTTAACTTGATATATAGGTACTTTCACCATTGATGATGAAATGTTAGAAGACATTGATTACGACAAATACGGATAAAAAATAGCCATACATATTGCATGATATCGTGCTACTCAAATTTATGATGATATTCTCAAAGAATATTCAATAGCAGGACAAGCGTAAATTTTGAGATGTTTATTAGTGTCCAAGAAATTAAAAGGTGCTATGTCATTATTAGGTATTCACAAGGCGACCAAAGAGTCGAAATTGAAACATAATGTGGTATAAAATATAGGTGATGCAATAAAAAAAATTTGGAAAATCCTGGAAGAAAGATATCAGAGTTGCAAGTAGGGCAATTCAGACAGCAATTGTTTCAACTAGTACTAGACAAAATCGTTTGGCAAGACAACTAGCAAAAACAATTGGAACCTCAAGAAAGACATTATACAAACATATCAAATTTAGAATGCAAATAGATGAAAATGATGAACTTGCATGTTGGGAAATAATTGGTAAACATCCTTACAAAGATATAATGGAAGAAGGTGTTAAATATATTGTACATAAATATTGGTTGGCACATGCTTGAGTTTCACCAAATTCAAGGGATGTGATACAACAAAGAGTATCACGAAATGTGTATGAAAGTCGTCCAAAACATATAATAGAAATGACACATGTACAATTGTTCAATAAATTCAACGAGGATCATCATGGAATTAATATGCCAATCACTACATTTGTGCAACAAAAACCATGCTATGTTAAACCTATTACTATACGTGAGACATGTTGTTGCCGTTATCATGTGCAATTTCAATTATATTACGACACGTTTCTTGAATTTGGTAAAATGTTTTGGACAAATTCACCACCTCCACACACATTACGTGAATTCATATCTCAAATTCTATGTGAGAGAGATCACGATGAAGTATTTTATAATAAGAAATGTGTCAATGGAAAACATTGTCATCGTTGTGGAAATCAGGTTTTATTCCACAATATATATCCTATCGATAATGATCAGTCACTGTCAACAGTAACCGTTGATTGGAGAAGATATGAATACAACAATTATGCTACAAGTTCTAGTGATGTACATTCCAAACAAATTGATTTGCGAGAAGATAAAATATGTGTGACGTATTTTCTGAAGAAATTTCAAAGTGAAATTTATAAATACACCAAAAATTCACATAGAGCACGATGGAAAGACCTTCAATTCGAGCAGTCCCATGAAATTTTTCCACCAGGAACAATTTTTTCTGTGGTTTATTTTGCAGAAAACTACACATTTACTGCACAAAAAGAGATACAAAGTGAATACTATCATTCTGACCAAGTTTCAATATTTGTCCATGTTCTATATAGACATTCTCAACAGGATGTTGATGGCATTGAAATCACGTGTGACAATCGAGATGTGATTAAAGAATAACATTTTTATATCAGCGATGATCGTACACATGTACACATTTTGTTCAACATTATATTGAAAATAATTTCTATCATTCACTAAAAAAACGTGAATTTAAATTCAATGAACATTGGATATGGTCGGATGGATGTGCGAGACAATTTAAATCTTCACGATCATTTTTTTGGTTATGTCAACTTCATAAAGCATCGAAGATTAAATATCACTGGAATTTCTTTGAAATTGGACATGGAAAAGGTGAACATGATGGTGCAGGAGTATGCGTAAAAAGAGCACTTTGAAGATGACAAATGAACCATTCTTTTGCGCGATTCCATTCAACTGCAGAGGTTGTCCAATGGTGTAAATTACATCTAATCCATGATTATAATCAACAACAAAAGATGTGCGCGGGTATGTACGCAATTTTTTTAATTAATATTAATTGTCAATTTAAAAAAATGTTATTCGCAAGTCTATCATTTAATTATATGTACACTAACATTAAAATTTATCCTTTGTCATTTATCGTATATTGTGTAGGTTGTTTTGGCTTATTGGAATCCAAGATATAGATAAATCAATCTCATACTAGGCTAGCACCATACATGGGACTAGAGATTTACACTCTATTAAAACAAAATCCTTCCAAAATGTTTGCATTTGACAGTATAAAACAATCATGCTTTTGTCATATTTGCACTGAAAATGTTTAATGTACAGAATTTTGTGAAAACATAACGAACAGCTATGTAAAACATTGGAAACACACAGAGATTAATCCAAAGGGAAAAATGCCACTTGCAAGCTTAGAAGAATTAAAATTGGAAGAAATAGATAATATCATCTGATGGCGATAGAATTTCAGATCTTGTTAGAGAAGGTATTGAACTTACAACTTCTTTGTTGATTGTTCATTGTTGTCTATCACCTTATGTGTATAGTCAATTTAATTAATTTGAAAAACCTGACTTCAATTGTGATTTACACAGGAGATGTTTTCGATGTGATTGCACCTTTAGACAACAAAGAAAAGGTGAAATATTATTTTATGTGATGCACTGAACGAAAGATGAAGTTATTGGAAGACTGTGATGAACAAGGATTTACATACGAGAGAGGATATATCATTTTAAAAGGTTATTTTTTTTTAGCAGACCCATATGACTGAAAATTATGTTTACTTTCAGGATTATGAACTTGATGTTATATGTTGTGAATATAGTCATTTAGTATGTGCATCTCAAATAAAAATTGAAGAAGTTCTATCGAAAAAAAAAAAAAAAAAAAATGGAAATTGTCCAAGTATGACCATGAACGAATAATTGAGAACGACATTCCATTGCCGTGTTTTTAATTATATCAAAAAGGAATTGATTGATGTTTTTGTGCATGTCAAATGTTGTGTAAAATATATTTTTATATTTAGAACTATGACTACGATCTTGAATGGAAACGAGAATAAGAGTTTAAATTATTGTATTTTGGCATGTTG
Source organism: Larix kaempferi (assembly GCA_027924585.1). Taxonomy (NCBI): domain Eukaryota; kingdom Viridiplantae; phylum Streptophyta; class Pinopsida; order Pinales; family Pinaceae; genus Larix; species Larix kaempferi. The sequence continues at coordinate 6,976,708 of BSBM01000088.1, forward strand.
AAATCGAATCGATAATTATTGGGTAATGAAAACTTTAATAAAAGTTGGAAAAAGTTGAAATTTTGTATATTTCAGCTATGGAATGTTGAATGCAAATGTAATTTTACAAATATTAGATTAAGCTAATTAATTCCATTATACTGAGGGATCTATCCATTATATGTGAAAGAAATCTTAAATTGGAATCCTTATCAATTTTGATATGTAGTTGTATAGTTAAAACCATTTGATCGTCATTGAATTTGAAGAATTTTAGGGTAATATGTGTGGTCTTTAACGTGTAATTTCATCTTAAAGTCTACGTCTAAAGTTCTTTATTTGGGTCCCCATATGTCTATTAGACAACTTAAGGGATGAGATAACGGATGTGGTTGTCCCCACGCTCTGCCCCCAATCTTTACTTTTGACTGAATGATGTGAGTGAGAAATCACTGGGAAACCAACTAGATTTTGTATTTATCTGATCCATTTCATGCTTCTCTAATGGACTTAATAATGGAAAATTATTATTCTTGATCCATTAGATGGGTTGATCCATTAGTGGCTTTGTGGGGTGTTGATTTTATATGATGATGAAATTCAACATCACGAGTTAAGTTGATATAATGAAATCATGGAAAATGGAGATAACGATCATTTGATTTTTAATCCCAAACTAGGATTCCAGGATTGTGAAGCTTATGCTTAGGGTGAAAACATGAAGTTGGGAAATAATTTTGGCTTGTTTTTTACAAACAAAAGTGCTAAATTTTATGTTTTTCAACTTCGACCTCTTCAAACCCATATCTCCCTTAGCAATTTCAACTTGAAGTAAACACAAAGGTTTTAGAGGATTGAATTAGCTTTCTACTCGTATTTTTTTTAATTTTCTTTATGGACATATAATGGGACAAATTTGTTGTCAACAGACGACATATACTTGAAAATTTTAAGTATTGATAATGAGTGACCTATGTTGACGACGGTTTTTTGATAGATGGTTATTCATTTGAGGGAAAACAATTGTAGGCTCATAATATATACACACTACACTGGATCCTGGAATATATTTTGATTTTTTAAGACTTGGGAACTATTTTTTATTATTTATCGAAACAATGTATGTTCATAAAATGGTGCATTATCGACACATGTTTTTGTCTTCACATCTTCATTCAAATGTGACTCTTATTGGAAAAACTAAAAGTACCCTTTTGAAGAGGACGAGCCAATTACGATCTCTGTTAAATTTCAAATTTTTTGGTGTTGTCTTTGTTATGATATTGAATATTCATTTCGGGTGATTTTCAAAGTAATAAAATTCTTAAGGGATAACGTTTAGAAAAAAAATATTAATAAATATAAATTCAAGTAAAAATGAAACAATTATTATATCATTGGAAACTAGATTCAGAGATGAATCCATTTCTACCAAGTCCAACAAATAATATTTAGAATTTGCAGGGGTTCAGTCTTGTTGAAGTTGCAGGTTCCGGAAAGATGCCATATATTTTCGCAGGTTTGATGACCATAAACTCTCGGGCGAAAAAATATCTTCCAAACTCTCAACCGAGAATTTAGTTCAAACTCTCATCCGAGATTTTTTTTTTTAAATATGGCGCGACGATTGGTTCCAACTCTCAGCCTAGAGTATTTTTAAATTCTCGGGTGAGAGTTTGAAATCTTCAAACTATCGGCCTAGAGTTTTTTTAACTCTTGGCCTAGAGTTTGAGGTTGACTTATTTTCATGTGATCATCCACCCACGCTCCATTTTTTTCACTCTGTTTGTCACAAAAGTGTTTCCCAGGTTCGAGATTTCACCCCTTAATTAGAGCAATGGTTATTTACAACAAACCGATAAAAATCCATCAAATTTTTGTCTAAAATCATTGCTCTAATTTAGCATAAACTTCACAATCCTGGAATCCTTGCTTATGATTAAAAAACAAAAAATTATGAAATCCCCATTTGCCATGATTTTAGCAGCATCTATAGTTCACCAACTAACAAAAGTGTGGTACGTGAACATTGAAAATATGAATCATTAGTTAAAAATTGAAAGTATGAATCATTTATATAAATTTCAAGTTATCATTTATATGAAATTCAAGTTTACTGTTGAAACGAAGATCATATATTATCAAACAACCAAAAGGATTGAAACCTTCACTAAATTTTATTTACCTCTCAACACTAAAATTATTTTACATCTGCACTCATAGATTTGTATATGTGCACTAAAAAATTGTCAATACTACAAAAAAATCTACACTCAAGGATTAAATCATGCAGGTACATTCCTAACTTCATGCTAGCATATACTGAAATTCAAAACTTAAGGCTAGCATATACTAAAATTGAAAACTTAAGGCTAGCTGTAACATCCCAAAAAAATCGGAAAAATTTAAAACTTTTCTATGTGACAATAAACATTATCTAATAATGCGGAAATAGAACAATGCATGAAATGTCATCTATATTTAACTGTGCTCTTACACATCACTTCTACTGCTGCTTATAGATGTTGAATTAATTGTTTGACTAAAGTACTTTTGTTTGATTGATGAAGGGGTCCTTGGGATGCCCCGAGGCTTACTCAGCATTCGTGCTAAAACATGTGAATTCGTACTTGTGATAGATTGCCACGTAAGAGATAAAGGTTGTGAAAGTAATCAATAGTTTATCAAAGAAGATCTACCATGTTTACATCACAGTATTGTATTCAAATTTATTTGGTTCCCATCATGTTTTCTGTAAGTAACTGTCTACTCTCTGTCTCAATGATGAATCGTGGAATTTCATGTTCGGTTGTTTGTTAATTAGTTTAAACTGTAAAACCTACAATAATGGTATCATTCTAAAATGTTTCCTCTTACACCATTCATTAAAAGGTGTGTATGTGTACGTGTTGAGATCTGTTCACCATGTTTAACTCTAAGATCTGTCTTACTATTGTTTATAGGGTTATTATTTAACCGTTACAAACATATTTGTTACCATTCTAAAAACTATCACATTGGTGAAATGTGAGTTGTAAGTAATGTGATACCCTAAGCGACACTTATGTGTTTGTACGCCACTATATGCGCAATATGGTTTTTGTGCAACAATAGGGCATATGTGCATCATTGAGATCCTATTTTATTTTATACACTAAACACCTTCTTGGCTATTTTGTGAATGGTATGAGTTGAGTACAACCCCTATTATCTATGTGCAACTATATAGATCCATGTAAACATCTATAGGTTAGATGCTACTTTGCAGTACTTGGTGATATTTGATAATTTCATTGCAATATATGGTATGTAAGAAAATACATACAAGGTGATACTTATATGCATGCAAACCTTGTAATATCGTGCAATGGTTGAAATATATATATACAAACTATACAATAATGTGTAATATGCAAACCTTGATGAATATAGTTACTAAGTTAGAGCCTTGACATGTTTATACAATTTTGACTTTACCAAAGCGATGCAAGGTGTAATAAATGTTATAAGGTGGATATCCATGTTACAGGTTGGAAAGTTAAATCGTAACTTTGGTATTAAATGCACACAGCTAACAAAATTAGTGGAAGTCTAACGTGGATGATACGGTAAACTTGGATCACATGAGCTAGTTTCAAGATATAATCTTTGAGTGCTGAGTTGTAACTTGACACGAGGGCAATTGCTGTAGAGTTGGATCCTTCGTGGTTTTGGTAATGATGGCTCAATTAATGTGATGATTGGTTGTAAGTTTCGTAAGCTTCACCTAAGATCTTCACCTAAGATCTTGTGAGGGTTTCGATGCATTGGTTAAACCCTACTTGGTTTTGGAATATCGTGTTTATTGTAATCGTTGTTGTTTGATGGTAGTGGCTCTACACTAGCCGACAGGCCGAGGGTTTGTAGCAAGGTTGAACTACCTGTGGGCTGTATCTTCTGAGTCTCATACTCGAAACTCTGAAATTTATAGAATCGGGCTCTCAGTTTCTTGTGCAGTAGTTTATTTGTTGACTTACCAGTTGAAGTTGTAACTTACTAAGGTTTGATCGTTAGACCTGTGGACAGTTTTTAAGATACGATGGGAAAAAAACCAACCTTTCACTATGGTTGTTTCCAGGTATTGATATTGTTGAGAGTTGGTGGCTTTGATGGGCTCCGGTTACTCCAACTTTTAGCGAGGTAGGGCTTCGTCGCTACTACACCAGACTTGGCGTTGAATGCTACTATGGCTTTCGAATAATAGGTAATGTGTTTGGTTTTTATCACTGTTATATGCATACAATGATATCGATAGTTATCCTATTTTCAATACGATGTCTCTTCCTTCTCGATACTATTTTTAACCACTCTTGTAATACTCTCGCAGGTACAATGTGTAATGGCTTCGACATTCTGGCCATTGGATGTTGGGATTCAGCTATACCAACTGGTAAGCCTTCGGTGGTTTCCTTGGAAACCTTGTGTGGAAGATGATGGTCGTCTACCTAAAAGTTCTGTGTATTTTGTTTGAAAACTCATAGAGTTTTGCGATTAGGGTTTGTGAATCTTGTTAAAAGTATGGGGAGGATATCCCTCAACCCATAAGACAACTGTTGTTTTAGGTTTCGAATGTAATAGTGTTATAGATAGGGTTTTACCCTCAGAATTGAATGAAGCAATACTTGATGTTTCAATACTATAGTTATTGTTTTCCTTTGTAAATGGCTAAGGTAAAATGTAAATTTTTGAATCTGTAAAACGATGTGTCAGTTGCTACAATCTAGAAAATGTAGGCTTACGGCCTGTATCAAGTCTTGTTTAATTTGTAAACCTGTAGCTTAAGTTATCGAGCTCTTTCAAAGGGAATATTTATAATTCATAATGCTATAATCATGTCCTTTCGTCGATTTGTGCTTGGTCTGTACACATGATCTGTAACTCATTGTTAAAGTGATAATATAATATATTTTGACAACCCTTGTACTCATCTTGGTTATTAATCGATGAGTGAATATTTCTATGAAATAATAATGCGACTAACTTGTTTGATTAGAACAATGGATAAATGAAACTATTGACAAGGCTTACAGCCTGTGTATGTTTCGTTTTGTTTATAATGTTGTTGTTGCATTTTAAGGGAAGATAGGAAGTAAATCTAATGTTAGAATTTAGTCTCTGCTTTAGGAATAAAGCTTAATCAACAATTCATTTCAAGACTTGGCGATAAGTCTGTATTCAAATTTGTTGACTGCTTATACTGGCATTGTAATGTCTAAAACCTTTGAACTGATAGTGAAATAATAATTTCGATCTATAGGCATGTTTTGAATAATCGTTTGGTTCTTGTCTTTAGTCTTGTTATAAAATGACAGTCGAGTTTGCTTGTCTTGACACTTCTGTTTGAAAAGGCTTGTCTAAAGTTTTATAAGGACATCAGAATGTTATTCAAACTGATAATGTTAGTCTTGTCTTCTACTATGAATTATTGAGATTGCATCTTACTCCTATTTCCATGGTAATGTTTTTGTAAGAAAAGAGAAACAAAAGTAAACTTAATGATGAAATTGAATGTTTAAAGTAAACTAGTGATTAATAACTCTGTTAGGGTTTTTGGTAGAAATAACAGATATCTTGATGTCTGAAGAAGAATAACATTCTGCTATACTTTGAAAGTAAATCCTTATTTATTCTAATATGAATAAGAATATTTCTACTACCGAGTATAAGTAAATAAATCCTATATTGTTGAACAGAAACATAATTATTTTTAAAACTGAAATAATTATAAACAGAATATTGTATATAACTGATGAACACAACTAACTGAAGTTAGTTAGTAGTAAGAGTACTGTAATGTAAATACAGAAATTTAATAGCAAATAGAAACTTAAAAAGTTATAATAATTCAACCTTCTCTTTCTCTTGGCTATTGCCTATCAGGCTTATCTATTTCTAATCAGTTTCTGTACTGGAGTACGATGTTGTTCCTTTTTGCATGGGGAAAAATATAGAAACAAATTTACTTCAATCATTTCTCATTTATACAGAATCTTTAACTTATACAGGAAACTGAATTTACTTTTAAATTAATAGAGAAGATTTAATAAACAACATAGCTGTAATATGCAAAATAAATGACAGAATTTAAAAATAAACAGATAAGACAATAGAACCTATAACTGATGATAGGGCCGACAAACACCTAAGGAGGCATGTTCCTCCCAACCTGCTTCAAAAGAAGCAACTCAACTGCTGACTTCTAATGAATCCCCCGAGCCTGCTTAATGATCTAGTTAGTGGGTGGAATTTATGTATAAGCAAGGCACTCAAAAATACCTTCTCGACTCGATATCAACCTCTTGAAACAAATGCCTTCTCCACTCACCATCAAACTCCTGAACTCAATAAGAGTTTGGCAGACTCACAACATGATCAACAATAGCATATCCCCTCATCAAATCTCTTGGGTGCAAACACAACAAAACCCCAAGGTAAATTTCCTCGGTAGGAAAAGTGATGAACCTCAGTTCAATATTTGATGGCTATTATATAGACTGCCTAGGTCTTTTAGTGGTCAGTTTGGAATAAATGAGCCTCAACCTCCAGTCCCATCTTTCAGGGCACTATGACCACATTTCAAGAGAGTTGTCCCATACCAATAGCTAGTTAGTTGCATCATGATGCTGCCACTTGTCCATTGCCTTCTACCCCAGATTTCATTGCACCTAGTGGATCAATAACCACTCTTTCGAGAGTCCTCTTAGGTGTTTGTCTCCTATTTTATTTATTAAATAATAATATATTGTGCAAATTACAGTCATCCTTGGACAGCTGTCCAATACAAACTTTACAATAAAAGTTATCATAATGTTTCTAAACATAAAATGTTTTTCAGCTTAAAGGGTATGTTACAAACACCCCCTCTTAAGCTCAAAATTGTCCTCAATGTTGCTTATTCATCATCAAGTTCCTCATGGAACAGAACTAGATATGCTGCCCGTATTTTACTTTCCAGTTCCCAAGTAGATTCATCAGGGCTAAGGTGCTTCCATTGCACCTTTACCTGCCCTATGGTGCGATTCTGAAGCATAATTTCCCTCCGGTCTAGAATACAATCCGGTTCCACCTGAAAATCTCCTTCGGGTTCCACCTGTATGTCATTCCAATTCAGCACATGAGTAACATCGTGCACATACTTCTTTAAAATAGAAACATGAAAAACATTGTGGATTTTTAAATTGTATGGCAATGCCAATTGATATGCAACAGATCCTATCCTTGATAGGATTTCGAGTGGTCCACAATACCTCGGTGCTAATTTAGCACAACTCCCAAGCTTCAAAGAACTTTTCTTGGGATTTACCTTTATGAAAACATGGTCTCCTACCTGAAATTCTGTTTCTGTTCATTTCAAATCAACATAGCTTTTCTGCCGATCTTGGGCAACTTTTAAGTTACCTTGAACTTGTTTCACAACTAGCTCCATTTCTTTCAATATATCTGGTCCTAACATCAATCTTTCTACAGGATTATCCCATGAAATTAGAGTGCAACATTTCCTTCCATATAAAATTTGAAATGGACTTAAATTAGAAGATGCTTGATAATTATTATTGTAGGCAAATTCTGCTAAGTGCAAGTAATCTTCCCATTTAGATGGTTGATCTTTAACATATAATAACATATTTTTCAAAATCTGATTTACTCTTTCTGTTTGACCATCCGTTTTCTGGGTGGAAAGAAGTGCTGAAATTTAACTTAGTAATTAATCCTTTAAACAATGTTGTCCAAAAGTTACTAGTAAATTTAGAGTCTCGGTCTGAAATAATTACCTTTGGAATTCCATGCAAGCGAAAAATTTGCTTCATGAAAATATCTGCAATGTTAGAAGCCTTGAAAGTAGTTTTAACATGAATAAAATGAGCGACTTTGCTAAGTTTATCAACAACAACCATAATTGAGTCACTCTGCTTCTGATTTTTAGGAAAAACTGTAATAAAGTCAATGCTTATGATCTCCCACTTCCATTCTGGAATTGGTAAGGTCTGCAATAGCTCAGCTGGATGTTGATGTTCAACTTTTATAGTCTCACAGTCAAAGCATCTAGCTATATATTCAACAACTTCACTCTTCATGTTAAGCCAAAAGCACTCCTTTCTTAACATAGTTGTCATTTTCTGATAACTAGGATGTCCTGAATAAGGACTCTTGTGAACTTCATCTAAAATCAGCAACTTAACCTCCGAAAAATTAGGCACATAAATTCTGTTTTTATAAGTTAAGAAGCCTTTTTCATTAATACTGTAATCTGTTATAACATTTTCAGATGAATTTTCAGCCATTTTATCATGCAATTTTTTGTAATTTTCGTCTTACTTAATTCCTTCTTCGATCTGATTTTCCAGATCAGTTTTAAAAGTACTGATTACTGCTACAAAACCTAATCTAGCATTTCTGCTCAACGCATCAACAACCTTATTTTTCTTTCCATTAATGTGATGGATCTCAAAATCGTACTCGCTAAGGAAAGCTAACCACCTAGCTTTCCTTACGTTCAGATTTGTTTGATCCAGTAAATACTTTAACCCTTTATTATCAGTGATTAAAATGAATTTTCTACCGATCAAGTGACGGTGCCACATCTTTAAAGCATGTATCATGGCTGCCAACTCAAGATCATACGTAGCGTAATTCTTTTCATGTATTTTTAACTTCCTTGACTCAAAAGCAATTGCATGACCATCTTGACTTAAGACCCCTCCAAGTCCTTCATTGCATGCATCAGTGCATACGACGAAATCCTTATTAGGATCTACAATTTTTAAAATGGGTGCAGTAGTTAATAATTCTTTCAACTTATTAAAGCTGTCTTGACACTTTTGATCCCATATGAATTTCTTCCCTTTCTTCTGCAACGAAGTGATGGGATTAGCAATTCTAGAGAACCCTTCAATAAACTTTCTATAATACCCCGTTATTCCCATGAATGTCCGTACATCAGTAACATCTTTTGGGACAGGCCATTCATTAATTGCTTTAATTTTATCAGGATCAACAGAAATACCATCTCTTGAAATTATATGATGCAAATACTGAATTTTATCTTTATAGAAATCACACTTACTGAACTTAGCGCAAAGCTGATGATCTCTAAGTACTTGTAATATGATTTTTAGATGTTCATCATGCTCTTCTTTAGTCTTTGAGTAAATCAGGATATCATCAATGAATACCACTATGAACTTATCCAAATATTTATGCAGAACATTGTTCATTAAACACATGAACACTGCTGGTGCGTTAGTTAGCCCAAAAGGCATAACTACGAACTTGTAGTGTCCATAACGCGTTCTGAATGCAGTTTTGAATATGTCCTCGTCTTTTATCTAGACTTGATGATAACCCAATCTTAGATCAATTTTAGTGAATATCTCTACTCCACGTACTTGATCAAATAGATCATCTATGCGGAGTAAGGGATACTGGTTCTTAATTGTCATTTTATTAAGCTAGTGGTAGTCAATGCACAAACGCATAGTACCGTCCTTTTTTTTTAACAAATATTATTGGTGCTCCCCAAGGGGACACACTGGGCTGTATGTAGTTTTTATCTATTAATTCTTTCAGTTGAGATTTTAACTCATTTAACTATAGAATATTCATCCTATAGGGGGGCTTTGAGTTTGGTACCGCACCGGGTACTAACTCTAGTTCTCTTTTCGGAGGTAATCCTAGAATTTCTTCCGGGAATAGATAAGAAAAGTCCCTAAGGATGGGAATATCCTCTATTTTTAACTTGTCTTCTTTAGATGTACATTCATCATTAACAACATTAACAACAAACAATTTACAACCTTTTCTAGCAGCTCTTTTCACTTGTAAGGCAGAAATTTGCCTATGAATTCCTTTTACTGTTTCTGAATTACCTTCATCATTTATACAAGTAAAAGATTTATCATAACAATTCAATACAACTCTATACTGTTCAAGTCAATCCATGCCAATTAACAGATCATACGAACCTAAGGGTAAAACAGTCAGATTAACTTGCGTTTTTAGCTGATTTAAAAATACTTCACAATCCTGAACAAAATCTGTAACCTTTCTTTTAGTTCCTGTTGCAAGCTGAACTAACCATGCATTATCGAATTTTTCTGTTTCTAGCTTGCAACGGTTTACTAAAGTAGGTGAAATATAACTTAAATTAGCACTAGGATCTATCCAAATAGAAATAGACTCGTTTTGTATCATACCTTCAATTTTGACCATGGATGTTTGATGGTCCGCTTGACGGTTCTCCAATGCTGCATTTATCCTAGGCATTTCTCTTGCGATATCTCCAACTGTAGGTTCTGCTTGCATAGTATGTATGTTGTTGGTTGTCCTCTTGTTGCGTGGGCAATTTGCTCTCTTGTGTGGTCCGCCACATTCATAACACTTACTGGGTCCTTTCTGCTCAACGTACCTGTTGTTATTGTTGTTATTATTATTGCTGTGATTGTTAGGTACATTCCTTGCAGTAGTAATATCCTGAGATGTATTATTTCGATAATTATTAGAAAAATTTATGTTATTAAAGTTTTTCTTAAAACTTCCAGCATTCTGATTAAAATTCTTCTTTTTGTAGTCATACTGATTAGTTTTACTGTTCTTCCAGCCAGCTGTTTCTTCTCTTTTTCTGTTTTGGTCAAAACAAAAATTTTCCTTCCTCATGGCTTCTCCCAAAGTGGAAGGATTATCATACTCAATACAATATTTTATATTAAATGGTAAACAACTGAGAAACCTTTGCACTTTAGGCTTTTCCTTAACCATGTAGGGTATGTACCTTAGCAAGTTAAGAAACTTGCTACACAGTTCTTTCATGTTCATCGTACCCAACTTTAAGTCATAAAACTCCTTCGATTTATCCTCAAAATACTGTTCAGACAAGAATTTCTTTTTAAAAAAACTTTTAAACATATTGCAAGTTACTTCTTTTTCTTTTATACTCTTAATTCTTTTAAGATCCTGCCACCAGATATCTGCCTTTCGGGTCAGATTGTAAATAGCCATCTTGGCTTTCAGTTGAGAAGAGTAGTCATAAATATTAAAGTACTTTTTCATCCCTGACAACCAAGCTTTTGGTATCTCACCTTTCTCACTTTCGCCATTAAAAGTAGGTGGCTTAATCTTTTTAAATTCACTGGTAATCTATTCATGATGCTTATGTTTTCTCTTTTTAGAGCAGCACTCACTGTTAATGCTGTCATAATTTACATCATCATTACCTAAATCAGACTTAGAAGATGAGTAACTGTTCCTTTTATCGTTTCTTGTTTTCTTATGCTTATGTTGGTGGGACATGATTTCCGAATCATCTCTAAATTCTGATTTTCTGCCTCTTTCATCACTGTGACAATTTATTTTTAAATTCTGCTGTAACTCTTCCTTTGCTTTTAAGATCCGTTCATTTTCTTCTTTTACAGCTTTTAACTCAGATTTTAATTTCTTGACAGTGCGTAAAATTTTAGAAGACTAGTTGTTTAACTCAACGTAAATTCCTTCAGTGTTATTTTGATTAATTTGTTCATTACGAGGAGATCTGTCCTCTATTGATTCCTCTGGTATTTCCATACCTGCAATAAAAAGTAAATCTGTTCTATGCAAAAATGAAATTAAATTGTAAAAGTTAGTAACATAAACTTTCTGATTTATTTTTCTGTTTGCACGCATGAGCCTCATTCGGGCCTAGAGTTTGAACTTGCACTTTGATACCATATGTAACATCCAAAAAAAATCGCAAAAATTTAAAACTTTTCTATGTGACAATAAACGTTATCTAATAATGCGGAAATAGAACAATGCATGAGATGTAAGCTATATTTAACTATGTTGTTACACATCACTTTTGCTGCTGCTTATAGATGTTGAATAATTTGTTTGACTAAAGTACTTTTGTTTGATTGATGAAGGTGTCCTTCAGACGCCCCGAGGCTTACTTAGCATTTGTGCTAAAACATGTGAATTCGTACTTGTGACAGATTTCCAGGTAAGAGATAAAGGTTGCGAAAGTAATCAATAGTTTATCAAAGAAGATCTACCATGTTTACATCACAGTATTGTATTCAGATTTATTTGGTTCCCATCATGTTTTCTGTAAGTAACTGTTTACTCTCTATCTCAATGATGAATCATGGAATTTCATGTTCGACTGTTTGTTAATTAGTTTAGACTCTAAAACCTATGATGATGGTATCGTTCTGAAATGTTTCCTCTTACACCATTCATTAAAAGGTGTGTATGTGTACGTGTTGAGATCTGTTCACCATGTATAACTCTAAGATCTGTCTTACTATTGTTTATAGGGTTATTATTTAACCGTTACAAACATATTTTTTACCATTCTAACAACTATCACATTGGTGAAATGTGAGTTGTAAGTAATTGTAATGTCCCCAGCTTGACCCTATTGCATTAATATTGTAAATGATGTAAATATTGTTATTTAGTCATGGTGAGGAGCTCAAGGCTAAGGCCCGCCATTGATTGTCATTGTAATATCCCTCTTTTTAGGCCTTGTAATTGTAGTTGATTATTGTATGGGTTTATGGTGAGGAGATTAAGGCTAAGGCCCCACCAGTAAGCCTCGTAACTTATGCGGCGAATCTTCCTAAGTTATAAATTATAAAAATAAAAATAAATAAATAAATAAAAGAAAATAATAACTATTTAATACCTTAAGGGAGAAGGTAATCATCCTAAGTTTAGGATAAACGGCTAGTGGCCGCATGCGAATAATTGATTCTTCTTATGTAACCATTCTAAGGAACTAACGGTTACTCCTAAACAAATGATAAATACCTTTATATGCCAACATTATCAAACGATCTTAAGGCTAAGCATTACCCTCTTTTTATGAAATAAAAGAGTGGTGAAACAATACATCTATGACTATATTATGCCTTTATGCATATTATATATATATTATACAAGGAGTGGGAAAATACTACTTGTGCATGTTTGGGTTTTATATATATATATAGATATATATATAAATATTATACAAAACGGAGTTATAGTCTTGGCTGTTCTTGGCGAGATTTTCCTGGCGAGATTTTAAGAAGGTTGTTCCATTATTGGAGCGCTGAGAGAATTTAGGAGGGTGTCTCCTTAATGGAGCACGCAAACTCCTTACGTTCGCCATCTGTCCCTTCAGTTCAGGCTGAACTAATTGACAACCTGGAGTTGCAGGTCGGTGCAAGCTGTCGATCATAGGATCGGGGTCGTATTTAAAATCACAGGATTTCATGCATAAAAGGGGGGGGAAAATCCGCATGGAAGGGGGAACTCGGCATCTCCCAAAAGAAATCTGTCTAAAGAGTATTAGGGTATGCGCTCTCGAGGGAGGAGACAAAATCTTGTTTAGCAAGGAGATAGAACAAGATCTGGGGATCACGGTGCTGATTGGTATTTGACCCTTCCAGAGGTGATCTATTCGGGGAAATGGGTGTTTGGAGTGAAGTAAGAGGCGCTGCGATCGAGATGGGAAACCCTGCGAGGAGAACCAGTAAGCGCCATACCCTCTGATCGAGGGTGAACTCTGCGAAGAATCTGGATCGATTCTGTATCCTAGATGCCGCCATGGAGGATGATTTCATTGTTTGAATGTGATTATATTTGCAAGCGTAAGAGACAACGCAGGGGGGGATAGCAGGGCGTCTGTCCGGTTTATACTTGTCTTGGTAACCCACTTACACCTACTCTCAGCCACATGGTCCTCTTTTCATAATGAACGAATCTGGTAAGAAAGATCATGACCCAATCTCATAGCATTATATGTATGTCGTGTTGTAAAAATATCTGCAGAGAGATTTTCCGTTGATTTCTATTCCCTTGCAAGGATTAGCTGATAGTTTATTCTGGTAGTATATCTCTGCTCACAGCACATGACAGATTTGGGATTGAGCATTGTTTCTTTGATTTGAGTAGGTTATACATTGTACTTGATGGACCGGCACCTTGTCTATTGCTGGGAAATTCCTAATAGTCTTTCATTATCATTTAATAATTGTTTCATTGCATGATCAGACCCTTTCTCGTATTACGGTAGGTTATATACTGTATAGGATGGACCGATACTTTGATATGGCTTGGAAAATTGCTGTTATGCTGGGACGTAGCCATCTGAATGCCTAGATAAATATAATTTCCAGATTTGAGATCGGTTTAGGTTCTGTTGTATGCGATGGAATCGCATCTATTGCTTGATAAGAGTTTAAACACTCTTGCATAGGATCTTGATCGGATCTCTATCTTAGACGCTGTCATAACGAGGGATAAAAATCACGATTAGCAATCTCTGTATAATGTTGACGTCATTAAGCTAATCGAAGTTTGTATGGCTGTGTATAGTTCCCTGGTTTAGTGATCGCCGTCTCCTACTCTTTCGATTTTGGATTTTATGTATAGAGATAGGGTAATGTCGCTTATCTTTGTTTATATGTAATTTATAGAGTAGAGGAGCGACCTCCTTCTGCTGGTCAGATTTAGCAGGTGTATAATGCCCAGCCTAGTGTGAAATCTTGTTGTTGAATTACAGAATACTGGAATTGTTAAAACACCTCTGCGTTGAGCCCAGTGATTGTAATCATTGTTGGTAGCATAGTTACCTAAATACGTTTATTAATACTGCTTATTACTATAGGGGCTTTTTACCTTGCATTCGTGGACCAGCGCCTTCCTAAAAATAAAATAATATAGCTAATCCCTGTTGCTGATGCGTGAATCTAACTCTGCGCTTGGATTTTCATTTTCGTAAGGATCCTCCTCTGCCAGCGTTTATATGCCGACAGCTTGATGTTACAGGGTTAGTCCCCAGTGTAGTATTTTGTATTTACCGACGACAGGTAGTTTGATCTATTTTATGTTGCGTTACTGAATATTTTATATCTGGTATTCTTAGATAAGATTTGAGATACATATATTATATTTATGGAATAGAGCCATAAGGAGGGCAGTGAAGTTCTGTAGGTTAAAAGTTTGGATATAATTATTCATCACTATTTTTCCTTTGAAAATTCGAATGATTATATTATATTCCTATGATAGAGATTTATCGAATATCTAGAATGAATTAGGTGTAATTCTTTAGATCTCAATAGATATTATTATGCGGTTTCAGTTAAGACTTATCAGATTTAAAAGGATTAAGAAGATACCTATACTTATACATTGGTGTGAACCATAGAACGATCTTGTTTGGATACATATCTGAAAGGTTAATTCAACTACCCTTGTATTAACCCTTGTATTTTTCGAAAGTAGGAGACATCCTTATAAATTTCTCCTAACGAATAGGGTATGCCATGGAACCTTGTTTTCTTTAAAATATATTTATATGCTGCTTGAACTTTGATAGCTTGCGTCATTTTTCGATTACCGTAGTTTTTCCTTTATGGCGTTAACAGTAGCAGTCCATAGTAAAGATTTTCATTGATTTATATAACGTCGGAAGTGTAATGTGGTAAGTTCCATTGAGATCTATGGTTACTCATTTAAAAATATATGGTTGATGCCTTGAAAAGTACAGACAATATATTTGAAGCTCTCAGTACAATTAGACTTGATCAAATGCATTATTGAAAGGCTCCTCGATCTTTTGTTTGAGAGGAGGAATCTTTTTGTTTGAGAGGAGGAAAGTAAGGGAGGTGCTATGTCTCTTATTATACTAGAGAATACTCATCAAAAGCTCTATGTGATAGAAGCTTGACGAAAGAAGGAGGAATCTTGAAACAGCAACGATGTTGCTCATTGTAATCCTATTAGTTTTTGCCTAATAATAAGAAGCTGCACACACCTTTGTGGACTAGCCCGAGTTCGGGTGAACCACGTTATATTGTGTCTCCTATGTTTTTCTATGGTGTTTCTCATTGTGTCGTATGTATGAGTACGTGTTTTCTGTCCTCAAAAATGTCTATGATTACTTGATGTATACAATTCATATAGAAGGTTGATTGTTGATATAATATTTTCTCTTATGATTAAGATTGTGATGTTGCCATTTAAATTATTTTATTTAAAGAAGTATATGTTTCTTAAGGATGTATATTAAGGCATAATGAAATTCGTGTTTCCCACAAGATTGAAGAAATGGTTGACATCTCAAGTTATGCATGAATATAGTTAAAAGTAAAACATCTACATATATTTCAGTTGCATTTTTGGCACTTAGAAAAGTTTTAAATTTTACGAAATTTTTGGGTTCGTCACATATGGTATCAGAGCATTAGGTTACAACACTAGGGCCTAATGAGTTCAACATGCGATAAGTAAGTATGAAAGTTGTTAAATTTGCTAATCAATTGTTTTCGTTTCATTTTGGATACATGGATTGTACTGGAGGAGGAAAAAAAAAATGAATCTCCGAGCTCGACTTCAAAGCACCGGTTGCAACCGCTCGGGCTTATTGGGCTCAATAGGGGAAAACAAAAAAAAAACAAGTTTGTCGAGCTAGGAAAGGAACTCCATTCTATAAGACGCAAACATAAAACTTCATTTCCAAGGGTCGGCAAGAGGTAAGCAACATGACGTTTTGGAAATTGCAAGTAAGTATGTTCCATTTCGCTGAAGCATTATAATGGCTTAGTAGTGTCTATTTGTGATCATACATCGCATATGTCTCCTTATGAAGTTGAATAATCTTCTTCTATTAATAAATACTAGAGGATGAATATCTCCTTATGCCTTACATTTAGTTTCATTAAATGATAAGAAGGTATTCTTTAAAAATGATTAAAATAGTTGGACTATGTTCCTATCTTTATCTTGGTGATCTTGTTAAATATTTTCATGTGCATTTATCATAATGATAGTAATGAGAATCATAGGAGCATTTGCGTGTTCAAACGTTTATAAGGGTTGTATAAACATATTTAGGATTATTTACCTAATGAATGATTTACACTCATATCTGGTCGATTGATGCCATTGGTAGGGCTTTAGTGCATTTAGGAGTCAAGTCATAGACATTCATCATAAATACTTGATTGCTTCAAATTCTATTTTATAAGGATTAGGAAAGTTCTAGGCTTAGAAATGTGACTATACAAATGAAGGCAGTATAGCAAACATATTTAATGTATGAGGGTTAGGTCATATAAAGATATGTAGTTATAGGTTGAGGTTGAAGCACTCCGAAAAGGTTATATAGTATGTGAATTATGAAAGGTTGTAAGGTACATTTAGGTCATTATAAGAAGGATTGGAAAATTGTCGTGAATTACCTAGTTATAAATTTCACGTGCTTATGTTGGGATGATTGTTTTAAGTATGTACATGAGATTGTAGAGTGGAGGATATATATATATACATAAATTGTACTAAGTAAGTAACTCCTGAAATTCTCTGTGTAGGCTATTGACTAAATGTTATTAGGGGAGTTATATTGATCTTACCCCTTGACAAGTAGAGGGTCTGGAATATGTTTGTACTTTATATTGGATACTATAGATGATGGTTCCAATATAGAATGTTAGTTAGGTGTTCTTACTTCTATGTGTTATTTAAGTTACGAAACACATGATATGGAAAATAAGATGGTTAATATTGAACATGCAATAGATCTTCAACGTTAATGTAAGTGATGTTACATGTGCTATTCTATGATTTCACATCCAAGAGGAATACTATGCAAATAATAGGTGGTTAGAAGAGCTGTATGAATGATTAGAAAAGGGTCATCCTCAGGGTAAAGGGTTGAAAGGTATAGGAATTAACTTCAATGGGTTAAATAGACGTTCTACTATGTGAAATTCTCTATGACTAGGAAATTGTTGTTCTTATTATCTCTTTGTGGCATGGGATGGTATAGAATAAGGAAGTATAAATTTGTGACACGAGAAACACGCTTGTACCCTTGATTCTAGTTTTAGAAGGGATGATGGTTATAATAGAAGTATGCTTGTGTATTCTAAGTAGTTAATAAGATGCATATGATAAAACTGTAGGATTTTACTTTTGAAATATATATTCTTATGATGTTGAGGGGATTACTAATGTGTGTTAGTACAAGTAAACATACACCTTGACATGTGCAGTCATACAATAAAGTGGTATGCAGCCCCTTCATAAAGGTATGTGACTATCTTTATGAAACTATACAAATATATATGAAGACGATTTATTGTTACTTACCCGATGTTGGCATGTGCAAGGAAAGTCGTATAATTTAATGGATGCTTGACACAGTTAAATTTAAGGATTGAAGTGATTTGAATGTAATGTCCATAGGAAGAATGTATTTCAAGGCATTATGTAATTCTATTAATCAAGCTAGTGATGTTCATTTTGATGATGATCTTCTTATTTATGCATAAGGGAAAGATCTCCTTACAAATATTTTATTTGTTGTTAACAGGTGAATTAGGCTTATGGTCGAAATTCTGTGGAACCTGTGGAAAGACAAGAGCGTAAATGTTATGCATGGTAAAATAAGGAGTTTTGGAATTAAGATTCACATCACAATTGTTACTTATTCTTTTTAGAAATGTTGATAATTATTGTTGAACAAAGCACTCGACCCAGATTGGTCAGAGTAATCGTATGGGTACAGAATGTAATATGACGAAATAAATTGATTAAATTGAAAGAGATTTTCTAGAATCAAGCAAGGCGGCTTGGGGAAAATAAATTCTGGGACTCAAGCGGGAAGGCTTGAGGGGAATTGTGTAAAGAATGTTGTAATGGCATTGAAATACTCCCTAAAATCAGGGATTGAACAGCCACTAGGATTCTCGGAGAATCGGCTGGCTGTAAGACCTAGGCAAGCTATAAGAAAATGTATATGTGGGAGGCAGGACGCTGCTTAGTATACATGACAGAAATGTTTGCTGCGTGAGCACTAAGGTGTTAGGCAAACCATGAGAGAAAGTATTGCTGCGTGAGCACTGTGGTGTTAGGCAAGAAATCTGTAAAATAATTGCTGCGTGAGCACTGAGGTATTAGGCAAGAATTTCCTGGATCAAGCGAATGATGCATTTGATTAACTTAACAGTTGAATTCAGGAAACACTGGATTTATGTCTACTAAAAGTGCAACAAAGGCTAAAGGATATCCCATGAATTACAACTAGTTTGTTGCAACAAAAGGCTCACTGTATATGTTTCAGAATTTGATTGTGGAATTGATGATAAGCTGTTATGGTTTGGTAGTTGAAACTACAAGCAGGACCAATAACGACTTGCGAGAAATTCATGAAAGTACGAAGGAAGGTCAATAATATAAATAATGAAGCGAGAAAAGGATGACTACAGAAATAAAGACGAACTGCCGAAGTGTATGAACACCGAGGACGGTGTTAATTTTAAGGGGGTAAGGATGTAATATCCCTCTTTTTAGGCCTTGTAATTGTAGTTGATTATTGTATGGGTTTATGGTGAGGAGATCAAGGCTAAGGCCCCACCAGTAAGCCTCGTAACTTATGCGGCGAATCTTCCTAAGTTATAAATTATAAAAATAAAAATAAATAAATAAATAAAAGAAAATAATAACTATTTAATACCTTAAGGGAGAAGGTAATCATCCTAAGTTTAGGATAAACGGCTAGTGGCCGCATGCGAATAATTGATTCTTCTTATGTAACCATTCTAAGGAACTAAGGGTTACTCCTAAACAAATGATAAATACCTTTATATGCCAACATTATCAAACGATCTTAAGGCTAAGCATTACCCTCTTTTTATGAAATAAAAGAGTGGTGAAACAATACATCTATGACTATATTATGCCTTTATGCATATTATATATATATTATACAAGGAGTGGGAAAATACTACTTGTGCATGTTTGGGTTTTATATATATATATAGATATATATATAAATATTATACAAAACGGAGTTATAGTCTTGGCTGTTCTTGGCGAGATTTTCCTGGCGAGATTTTAAGAAGGTTGTTCCATTATTGGAGCGCTGAGAGAATTTAGGAGGGTGTCTCCTTAATGGAGCATGCAAACTCCTTACGTTCGCCATCTGTCCCTTCAGTTCAGGCTGAACTAATTGACAACCTGGAGTTGCAGGTCGGTGCAAGCTGTCGATCATAGGATCGGGGTCGTATTTAAAATCACAGGATTTCATGCATAAAAGGGGGGGGAAAATCCGCATGGAAGGGGGAACTCGGCATCTCCCAAAAGAAATCTGTCTAAAGAGTATTAGGGGATGCGCTCTCGAGGGAGGAGACAAAATCTTGTTTAGCAAGGAGATAGAACAAGATCTGGGGATCACGGTGCTGATTGGTATTTGACCCTTCCAGAGGTGATCTATTCGGGGAAATGGGTGTTTGGAGTGAAGTAAGAGGCGCTGCGATCGAGATGGGAAACCCTGCGAGGAGAACCAGTAAGCGCCATACCCTCTGATCGAGGGTGAACTCTGCGAAGAATCTGGATCGATTCTGTATCCTAGATGCCGCCATGGAGGATGATTTCATTGTTTGAATGTGATTATATTTGCAAGCGTAAGAGACAACGCAGGGGGGGATAGCAGGGCGTCTGTCCGGTTTATACTTGTCTTGGTAACCCACTTACACCTACTCTCAGCCACATGGTCCTCTTTTCATAATGAACGAATCTGGTAAGAAAGATCATGACCCAATCTCATAGCATTATATGTATGTCGTGTTGTAAAAATATCTGCAGAGAGATTTTCCGTTGATTTCTATTCCCTTGCAAGGATTAGCTGATAGTTTATTCTGGTAGTATATCTCTGCTCACAGCACATGACAGATTTGGGATTGAGCATTGTTGCTTTGATTTGAGTAGGTTATACATTGTACTTGATGGACCGGCACCTTGTCTATTGCTGGGAAATTCCTAATAGTCTTTCATTATCATTTAATAATTGTTTCATTGCATGATCAGACCCTTTCTCGTATTACGGTAGGTTATATACTGTATAGGATGGACCGATACTTTGATATGGCTTGGAAAATTGCTGTTATGCTGGGACGTAGCCATCTGAATGCCTAGATAAATATAATTTCCAGATTTGAGATCGGTTTAGGTTCTGTTGTATGCGATGGAATCGCATCTATTGCTTGATAAGAGTTTAAACACTCTTGCATAGGATCTTGATCGGATCTCTATCTTAGACGCTGTCATAACGAGGGATAAAAATCACGATTAGCAATCTCTGTATAATGTTGACGTCATTAAGCTAATCGAAGTTTGTATGGCTGTGTATAGTTCCCTGGTTTAGTGATCGCCGTCTCCTACTCTTTCGATTTTGGATTTTATGTATAGAGATAGGGTAATGTCGCTTATCTTTGTTTATATGTAATTTATAGAGTAGAGGAGCGACCTCCTTCTGCTGGTCAGATTTAGCAGGTGTATAATGCCCAGCCTAGTGTGAAATCTTGTTGTTGAATTACAGAATACTGGAATTGTTAAAACACCTCTGCGTTGAGCCCAGTGATTGTAATCATTGTTGGTAGCATAGTTACCTAAATACGTTTATTAATACTGCTTATTACTATAGGGGCTTTTTACCTTGCATTCGTGGACCAGCGCCTTCCTAAAAATAAAATAATATAGCTAATCCCTGTTGCTGATGCGTGAATCTAACTCTGCGCTTGGATTTTCATTTTCGTAAGGATCCTCCTCTGCCAGCGTTTATATGCCGACAGCTTGATGTTACAGGGTTAGTCCCCAGTGTAGTATTTTGTATTTACCGAGGACAGGTAGTTTGATCTATTTTATGTTGCGTTACTGAATATTTTATATCTGGTATTCTTAGATAAGATTTGAGATACATATATTATATTTATGGAATAGAGCCATAAGGAGGGCAGTGAAGTTCTGTAGGTTAAAAGTTTGGATATAATTATTCATCACTATTTTTCCTTTGAAAATTCGAATGATTATATTATATTCCTATGATAGAGATTTATCGAATATCTAGAATGAATTAGGTGTAATTCTTTAGATATCAATAGATATTATTATGCGGTTTCAGTTAAGACTTATCAGATTTAAAAGGATTAAGAAGATACCTGTACTTATACATTGGTGTGAACCATAGAACGATCTTGTTTGGATACATATCTGAAAGGTTAATTCAACTATCCTTGTATTAACCCTTGTATTTTTCGAAAGTAGGAGACATCCTTATAAATTTCTCCTAACGAATAGGGTATGCCATGGAACCTTGTTTTCTTTAAAATATATTTATATGCTGCTTGAACTTTGATAGATTGCGTCATTTTTCGATTACCGTAGTTTTTCCTTTATGGCGTTAACAGTAGCAGTCCATAGTAAAGATTTTCATTGATTTATATAACGTCGGAAGTGTAATGTGGTAAGTTCCATTGAGATCTATGGTTACTCATTTAAAAATATATGGTTGATGCCTTGAAAAGTGCAGACAATATATTTGAAGCTCTCAGTACAATTAGACTTGATCAAATGCATTATTGAAAGGCTCCTCGATCTTTTGTTTGAGAGGAGGAATCTTTTTGTTTGAGAGGAGGAAAGTAAGGGAGGTGCTATGTCTCTTATTATACTAGAGAATACTCATCAAAAGCTCTATGTGATAGAAGCTTGACGAAAGAAGGAGGAATCTTGAAACAGCAACGATGTTGCTCATTGTAATCCTATTAGTTTTTGCCTAATAATAAGAAGCTGCACACACCTTTGTGGACTAGCCCGAGTTCGGGTGAACCACGTTATATTGTGTCTCCTATTTTTTTCTATGGTGTTTCTCATTGTGTCGTATGTATGAGTACGTGTTTTCTGTCCTCAAAAATGTCTATGATTACTTGATGTATACATTTCATATAGAAGGTTGATTGTTGATATAATATTTTCTCTTATGATTAAGATTGTGATGTTGCCATTTAAATTATTTTATTTAAAGAAGTATATGTTTCTTAAGGATGTATATTAAGGCATAATGAAATTCGTGTTTCCCGCAAGATTGAAGAAATGGTTGACATCTCAAGTTATGCATGAATATAGTTAAAAGTAAAACATCTACATATATTTCAGTTGCATTTTTGGCACTTAGAAAAGTTTTAAATTTTACGAAATTTTTGGGTTCGTCACAGTCATTCTATGTATCGGCAATTAGAATAGATGCATAGAGTTCTTGTGCTAGCGGTGCACAATGTAAAATCGGACATCATGTAAATATGCAATTTTAATGAAAAACCCACAACCAGCTACGCAATGAGACAAAGAGATGGGGGCATGATCTTTACAAGGAATAGGGAGGGAAAATAACCAAACCCTTGAGCCATGGTGTTAAACCATTTCATTGAGGAAACCCATGAACTCTCAACGACCCATTTGGTCTCATGCACCCAATCAGTTAATTCTTCCAAGAATTGGTTGAGACAATTAATGCCTTGGGATGGGAGAGGTATGGCTGTCAATTTTCGTGTATGGGAAAGACAGCAACATGGGAAATCAAGTTTTGGTTTGCTGGGAAAGAAAACCCCCATGAAATTGGCCCAAAGCCATTCTTCACCCATGGAATTCATCCTCTCACGCAGTCTGAGCTTGTTGGGGGTTTTATCCTTCATGTTTTTCACCATTTCCTACATTTCCCCATGCTTGGAAACTCATTTTTGGATAGCACAGTGGCTGGGAGAAGCGAGCCACGAATTGGGGGTTTAATGGAAGTCATTTTGCTCCTGGGTTGTCCCTAAACGTTTTCTGAAAATGAATTCTGCCTTCCAGGGTTTATTCCCGTTTCTCCATTTCGTTTTCTAGTCTCCCCACGTTTTTCTGAGCTAGTGGAAACCCCACCTTTGGTTTGGACCTGTGAGTAGGAGATTTAGGAGTGGAAGAGGACAGATTTGGCTTGATGAGCCCAATGAAGTATCCATATCTCAATGGGTGAGCCACTAGCTTAGTAATCCACCTCTGTCCATTTCTTACAGCCTGAGAAACCCAATTGCTGATTGGCTTGGCTGATTCTGGTGTATCTTTGGCTATGTGAGAGCCTGTTTTCCCTTTTTTTTTTTTCCTTGTGGAGATCATGCCCAGCTCGGGGGTGGCAGTGGTGCTGAGAGATTGAGGAGCACACTGGCCTATGGCTGGGTGGAACGTTGCAGAAGCGTCGCTGGTTGCTCAGGGACTACTTGGTTTAAAGATAAGTATTCTCATTTGCTATTTCTGCAATGTCTACACTGAATGGCTATCATGAAAATGCTGGATGTGTGTTAATTCTGCACATGATTTACTTCCGCTGTGTTTTTAAAATATTTAGGCATCTTCATATCTCCATTATATTATGTGAATGCTTATGAAATAAGTTTATGGGGCTGGATGCTCGGTTTTAGCCTCACGATCCTCTCCATTCCACTGGTATGATGGGTGGGGACGTGACAGTAATGTGATACCCTAAGCGACACTTATGTGTTTGTACGACACTATATGCACAATATGGTTTCTGTGCAACAATAGGGCATATGTGCATCATTGAGATCCTTTTTTATTTTATACACTAAACAACTTCTTGGCTATTTTGTGAATGGTATGAATTGAGTACAACCCTTATTATCTATGTGCAACTATATAGAACCATGTAAACATCTATAGGTTAGATGATACA
The DNA here is from genome assembly GCA_027924585.1 of Larix kaempferi. Classification (NCBI taxonomy): domain Eukaryota; kingdom Viridiplantae; phylum Streptophyta; class Pinopsida; order Pinales; family Pinaceae; genus Larix; species Larix kaempferi. The sequence continues at coordinate 7,001,252 of BSBM01000088.1, forward strand.
TTGTAGTACTTGGTGATATGTGAGAATTTCATTGCAATATATGGTATGTAAGAAAATACATACAAGGTGATACTTATATGCATGCGAACCTTGTAATATCATGCAATGGTTGAAATATATATATACAAACTATACAATAATGTGTAATATGCAAACCTTGATGAATATAGTTACTAACTTAGAGCCTTGACAGGTTTATATGATTTCAACTTTACCAAAGCGATGCAAGGTGTAATAAATGTTATAAGGTGGATATCCACGTTACAGGTTGGCAAGTTAAATCGTACCTTTGGTATTAAATGCACACAGCTAACAAAATTAGTGGAAGTCTAACGTGGATGATACGGTAAACTTGGATCACATGCTAGTTTCAAGATATAACCTTTGAGTGCTAAGTTGTAACCTGACACGAGGGCAATTGCTGTAGAGTTGGCTCCTTCGTGGTTTTGGTAATGATGGCTCAATTAATGTGATAGATTGGTTGTAAGTTTTGTAAACTTAGCCTAAGATGTTCACCATCGATCTTGTGAGGGTTTCGATGAATTGGTTAAACCCTACATGGTTTTGGAATATTGTGTTTATTGTAATCGTTGTTGTTTGATAGTAGTGGCTCTGCACTGGCCGACAGGCCGAGGGTTTGTAGCAAGGTTGAACTGCATGTGGGATGTAACTCCTGAGTCTTGTACTCGAAACTCTGAAATTTATAGAGCCAAGCTCTCAGTTTCTTGTGCAGTAGTTTATTTGTTGAGTTACCAGTTGAAGTTGAAAAATACTAAGGTTTGATCGTTAGACCTGTGGAGAGTTTTTAAGATTCAATTGGGCAAACAACCAACCTTTCACTATTGTTGTTTCTAGGTATTGATATTGTTTTGATTTGGTGGCTTTAATGGGCTCCAATTACTCCAACTTTTAGCAAGGTAGCGCTCCGTCGCTACTACACCAGACTTGGCGTTGAATGCTGCTATGGCTTTTGAATAAGAGGTAATGTGTTTAGTTTTTATCACTGTTATATGCATACGATGATATCGATAGTTATCCTATTTTCAATACGATCTCTCTTCCTTCTCGATATTCTTTTTAACCACTCTTGTAATACTCTCCTAGGTACAATGTGTAATGGCTTCGACATTGTGGGCATTGGAAGTTGGGATTCAACTATACCAACTGGTTATCCTTTGGTGGTTGCCTTGGAAACCCTGTGTGGAAGATGATGGTCGTCTACCTAAAAGTTATGTGTATTGTGTTTGAAAACTCATAGAGTTTTGCAATTAGGGTTTGTGAACCTTGTTAAATGTATGGGGAGGATATCCCTCGACCCATAAGGAAATTGTTGTTTCTAGTTTCGAATGTAATAGTGTTATAGATAGGGTTTTACCCTCAGAATTGAATGAAGCAATCCTTGATGTTTCAATACTATAGTTATCGTTTTCCTTTGTAAATGGCTAAGGTAAAATGTAAATGTTTGAATCTATAAAACGATGTGTCGGTTGCTACAATCTAGATGATGTATGTGATATCCCTCCTTTATGACCTATTATGTTAAAATGAAAATATTACTGTACACGTGGTTACTAGTCAGGAGCTCAAGGCCAAGGCCAAGGCCCCACCAGCACAACTTTTATGTATCTTGTTTATTGTTCCTAAGATGTAATTAATAGACTTACGATACCAAGGACATGTCGCAACGTAAAAATGGGGCAGCTGAAGCCACTAAGGGAGAAGTCTAGGCCAAGAGTTGTGATATCCCTCCTTACCTTCCCCTTATTATTATGTAAAATATGCTTGGAATGACTGCGGCACATGACACCAAACGATTCACAGTGTTAAAACAAAACCCCACCATCAACAATTGTCATAAGCTAACCATTTACACTAGGTTAGTACTATGAAATCTTTTATTACTTTTGGTCGGGTGGACACCTCCAAGATATACATTTGGTGCCCTTAAGAAGAGAAAAGATATATATATATATAAGATATTATTTATAATGTCTTGTAGGCAATTTTATTACACCTTTAAGTTATTAACTTAATGGAATAACACATATGGAAGTGTTATAACGCAAACCAATATATATAAGGAGTAATTTAAAATAAAGAAGATGCAATTACTTTAGTAGATTTATCTTCCTCTACAAATGGCGCGCTCCATTCACTAGAATATTAATATTAATTGGGTAAAAGACACTTCATCACTACGGTTTTCTACTAACCATCGTGGAGCCTCCTTATCATTGCCATTTGTCTTCTCTTTTTTGGAGAACTAGAACTCCCCGAGGACGCGATATGCCCGAGGAAGGGTTCTCATCTATTTAAGATTCAGGACTCAAAAAGATTGGGAAGGGGGAAATCGAGGAAAAGTCTGCTCTTCGAAAGTCGTAGCTCTTTCCATTGAAATGAGATTTCACTTCTGGTTGATGCGGGGAATGAATAGAACTCTGCAATGACTACCTAATGGGGCTATGAGTTAGATAGGAGGGAGAGGAGGACCCGACTCAGAGGAAGAAGGGTGGAAGCCCTACGTTAAGCTGGATAATGGTTGATCCCTGCATGCTATATAGATATACAAATGGAGATGGTTCTCGGTTGGCACCTAAGATCGGTAAGTGTTTGTAGTATTCATATCTGCTCACTACATTTTATCTCCGTTGAAGTTTAGATCTGCGCTGTGTCTATTGGAGAACAGCTATGTGGTATTCACCTCCTGTAAGAGTATCGTCTCCCTTGCTTGCTGCATTATTTACATTTGACACATACATTGCCTGCATAATTATAGGGATCTTTGGTTCGTATGAAAATGTTTGATCCAGGTCAAGGGTCCATGCTTGTGCGCTATGGTAGAGTGAAGTCGTTTTTTTTTTATGATTGGAGATCGCTGTGTTGTAGTATTCCGATCCATGCTTAGTGGTTATGCTAAAAAGAAAGCATTAATCTGATTTAGTGCAGTCCGTTTTAATCGTTGTAGTCTTAGTTTCTCGTTGAAGGGGATATCCTTGAAGGTATCGGTTGATTAATTATTTTTTTAGGAGTATCGATTCCCTTTCTTTTTACTCTGCACTTATTGGTATTTGATATATATGTGGGCTGCATATAAGATAACATGGTTGGGCGAGATCTCCTGAATGATTATCGATCCCCTTTCTATTCTGTATTTATTGTATTTGATATATATGTTGGTTGCATAGATAATACGGTTGGGAGATACCTCCTGAAGGAATATCGATTCCCTTTCTTTTTACTCTGCACTTATTGGTATTTGATATATATGTGGGCTGCATATAAGATAACATGGTTGGGCGAGATCTCTTGAATGATTATCGATCCCCTTTCTATTCTGTATTTATTGTATTTGATATATATGTTGGTTGCATAGATAATACGGTTTGGAGATACCTCCTGAAATAATATCGATTCCCTTTCTTTTTACTCTGTACTTATTGGTATTTGATATATATGTCGGCTGCATATAAGATAACATGGTTGGGCGAGATCTCCTGAATGATTATCGATCCCCTTTCTATTCTGTATTTATTGTATTTGATATATATGTTGGTTGCATAGATAATACGGTTGGGAGATACCTCCTGAAGGAATATCGATCCCCTTTCTTTTACTCTGCACTTATTGGTATTTGATATATATGTCGGCTGCATATAAGATAACATGGTTGGGCGAGATCTCCTGAATGATTATCGATCCCCTTTCTATTCTGTATTTATTGTATTTGATATATATGTTGGTTGCATAGATAATACGGTTGGGAGATACCTCCTGAAGGAATATCGATTCCCTTTCTTTTTACTCTGTACTTATTGGTATTTGATATATATGTCGGCTGCATATAAGATAACATGGTTGGGCGAGATCTCCTGAATGATTATCGATCCCCTTTCTATTCTGTATTTATTGTATTTGATATATATGTTGGTTGCATAGATAATACGGTTGGGAGATACCTCCTGAAGGAATATCGATCCCCTTTCTTTTACTCTGCACTTATTGGTATTTGATATATATGTCGGCTGCATATAAGATAACATGGTTGGGCGAGATCTCCTGAATGATTATCGATCCCCTTTCTATTCTGTATTTATTGTATTTGATATATATATCGTTGGCTGCATAGATAAGACGGTTGGGCGAGTTTTAACTCGGAGTGACCATTCAATTAAATGGAATATCGTAAAGTAAGTCTCAATGCTTATACAATTATAATATTACTTATGGCTGAAATGCAATATTTACCATGGTATTTGATCGAGAAGAAATAAACACGGTATTTTATATGAGTTAAAAGTTTCATAAAATACCTCTAACAATTGCCTCTCCTAAAGAGTTAAAGTGTTAAATATTGATGGGTTTCTAATTATATAATGCATGTAATATAATCATATTATTGAAAATAATGATCATAGTTATAGTTACATAATGCATGCCGATAAATAAGACTATTCGAACCTTTACTTTCAGAAATATGCATATATTAGTTTACATTGGTTAGTTTTATATATATATATATATATATATATATATATATAATAAAGGTTGGAGTGATATTTGATTGCGAATTGGATGTATTGTAATAAGAGACCAAGGTATAATTAATATCTAATTTCGTCAAATGGAAAAAGGGATTTTGAATGGGGATATTGTAGTTAAACGGTTAATTGGTAATTTAGGATAAAAGTGTTTATTCTATTTGGTGAAGGGATTTTTGAATGAGGATATTTTGGTTAAACGGTTAATTGGTAATTTAGGATAAAAGTGTTTATTCTATTTGGTGAAGGGATTTTTGAATGAGGATATTTTGGTTAAGTGGTTAATTGGTAATTTAGGATAAAAGTGTTTATTCTATTTGGTGAAGGGATTTTTGAATGAGGATATTTTGGTTAAACGGTTAATTGGTAATTTAGGATAAAAGTGTTTATTCTATTTGGTGAAGGGATTTTTGAATGAGGATATTTTGGTCAAACGGTTAATTGGTAATTTAGGATAAAAGTGTTTATTCTATTTGGTGAAGGGATTTTTGAATGAGGATATTTTGGTTAAATGGTTAACTGGTAATTTAGGATAAAAGTGTTTATTCTATTTAGCAGTATTATACAGTAGGAAATCGTAAGTCTAGAAAAGTCAGCTACTGTAGAAAGGTATAAAGTTAAGAGATTGTTGTGTTGACATATTGGTGTTTTGAATCCCTAGTGCTTAGCACTTTAACGAAGTTCGTGTGATTTTGCTGTTTGAAAAACTCCTTTGTTTGTGCTAGCGTGGCTCAGCTTATCCTCAGTTTTATCCTCTGTTGTGCATAGAGTTCAATCTGGAGTTTTAAATTTATCTCCCGCTACTAGGGTTTTGTTCTGAGTATATATATATATGATCACGTGAGGCTAAGGATTTAGTTTCGATTATATTCTTGGTGAAACTATGAACTAGTGGGATATATAGTATATATATATATATATATAGTATTTGTTATATACAGATGATAATGGATAAATGATTTTCGTTGTGACAGAATAAAGACAAGCATATAGATGCTTAGAATAGTACTTTTATAGGACTTATAACCTATGATCATTGTATATGGATTCTTGACATAATTCTGTTGTTAACTTGAAAATTGTTGGAAAAACAATCTTGATGAGAAAGGCGGCAAAGTAGCGGAAAGTGGTTTCGGCAACAATTGGGGTGTACGATGTAAATTCTACTTGATAATTAATACAAGAAGCAACTCTCCTTTGGTGGACGTAGCCCATTATGGAATGGGTGAACCACGTACATTTTGTCTTCCCATGTGTATAATTCTTGATTCTCATGTTCATGTCTTATTATTTATGTCTTGTCAACAACTCTTGAGTAATTGTTATTCACAGAATGTGTATGGAAATAATGTTGTGAAAGCATTTTGTTATCTTAGCATGGAGCTGCAAAGTTGATTTATATATAATGGACTCAAGGGAGACCCAAGGAGCCGCAATGGTAATACTTAATAAACATAAGCAAATTGACTTTTATAAAAATGTCAAGTGTATGCACAAAGATTAATTACTTGTTGGTTGTTTCTTATAATGATTTATTATGAAGATCTTTAAGGGAAGGAATTTTAATTTTCACCAAAATTACTAACATGCAAATCTTGGAGATGTGACATATGGTATCAGAGCACAGGTTGCAAACACTCGGGCTTATTTGGGCTCAGTCGGGGAAAACATATATGAGTTAGTCGAATTGGCGACACAAGATGCAATAGAAAATTTCAATTCAACGAATCGACAACAGGTAACTTACAAGTCGTCATTGAATTGAAAGTAAGTATGTTTCATTTAGGAAAGCATTGTAATGGCACAACATTGTTTGTAGGTAAGGATAGTATATGTTTCATTATGGAGATGAATGATCTGTTATTGATAAAATTTAGCCGATGAATATATCCTCCTACTTTACAATTAGATTCATTGGACGACGAGAAAATAGTCTTTAGAATGATAACGGTTAAGGTTTTGTGGAATAAGTCTTCGTATATTGAAAGTCCTCCTAGTTGTGAATGTGCTAAACTGAGGAACTCTCCTAAATCTGTTGATTTGATAATTCGTCTTAATACTTATTACCTTCTCTACCTTTATTGTCATTCTTAGGAGTGGATATCTTTCAGTTTCAGTAAACGTGTCATATGGGAGAATAGGGTTGATACAGTTTGTTGATTGTTTCTGACTAATCGAATTTTATTGATCCATTCGTCAGGATTTCCGAATATGAGATTCAGATAGATAAAATAAGCAACTTATATCTATTAAGTCTTTTATGAAGTAATTATATATGCTAATATTTGACTAAAGAAGATGGTCTAATGTTTTGATTATGTTAGGAACTGTCAAGTTCCTTTCATATATAAATCCACTTTGAATGATAAATTTATGATGTTTTTGGTAAAATGCATACAGCCGAACTAACCTTCCATAAGAAATATAGACTTTCTAGTCTAGATTCTGTTAACTGCAAACTAAGAGAGTTTGAAAATTTTCTCTATGACTGCGAGGGAAAAGTTGGGTAAATAATAGAATATATGATGGAAATGCATGATCTCATCTTCATGGATGTCGGGATACTATGAGTGGTAGTAATAAAACTATACTTTTATGAGATCATGATTTATGATGATTTGTTGTCACATACAATTATATGTGGTGTCAAAATGATTATTTTGGTTAAGAGATAAAATTATAGTTAATCATGTTGTTCACCTAATGAATGCATAGATGTAATTAATGTTGTGATCGAGCGGAATGTTATATTCCCACACATCACTACAACAGTCAAGAGGTAAAATGGGATATATAGATTCATGTGTTATTTAGTGTAATACTAATATGTGATGATACAGGTAAACGGGTACCTCGACATATGAGGATATTATAATAAGAAGATATGCGGTCACCCATACAAAGGTATATGGTTATCGTTATAAGGTATGCAAGTATGTTTTAGAGAATTGGTTCTTTCTATGTGAGGTTGGTATATACAACAGAAGTTGTATAACTAAAATAGGAAGTGTGTTTGAAATGGTGAAGGATAACATTCGAGGTTAAGAAATCATAATGTCCACGGGTCATCATAGGAAGAATATTATTTCGTGTTCAAGAAATTATGTAATCCTATTAAGTAAGTTAGTTATGCTAGGAAGGAGGAAACGTTTACTTCAGATGATCAAGTATGGATATTGTAGTATGAAGAATGAATGATTTTCTTATTTACAAATATTTGATTCTGTTATATAAAGTGTTACTAACAATTGAGTTTGGCAGATGGCCAAAACTCGGTGGAGCTTGTTGAAAGACAAAAGCTTAATATATTATGCATGGTACAATAAAGGGGTGAGAATGAAAAATTCACATTGCAGCTTTTATTATGGTTAATTATTGTTGAATAAAGAACTAGACCAAATTGGTTAGAGAAATTGTATGGTTATAAAATGTAATATGACGAAATAATTGATGAATTTGAATGAGATTTTCCTAGACTCAAGCGAGGAGGCTTGAGGGGAATAGATTCCTGGACTCAAGCGAGAAGGCTTGAGGGGAATTGTGTAAAGAGTGTTGTAATGGCATTTGAAATACTCCCTAAAATCAGGGATTGAACAGCCACTAGGATTCTCGGAGGATCGGCTGGCTATAAGACCTAGGCAAGCTATAAGAAAATGTATATGTGGGAGGCAGGACGCTGCTTAGTATGCATGAATGAAATGTTTGCTGCGTGAACACTAAGGTGTTAGGCAAGACATGAAAGAAATGTTTGCTGCGTGAGCACTAAGGTGTTAGGCAAGACATGAATGAAATGTTTGTTGCGTGAGCACTAAGGTGTTAGGCAAGACATGAAAGAAATGTTTGCTGCGTGAGCACTAAGGTGTTAGGAAAAACATGAATGAAATGGTTGCTGCGTGAGCACTAAGGTGTTAGGAAAAACATGAGAGAAATGTTTGTTGCGTGAACACTAAGGTGTTAGGCAAGAATTTCCTGGATCAAGTGAATGTTGTTTGTTGATTTTGTCAACAGAATACAATCATGGAGCGCTAGATCTATTCCATATATTGCAAGTAATATGTGCAATAAAGAACTCATGATTTATGTTTCTGAGTTTGATTACGAAGTTGATGACAAGTTTTTACTAAACATTGTCCTTTTGAATTCCAGCTTTGTGGTACAAATGATTGCTCCAAGAGAAGAGCGAACACCGAGGACGGTGTTATTTTAAAGGGGATGAGGATGTGATATCCCTCCTTTATGACCTATTATGTTAAAATGAAAATATTACTGTACACGTGGTTACTAGTCAGGAGCTCAAGGCCAAGGCCAAGGCCCCACCAGCACAACTTTTATGTATCTTGTTTATTGTTCCTAAGATGTAATTAATAGACTTACGATACCAAGGACATGTCGCAACGTAAAAATGGGGCAGCTGAAGCCACTAAGGGAGAAGTCTAGGCCAAGAGTTGTGATATCCCTCCTTACCTTCCCCTTATTATTATGTAAAATATGCTTGGAATGACTGCGGCACATGACGCCAAACGATTCACAGTGTTAAAACAAAACCCCACCATCAACAATTGTCATAAGCTAACCATTTACACTAGGTTAGTACTATGAAATCTTTTATTACTTTTGGTCGGGTGGACACCTCCAAGATATACATTTGGTGCCCTTAAGAAGAGAAAAGATATATATATATATATAAGATATTATTTATAATGTCTTGTAGGCAATTTTATTACACCTTTAAGTTATTAACTTAATGGAATAACACATATGGAAGTGTTATAATGCAAACCAATATATATAAGGAGTAATTTAAAATAAAGAAGATGCAATTACTTTAGTAGATTTATCTTCCTCTACAAATGGCGCGCTCCATTCACTAGAATATTAATATTAATTGGGAAAAAGACACTTCATCACTACGGTTTTCTACTAACCATCGTGGAGCCTCCTTATCATTGCCATTTGTCTTCTCTTTTTTGGAGAACTAGAACTCCCCGAGGACGCGATATGCCCGAGGAAGGGTTCTCATCTATTTAAGATTCAGGACTCAAAAAGATTGGGAAGGGGGAAATCGAGGAAAAGTCTGCTCTTCGAAAGTCGTAGCTCTTTCCATTGAAATGAGATTTCACTTCTGGTTGATGCGGGGAATGAATAGAACTCTGCAACGACTACCTAATGGGGCTATGAGTTAGATAGGAGGGAGAGGAGGACCCGACTCAGAGGAAGAAGGGTGGAAGCCCTACGTTAAGCTGGATAATGGTTGATCCCTGCATGCTATATAGATATACAAATGGAGATGGTTCTCGGTTGGCACCTAAGATCGGTAAGTGTTTGTAGTATTCATATCTGCTCACTACATTTTATCTCCGTTGAAGTTTAGATCTGCGCTGTGTCTATTGGAGAACAGCTATGTGGTATTCACCTCCTGTAAGAGTATCGTCTCCCTTGCTTGCTGCATTATTTACATTTGACACATACATTGCCTGCATAATTATAGGGATCTTTGGTTCGTATGAAAATGTTTGATCCAGGTCAAGGGTCCATGCTTGTGCGCTATGGTAGAGTGAAGTCGTTTTTTTTTTATGATTGGAGATCGCTGTTTTGTAGTATTCCGATCCATGCTTAGTGGTTATGCTAAAAAGAAAGCATTAATCTGATTTAGTGCAGTCCGTTTTAATCGTTGTAGTCTTAGTTGCTCGTTGAAGGGGATATCCTTGAAGGTATCGGTTGATTAATTATTTTTTTAGGAGTATCGATTCCCTTTCTTTTTACTCTGTACTTATTGGTATTTGATATATATGTGGGCTGCATATAAGATAACATGGTTGGGCGAGATCTCCTGAATGATTATCGATCCCCTTTCTATTCTGTATTTATTGTATTTGATATATATGTTGGTTGCATAGATAATACGGTTGGGAGATACCTCCTAAAGGAATATCGATTCCCTTTCTTTTTACTCTGCACTTATTGGTATTTGATATATATGTGGGCTGCATATAAGATAACATGGTTGGGCGAGATCTCCTGAATGATTATCGATCCCCTTTCTATTCTGTATTTATTGTATTTGATATATATGTTGGTTGCATAGATAATACGGTTTGGAGATACCTCCTGAAGGAATATCGATTCCCTTTCTTTTTACTCTGTACTTATTGGTATTTGATATATATGTCGGCTGCATATAAGATAACATGGTTGGGCGAGATCTCCTGAATGATTATCGATCCCCTTTCTATTATGTATTTATTGTATTTGATATATATGTTGGTTGCATAGATAATACGGTTGGGAGATACCTCCTGAAGGAATATCGATCCCCTTTCTTTTACTCTGCACTTATTGGTATTTGATATATATGTCGGTTGCATATAAGATAACATGGTTGGGGAGATCTCCTGAATGATTATCGATCCCCTTTCTATTCTGTATTTATTGTATTTGATATATATGTTGGTTGCATAGATAATACGGTTGGGAGATACCTCCTGAAGGAATATCGATTCCCTTTCTTTTTACTCTGTACTTATTGGTATTTGATATATATGTCGGCTGCATATAAGATAACATGGTTGGGCGAGATCTCCTGAATGATTATCGATCCCCTTTCTATTCTGTATTTATTGTATTTGATATATATGTTGGTTGCATAGATAATACGGTTAGGAGATACCTCCTGAAGGAATATCGATCCCCTTTCTTTTACTCTGCACTTATTGGTATTTGATATATATGTCGGCTGCATATAAGAGAACATGGTTGGGCGAGATCTCCTGAATGATTATCGATCCCCTTTCTATTCTGTATTTATTGTATTTGATATATATATCGTTGGCTGCATAGATAAGACGGTTGGGCGAGTTTTAACTCGGAGTGACCATTCAATTAAATGGAATATCGTAAAGTAAGTCTCAATGCTTATACAATTATAATATTACTTATGGCTGAAATGCAATATTTACCATGGTATTTGATCGAGAAGAAATAAACACTGTATTTTATATGAGTTAAAAGTTTCATAAAATACCTCTAACAATTGCCTCTCCTAAAGAGTTAAAGTGTTAAATATTGATGGGTTTCTAATTATATAATGCATGTAATATAATCATATTATTGAAAATAATGATCATAGTTATAGTTACATAATGCATGCCGATAAATAATACTATTCGAACCTTTACTTTCAGAAATATGCATATATTAGTTTACATTGGTTAGTTTTATATATATATATATATATATATATATATATAATAAAGGTTGGAGTGATATTTGATTGCGAATTGGATGTATTGTAATAAGAGACCAAGGTATAATTAATATCTAATTTCGTCAAATGGAAAAAAGGGATTTTGAATGGGGATATTGTAGTTAAACGGTTAATTGGTAATTTAGGATAAAAGTGTTTATTCTATTTGGTGAAGGGATTTTTGAATGAGGATATTTTGGTTAAACGGTTAATTGGTAATTTAGGATAAAAGTGTTTATTCTATTTGGTGAATGGATTTTTGAATGAGGATATTTTGGTTAAGTGGTTAATTCGTAATTTAGGATAAAAGTGTTTATTCTATTTGGTGAAGGGATTTTTGAATGAGGATATTTTGGTTAAACGGTTAATTGGTAATTTAGGATAAAAGTGTTTGTTCTATTTGGTGAAGGGATTTTTGAATGAGGATATTTTGGTCAAACGGTTAATTGGTAATTTAGGATAAAAGTGTTTATTCTATTTGGTGAAGGGATTTTTGAATGAGGATATTTTGGTTAAATGGTTAATTGGTAATTTAGGATAAAAGTGTTTATTCTATTTAGCAGTATTATACAGTAGGAAATCGTAAGTCTAGAAAAGTCAGCTACTGTAGAAAGGTATAAAGTTAAGAGATTGTTGTGTTGACATATTGGTGTTTTGAATCCCTAGTGCTTAGCACTTTAACGAAGTTCGTGTGATTTTGCTGTTTGAAAAACTCCTTTGTTTGTGCTAGCGTGGCTCAGCTTATCCTCAGTTTTATCCTCTGTTGTGCATAGAGTTCAATCTGGAGTTTTAAATTTATCTCCCGCTACTAGGGTTTTGTTCTGAGTATATATATATATATGATCACGTGAGGCTAAGGATTTAGTTTCGATTATATTCTTGGTGAAACTATGAACTAGTGGGATATATAGTATATATATATATATATATAGTATTTGTTATATACAGATGATAATGGATAAATGATTTTCGTTGTGACAGAATAAAGACAAGCATATAGATGCTTAGAATAGTACTTTTATAGGACTTATAACCTATGATCATTGTATATGGATTCTTGACATAATTCTGTTGTTTACTTGAAAATTGTTGGAAAAACAATCTTGATGAGAAAGGCGGCAAAGTAGCGGAAAGTGGTTTCGGCAACAATTGGGTTGTACGATGTAAATTCTACTTGATAATTAATACAAGAAGCGACTCTCCTTTGGTGGACGTAGCCCATTATGGAATGGGTGAACCACGTACATTTTGTCTTCCCATGTGTATAATTCTTGATTCTCATGTTCATGTCTTATTATTTATGTCTTGTCAACAACTCTTGAGTAATTGTTATTCACAGAATGTGTATGGAAATAATGTTGTGAAAGCATTTTGTTATCTTAGCATGGAGCTGCAAAGTTGATTTATATATAATGGACTCAAGGGAGACCCAAGGAGCCGCAATGGTAATACTTAATAAACATAAGCAAATTGACTTTTATAAAAATGTCAAGTGTATGCAGAAAGATTAATTACTTGTTGGTTGTTTCTTATAATGATTTATTATGAAGATCTTTAAGGGAAGGAATTTTAATTTTCACCAAAATTACTAACATGCAAATCTTGGAGATGTGACATATGGTATCAGAGCACAGGTTGCAAACACTCGGGCTTATTTGGGCTCAGTCGGGGAAAACATATATGAGTTAGTCGAATTGGCGACACAAGATGCAATAGAAAATTTCAATTCAACGGATCGACAACAGGTAACTTACAAGTCGTCATTGAATTGCAAGTAAGTATGTTTCATTTAGGAAAGCATTGTAATGGCACAACATTGTTTGTAGGTAAGGATAGTATATGTTTCATTATGGAGATGAATGATCTGTTATTGATAAAATTTAGCCGATGAATATATCCTCCTACTTTACAATTAGATTCATTGGACGACGAGAAAATAGTCTTTAGAATGATAACGGTTAAGGTTTTGTGGAATAAGTCTTTGTATATTGAAAGTCCTCCTAGTTGTGAATGTGCTAAACTGAGGAACTCTCCTAAATCTGTTGATTTGATAATTCGTCTTAATACTTATTACCTTCTCTACCTTTATTGTCATTCTTAGGAGTGGATATCTTTCAGTTTCAGTAAACGTGTCATATGGGAGAATAGGGTTGATACAGTTTGTTGATTGTTTCTGACTAATCGAATTTTATTGATCCATTCGTCAGGATTTCCGAATATGAGATTCAGATAGATAAAATAAGCAACTTATATCTATTAAGTCTTTTATGAAGTAATTATATATGCTAATATTTGACTAAAGAAGATGGTCTAATGTTTTGATTATGTTAGGAACTGTCAAGTTCCTTTCATATATAAATCCACTTTGAATGATAAATTTATGATGTTTTTGGTAAAATGCATACAGCCGAACTAACCTTCCATAAGAAATGTAGACTTTCTAGTCTAGATTCTGTTAACTGCAAACTAAGAGAGTTTGAAAATTTTCTCTATGACTGCGAGGGAAAAGTTGGGTAAATAATAGAATATATGATGGAAATGCATGATCTCATCTTCATGGATGTCGGGATACTATGAGTGGTAGTAATAAAACTATACTTTTATGAGATCATGATTTATGATGATTTGTTGTCACATACAATTATATGTGGTGTCAAAATGATTATTTTGGTTAAGAGATAAAATTATAGTTAATCATGTTGTTCACCTAATGAATGCATAGATGTAATTAATGTTGTGATCGAGCGGAATGTTATATTCCCACACATCACTACAACAGTCAAGAGGTAAAATGGGATATATAGATTCATGTGATATTTAGTGTAATACTAATATGTGATGATACAGGTAAACGGGTACCTCGACATATGAGGATCTTATAATAAGAATATATGCGGTCACCCATACAAAGGTATATGGTTATCGTTATAAGGTATGCAAGTATGTTTTAGAGAATTGGTTCTTTCTATGTGAGGTTGGTATATACAACAGAAGTTGTATAACTAAAATAGGAAGTGTGTTTGAAATGGTGAAGGATAACATTCGAGGTTAAGAAATCATAATGTCCACGGGTCATCATAGGAAGAATATTATTTCGTGTTCAAGAAATTATGTAATCCTATTAAGTAAGTTAGTTATGCTAGGAAGGAGGAAACGTTTACTTCAGATGATCAAGTATGGATATTGTAGTATGAAGAATGAATGATTTTCTTATTTACAAATATTTGATTCTGTTATATAAAGTGTTACTAACAATTGAGTTTGGCAGATTGCCAAAACTCGGTGGAGCTTGTTGAAAGACAAAAGCTTAATATATTATGCATGGTACAATAAAGGGGTGAGAATGAAAAATTCACATTGCAGCTTTTATTATGGTTAATTATTCTTGAATAAAGAACTAGACCAAATTGGTTAGAGAAATTGTATGGTTATAAAATGTAATATGACGAAATAATTGATGAATTTGAATGAGATTTTCCTAGACTCAAGCGAGGAGGCTTGAGGGGAATAGATTCCTGGACTCAAGCGAGAAGGCTTGAGGGGAATTGTGTAAAGAGTGTTGTAATGGCATTTGAAATACTCCCTAAAATCAGGGATTGAACAGCCACTAGGATTCTCGGAGGATCGGCTGGCTATAAGACCTAGGCAAGCTATAAGAAAATGTATATGTGGGAGGCAGGACGCTGCTTAGTATGCATGAATGAAATGTTTGCTGCGTGAACACTAAGGTGTTAGGCAAGACATGAAAGAAATGTTTGCTGCGTGAGCACTAAGGTGTTAGGCAAGACATGAATGAAATGTTTGTTGCGTGAGCACTAAGGTGTTAGGCAAGACATGAAAGAAATGTTTGCTGCGTGAGCACTAAGGTGTTAGGAAAAACATGAATGAAATGGTTGCTGCGTGAGCACTAAGGTGTTAGGAAAAACATGAGAGAAATGTTTGTTGCGTGAACACTAAGGTGTTAGGCAAGAATTTCCTGGATCAAGTGAATGTTGTTTGTTGATTTTGTCAACAGAATACAATCATGGAGCGCTAGATCTATTCCATATATTGCAAGTAATATGTGCAATAAAGAACTCATGATTTATGTTTCTGAGTTTGATTACGAAGTTGATGACAAGTTTTTACTAAACATTGTCCTTTTGAATTCCAGCTTTGTGGTACAAATGATTGCTCCAAGAGAAGAGCGAACACCGAGGACGGTGTTATTTTAAAGGGGATGAGGATGTGATATCCCTCCTTTATGACCTATTATGTTAAAATGAAAATATTACTGTACACGTGGTTACTAGTCAGGAGCTCAAGGCCAAGGCCAAGGCCCCACCAGCACAACTTTTATGTATCTTGTTTATTGTTCCTAAGATGTAATTAATAGACTTACAATACCAAGGACATGTCGCAACGTAAAAATGGGGCAGCTGAAGCCACTAAGGGAGAAGTCTAGGCCAAGAGTTGTGATATCCCTCCTTACCTTCCCCTTATTATTATGTAAAATATGCTTGGAATGACTGCGGCACATGACGCCAAACGATTCACAGTGTTAAAACAAAACCCCACCATCAACAATTGTCATAAGCTAACCATTTACACTAGGTTAGTACTATGAAATCTTTTATTACTTTTGGTCGGGTGGACACCTCCAAGATATACATTTGGTGCCCTTAAGAAGAGAAAAGATATATATATATATATAAGATATTATTTATAATGTCTTGTAGGCAATTTTATTACACCTTTAAGTTATTAACTTAATGGAATAACACATATGGAAGTGTTATAACGCAAACCAATATATATAAGGAGTAATTTAAAATAAAGAAGATGCAATTACTTTAGTAGATTTATCTTCCTCTACAAATGGCGCGCTCCATTCACTAGAATATTAATATTAATTGGGCAAAAGACACTTCATCACTACGGTTTTCTACTAACCATCGTGGAGCCTCCTTATCATTGCCATTTGTCTTCTCTTTTTTGGAGAACTAGAACTCCCCGAGGACGCGATATTCCCGAGGAAGGGTTCTCATCTATTTAAGATTCAGGACTCAAAAATATTGGGAAGGGGGAAATCGAGGAAAAGTCTGCTCTTCGAAAGTCGTAGCTCTTTCCATTGAAATGAGATTTCACTTCTGGTTGATGCGGGGAATGAATAGAACTCTGCAACGACTACCTAATGGGGCTATGAGTTAGATAGGAGGGAGAGGAGGACCCGACTCAGAGGAAGAAGGGTGGAAGCCCTACGTTAAGCTGGATAATGGTTGATCCCTGCATGCTATATAGATATACAAATGGAGATGGTTCTCGGTTGGCACCTAAGATCGGTAAGTGTTTGTAGTATTCATATCTGCTCACTACATTTTATCTCCGTTGAAGTTTAGATCTGCGCTGTGTCTATTGGAGAACAGCTATGTGGTATTCACCTCCTGTAAGAGTATCGTCTCCCTTGCTTGCTGCATTATTTACATTTGACACATTCATTGCCTGCATAATTATAGGGATCTTTGGTTCGTATGAAAATGTTTGATCCAGGTCAAGGGTCCATGCTTGTGCGCTATGGTAGAGTGAAGTCGTTTTTTTTTTATGATTGGAGATCGCTGTGTTGTAGTATTCCGATCCATGCTTAGTGGTTATGCTAAAAAGAAAGCATTAATCTGATTTAGTGCAGTCCATTTTAATCGTTGTAGTCTTAGTTGCTCGTTGAAGGGGATATCCTTGAAGGTATCGGTTGATTAATTATTTTTTTAGGAGTATCGATTCCCTTTCTTTTTACTCTGCACTTATTGGTATTTGATATATATGTGGGCTGCATATAAGATAACATGGTTGGGCGAGATCTCCTGAATGATTATCGATCCCCTTTCTATTCTGTATTTATTGTATTTGATATATATGTTGGTTGCATAGATAATACGGTTGGGAGATACCTCCTGAAGGAATATCGATTCCCTTTCTTTTTACTCTGCACTTATTGGTATTTGATATATATGTGGGCTGCATATAAGATAACATGGTTGGGCGAGATCTCCTGAATGATTATCGATCCCCTTTCTATTCTGTATTTATTGTATTTGATATATATGTTGGTTGCATAGATAATACGGTTTGGAGATACCTCCTGAAGGAATATCGATTCCCTTTCTTTTTACTCTGTACTTATTGGTATTTGATATATATGTCGGCTGCATATAAGATAACATGGTTGGGCGAGATCTCCTGAATGATTATCGATCCCCTTTCTATTCTGTATTTATTGTATTTGATATATATGTTGGTTGCATAGATAATACGGTTGGGAGATACCTCCTGAAGGAATATCGATCCCCTTTCTTTTACTCTGCACTTATTGGTATTTGATATATATGTCGGCTGCATATAAGATAACATGGTTGGGCGAGATCTCCTGAATGATTATCGATCCCCTTTCTATTCTGTATTTATTGTATTTGATATATATGTTGGTTGCATAGATAATACGGTTTGGAGATACCTCCTGAAGGAATATCGATTCCCTTTCTTTTTACTCTGTACTTATTGGTATTTGATATATATGTCGGCTGCATATAAGATAACATGGTTGGGCGAGATCTCCTGAATGATTATCGATCCCCTTTCTATTCTGTATTTATTGTATTTGATATATATGTTGGTTGCATAGATAATACGGTTGGGAGATACCTCCTGAAGGAATATCGATCCCCTTTCTTTTACTCTGCACTTATTGGTATTTGATATATATGTCGGCTGCATATAAGATAACATGGTTGGGCGAGATCTCCTGAATGATTATCGATCCCCTTTCTATTCTGTATTTATTGTATTTGATATATATATCGTTGGCTGCATAGATAAGACGGTTGGGCGAGTTTTAACTCGGAGTGACCATTCAATTAAATGGAATATCGTAAAGTAAGTCTCAATGCTTATACAATTATAATATTACTTATGGCTGAAATGCAATATTTACTATGGTATTTGATTGAGAAGAAATAAACACGGTATTTTATATGAGTTAAAAGTTTCATAAAATACCTCTAACAATTGCCTCTCCTAAAGAGTTAAAGTGTTAAATATTGATGGGTTTCTAATTATATAATGCATGTAATATAATCATATTATTGAAAATAATGATCATAGTTATAGTTACATAATGCATGCCGATAAATAAGACTATTCGAACCTTTACTTTCAGAAATATGCATATATTAGTTTACATTGGTTAGTTTTATATATATATATATATATAATAAAGGTTGGAGTGATATTTGATTGCGAATTGGATGTATTGTAATAAGAGACCAAGGTATAATTAATATCTAATTTCGTCAAATGGAAAAAAGGGATTTTGAATGGGGATATTGTAGTTAAACGGTTAATTGGTAATTTAGGATAAAAGTGTTTATTCTATTTGGTGAAAGGATTTTTGAATGAGGATATTTTGGTTAAACGGTTAATTGGTAATTTAGGATAAAAGTGTTTATTCTATTTGGTGAAGGGATTTTTGAATGAGGATATTTTGGTTAAGTGGTTAATTGGTAATTTAGGATAAAAGTGTTTATTCTATTTGGTGAAGGGATTTTTGAATGAGGATATTTTGGTTAAACGGTTAATTGGTAATTTAGGATAAAAGTGTTTATTCTATTTGGTGAAGGGATTTTTGAATGAGGATATTTTGGTCAAACGGTTAATTGGTAATTTAGGATAAAAGTGTTTATTCTATTTGGTGAAGGGATTTTTGAATGAGGATATTTTGGTTAAATGGTTAATTGGTAATTTAGGATAAAAGTGTTTATTCTATTTAGCAGTATTATACAGTAGGAAATCGTAAGTCTAGAAAAGTCAGCTACTGTAGAAAGGTATAAAGTTAAGAGATTGTTGTGTTGACATATTGGTGTTTTCAATCCCTAGTGCTTAGCACTTTAACGAAGTTCGTGTGATTTTGCTGTTTGAAAAACTCCTTTGTTTGTGCTAGCGTGGCTCAGCTTATCCTCAGTTTTATCCTCTGTTGTGCATAGAGTTCAATCTGGAGTTTTAAATTTATCTCCCGCTACTAGGGTTTTGTTCTGAGTATATATATATATGATCACGTGAGGCTAAGGATTTAGTTTCGATTATATTCTTGGTGAAACTATGAACTAGTGGGATATATAGTATATATATATATATATATATAGTATTTGTTATATACAGATGATAATGGATAAATGATTTTCGTTGTGACAGAATAAAGACAAGCATATAGATGCTTAGAATAGTACTTTTATAGGACTTATAACCTATGATCATTGTATATGGATTCTTGACATAATTCTGTTGTTAACTTGAAAATTGTTGGAAAAACAATCTTGATGAGAAAGGCGGCAAAGTAGCTGAAAGTGGTTTCGGCAACAATTGGGTTGTACGATGTAAATTCTACTTGATAATTAATACAAGAAGCGACTCTCCTTTGGTGGACGTAGCCCATTATGGAATGGGTGAACCACGTACATTTTGTCTTCCCATGTGTATAATTCTTGATTCTCATGTTCATGTCTTATTATTTATGTCTTGTCAACAACTCTTGAGTAATTGTTATTCACAGAATCTGTATGGAAATAATGTTGTGAAAGCATTTTGTTATCTTAACATGGAGCTGCAAAGTTGATTTATATATAATGGACTCAAGGGAGACCCAAGGAGCCGCAATGGTAATACTTAATAAACATAAGCAAATTGACTTTTATAAAAATGTCAAGTGTATGCACAAAGATTAATTACTTGTTGGTTGTTTCTTATAATGATTTATTATGAAGATCTTTAAGGGAAGGAATTTTAATTTTCACCAAAATTACTAACATGCAAATCTTGGAGATGTGACAATGTAGGCTTACGGCCTGTATGAAGTCTTCTTTAATTTGTAAACCTGTAGGTTAATTTTTTGAGCTCTTTCGAAAGGAATATTTATAATTCATAATGCGATAATCGTGTCCTTTCGTCGATTTGTGCTTGGTCTATACACAGGATCTGTAACTCATTGTTAAAGTGATAATATAATATGTTTTGACAACCCTTGTACTCATCTTGGTTATCAATCGATGAGTGAATGTTTCTTTGAAATAATAATGCGACTAACTTGTTTGATTAGAACAATGGATAAATGAAACTATTGGCAAGGCTTATAGCCTGTGTATGTTTCGTTTTGTTTATAATATTGTTGCTGCATTTTAAGGCAAGATAGGAAGTAGATCTAATGTTAGGGTTTAGTCTCTGCTTTAGGATTAAAGCTTAATCAATGATTCATTTAAAGACTTGGCAATAAGTTTGTATTCGAATTTGTTGACTCTGCTTATACCGGCATTGTAATGTCTAAAACCTTTGAACTGATAGTGAAATAATAATTTCGATCTACAGGCATGTTTTGAATAATCGTTTGGTTCTTGTCTTTAGTCTTGTTATAAAATGACAGTCGAGTTTGCTTGTCTTGACACTTCTGTTTGAAAAGGCTTGTCTAAAGTTTTTTAAGGACATCAGAATGTTATTCAAACTGATAATGTTAGTCTTGTCTTCTAGTATGAATTATTGAGATTGCATCTTACTCCTATTTCCATGGTAGTGTTTTTCTAAGAAAAGAGAAACAAAACTAAACTTAGTGATGAAATGGAATGTTTAAAGTAAACTAGTGATCAATAACTTTGTTAGGGTTTGTGGCAGAAATAACAAATACCTTGATGTCTGAAGAAGAATAACATTCTGCTGTACTTTGAAAGTAAATCCTTATTTATTCTAATATGAATAAGAATATTTCTACTACCGAGTATAACTAGATAAATCCTATATTGTTAAACAGAAACATAATTATTTTTAAAACTGAAATAATTATAAACAAAATATTGTATATAACTTATGAACACAACTAACTGAAGTTAGTTAGTAGTAAGAGTACTGTAATGTAAATACAGAAATTTAATAGCAAATAGAAACTTAAAAAGTTATAATAATTCAACCTTCTCATTCTCTTGGCTATTGCCTATCAGGCTTATCTATATTTAATCAGTTTATGTACTGGAGTACGATGTTGTTCCTTTTTGCATGGCGAAAAATATAGAAACAAATTTCATTCAATCATTTCTCATTTATACAGAATCTTTACCTTATATAAGAAACTGAATTTACTTTTAAATTAACATAGAAGATTTAATAAACAACAGAGTTGTAATATGCAAAATAAATGATAGAAATTAAAAATAAACAGATAAGACAATAGAACCTGTAACTGATGATAGGGTCGACAAACACCTAAGGAGGCATCTTCCTCCCAACCTGCTTCAAAAGAAGCAGCTCAATTGCTGACTTCTAATGAATCTCCTGAGCCTTCTTACTGATCCAGTAAGTAGATGGAATCTGTGTAGAAGCAAGGCACTCAAAAATACCTTCTCCAGTTGGTATCAACCTCATGAAACAAATGCCTTCTCCACTCAACATCAAACTCCTGAAGTCAATAAGAGTTTGGCATACTCACAACATGATCAACAACAGCATATCCCCTCATCAAATCTCTTGGGTGCAAACACAGCAAAACCCCAAGGTAAATTTCCTCGTCAGGAAAAGTGACCAACCTCAGTTCAATATTTGATGGCTATTATATAGACTACCTAGGTCTTTTAGTGGTCAGTTTGGAATAAATGAGCCTCAAGCTCCAGTCCCATCTTTCAAGGCACTATGACCACATTTGAAGGGAGTTGTCCCATACCAACAGCTAGTTAGTTGCATCATGATGCTGTTACTTGTCCATTGCCTTCTACCCCAGATTCCATTCCACCTAATGGATCAATAACCACTCTTTTAAAAGTCCTCTTAGGTGTTTGTCTCCTATTTTATTTATTAAATAATAATATATTGTGCAAATTACAGTCATCCTTGGACACGTGTCCAATACAAACTTTACAATAAAAGTTATCATAATGTTTCTAAACATAAAATGTTTTCCAGCTTAAAGGGTATGTCACACTAGTATATACTAAAATTCAATGATTTAACATTTCAAGATTGAACATACATTGAATATATGAATTGTTAGTTACAAATTGAAAGAATGAATCATTTGAGCATTAAAATAAAGTAGTTTAAATATATGAACATGTGTACTAATATATTTTAAAACCATTTCAATATTGAACATGAATCATTTAAACATTAAAATAAAGTAGTTTAAACATTAAAACATGTGTACTAATATATTTGAAAAGCATTTCAAGATTGAACAAACATTCATGAACATCATGGAAAATCATATTCTAAAACCATTTCAAGATTGAACATGAATCATTTAAACATTAAAATAAAGTAGTTTAAACATTAAAACATGTATACTAATATATTTTAAAACCATTTCAAGATTGAACAAACATTCATGAACATCATGGAAAATCATGTATTCTAAGCATTTACGACACAAAGTACATGCTATGTAATTAGCCCAAAAAATTTTTAAATCATTCAAAGCAATTACAGAATATATGCCAAGATCAATGTACATGTATATAATCCAAAAAAAGGTTCCTGAACATATGAGTTCAATGTACATATATAATCCAAAAATAAAGTCCCTAGATGTCCAAAACAACTACATCATATGTATCAACATGAAGATGTATGCAATATGGTAGTATGCAAAAACAAATAAAGACCAATATAAATCATTCTCTGAATGAAAGTCCATCCCTATCATCCACTGGGGTCTTCCCTTTGCCTTGAAGAGACCCAACCTGCAACATGTATAAAAGCAAATTATGAATGTCATAAATTATTCAAACAATTAGGAACTAAATTCAAAAAACAAAATATTAAACTTATAAAAGAAAATTGAAATGAATAATTCAATTATTAACAAGATTACCTCAGTGCCTTTGAATGAAAGTCCACCACTATCATCTAGTGGAGTCTTCCTTTTGCCTCGAAGAGACCCGACCTGCAACATGTATAAAAACAAACTATGAATCTCATAAATTGTTCAAACAATTAGGAACTAAATTAAAAAATCAAAATATTAAACTTATAAAAAAAATTTGAAAAGAATAGTTCAATTATTAACAAAATTACCTTAGTGCCAATATCCACATCCATCAAAGAACCTATATCCTCACCACCAATTTCCATATGTTCTCGTGTTCCCTAAAATATAAATTTTGTTAATAAATAAAACATTATGCAAGCAAAATAAATTAAAATTAAACAAAACTTTAAAACTGAAACAAACAAATTAAAATCATTAGCTCACAAGAGATGGAAAATCATAAAAAAATTTCGAATCTAAATGAACCTGCATGGATAAGTCACATTAACAATAAGATACATAGACAAATTAAAAAAAAAAAGAAAAGATAAAATATCTTTCAAACATAAATATAAATATGTAAATAATAAATATACCTCTCCAAGATGTTCTTCTACATTATCTACATGTTCACTAGTGGAGACTCGAAATTTATGTTCATTCAACATTCTAGAAAACTGCAACAAATAAACATTTACGTAATGTAGTTATTACGATACATCAAAAAAGGCGTAATGTCATAGATATAATGTAACAAAAAGTTCAATTCAAAATGAATAACAAAAGTAAATAGATTGTAAGTAAATAAACAAGAAACCTCTCATATACTCGATGTGTCATTGGATAGGACATCTGAAGCTATATCACGACAAACCTTAGCATAATCCCTGAGATATTCAATTCTCATTCCATCTACCTCATCATTCGTTTTGTAAACAATTTTTTTACAAATAGTGACTCAAGCCCTCTCTCGAACCAATGCCACATCAACTCCTACAAATGCCGACGTTAAACCTTTGGAAACGGAATCCCTTGCAGTTATTCCAATTTGTGATGTGGGCTCCATCTCCCGTTTTAAAGTCACAAGCCTAGCTAGGTGAGATATCTGGGCTGGAGGTCGAAGAGTTGTGGAATCTCTAAGAGCATATTTTTCGATCATATATTTTCCCATTTCCAACTCCATAAAAGATAGAATGAATATCCTTATACTCTGGATTCATATTTAAAAAAATTCAGCATAAAAAAATCTGGCAAAATAATTAGCAACCTCATCATTCCATGGAAACCGACCATAGGCTGCAAGGAACCGATCATATAATAAATGTGCATGTTCAGGGTGCTTAAAATATTGCACTTTCAACATTTTTCGCTTTAGGTCCTCTTTGAAGTTAAACATTGAGTTGGCCTATTCTTTGGTCACTCTTTCCTTCACAACAACCCACTTGTCCGGACCCATCACTTGGGCCTTTCTTCTCTGCATCAAGTCAACAAAACTATCTGTTGTTGGTCCAATATCCTCATATACCTCAATGAATTTTTGTAATGATCGGAAAACAATATCTATACTTTGTTTGCTCTATGGAGGGAGATCCAAACTAGAAAGATCATTTTGCAGCTTGTCATGGTGAGATCTACAGCTTTCAAGGGTCGTTTGTTGAACACCACTTTCCCATAGAATCTCCTTAGGTAAATCAGATGGATAAGTCGATATGGGTGTACAACCCTCACTTAGTTCAACATATGTCATCCTAGCTTGACCTTCATCAGTCTGTGTAGAATGACAAGCCTCTTGGGAACCTTTCTTTACACCCACATCTATTTCAACATCTGTCCCCCTTGCTCGATCTTCCTACCTCTCTGTAGAATTACAAGCCTCTTCTAAACCTTGCTCTGCTTCAAATACAAACAAAGTTGTGTGTAAACATGTACAAACTTTTGAACACATAAAAATACAATTTATACATGTATTAAAACATTGATGTTCATACCGACAGAAGGTCGAGATTGACGTTCTACCACAAAATATAAAGGGGAATCATCTGTACCTTTATCGCCTTGTCGATGATTGGATGAATGTGAACTCTAAAATAAGCTTGAATCCCAAGGTGAAGTTGAAAACCTTCGATTATCAATTGGGACACCAACTCCCAATGAACGTGATGACCTCCTACACTTTTTCCTCGAAGACTCCTCTCTTTCCATTTGATATGATATCTACATTTACACAACTATCAGCTCATAACATATTCAAATTCTACATGTTAATTCTATAGATTCTAAGACCTAGTTACTAAAGAAACTAAGTTCTTAAATAAGGACCTAGATATACCTAATATTATCTAACAGTTCTTAAAATGAGTATAGCTAATATTGTTGGATGTATGAGAAATTAATGTGCCAATCTTTTAAGTGTTTTTTATTTGTTAAATGAATGGAACCAATATGGTTAAATGTTAAGTGAAAGGTTACACTTCTTTATGTCAAGGAATTAGTAACCAATGACAATACTACTATGCTTTCCATATTAGAGCTTACACAAATTATAATTTATCTTAAGCCTCTATTAAAGCCCAATGATTACAATAGATTACCTTATATCGACATAATCAATCACAAACAGTACTTAACTAATCTGGATCCCATTAAAGCATAGTACATTACAAGCTATAGAAGTTGTTATAGTGAATGAGCTGTGGATTACGAGTAGAAGTGAATCATTGATTACAATTATATAATATAAGCTTATTTCTATTGTTATTAGAGTCCTAACAAGAGCTTAGAGCTTACTTGGAATTGAACGACTAATGCTTTGATATCATGATTTGAACAAGCTTACTGCTACTAATCAGAATACATATATTCAATATGTTAATACTAATCATATCTAAGCTTTTAATAGTGTTAATTAAATACCCTACTAGTTTTGTCCAATACTGGTAATAGAAGCAAATCAATAGTTATAAGTATTAGATGTATACTAGTCTCTATGTAGGTGTAAGCCGAAACAAACCTAATAGAGTAAGTAACTTATATGACACTGTTGTTTCTATCCCAATCAAACAATTCTATTATCTGCTAACACTTATTGTATCTATGAGGTTATTGGAATTACACATAACATGATGTTCATTACTAATAAACCTCCACTTTTTAATAGAATTTCTTCATAAGATGGGCTCGATAGATCATGGCTATTAATGATTATACCTAGGAGGTACTAGAATTCATATGCGAAATGTAGCTTTCATTACCTCCTAATGTTGCATGGGAAGAGATAGGTAAAAACCTACTTATATATATATATTATGTGATGTTTATGATTGTTATTTAAGCAATTGCAACTATTTTTTGTGGAAAAAACAATACTGATACAAATGTTGCTCTAATATATATTAGATCAATGCAGACTGAGGGATATCTATGATATAGGAGATGTGGTAAAAATGAGGATATAAAGAAAGTGAAGAAAGAACCTTACATGTAGTGCAAAGTAACATTGAGGGGTTGGAACTCTGTTCATGAACAGAGTCCATTATATTTAGATTGATCTCATACCTCTAGAAGATAAATTTTTTGTTCTTTAGTTTTAATAGAATTGGTCAATCATTGTCTTCAAGACAAATCTTTTCACTTATTAACCAATTCTAATAAAATCTGATTTTTCCTATCTAAGCAGTTTTGTTAATTAGATGATATGTTCCTGCAACCCATATGCTACATAAAACTATTTCAGTTTACTTTTTTATGGAAACAATATGATGGATAGAAACATCTACATTATTGGGATAGAAACATCTACATGATTGAATGGATAATAGAATTATTTAAATTAAATTCAGGGCTATTTAAATTGAATTCTAGGAACTAGCTATTCATTGCTCTCCTTATATCCATGGTTTCAAGTCCTTTAAAGTTGCATAGTGGTGATAGAAAATAGTCAAGTAAGCTATCTTGTATGCATAAAGGGATTTATTCAAAGGCATATAGTTTTTTCAGACACATGGATAGAATATATTATTTTCAGTTCTTGCCTAGTTTCCTTAGTGATTTACATAAACATGACTTGGTTGTGAGCACAACTTAATAATAATTTTAAGTAAATATAATTCGTCAATCCACTAATTTATTAATTTTATTTCACAATACTGAGGAACATATCTACAACTATCCTTCTACATTATAAGAACTAAACATTTAATTAAACAATGAGCCATTACAATTGTCATGTCCATCATACCACTATATTTTTAGCAATTTTAATATAATACCTTTGTATCTTTAACAACAATATTAATAAAAACAATGAGCAGCTTCATTTCTAATTAACACATAAGTGAACATATATATATATATATATAATTATATATGGTTGCATATATAAATAAATATGTATGAATATGTATGTATATATATATATATATATATATATATAAGGTAATATCTTAATCATTAAGATAAATAATTTCAATGTGCTATCTTTTGCTATTTTCAGAATAACATTTACTAAAAACAATATACATATCTAAATGTGATCATATTATGTTATCCATATATGGTTTCACATTTAAATCGGTCATTATGTAATTACTAATATTATATAAGCAGTGCAAAAATTTAGCGCATGTCCCTTTAAGTGATTTACTATCTCTGTTTAATTTCAATGTTCATAATGGTGATTTACATACATGTTTATAGCAGCCGAAGCCGAACACAACATACCAAACCGACGAAGTCGAAGACAGCAGACCAACCCAATGACGAAGCCAACATAGTAGACCGGCACAACAACAGCCGAACACAACAGACCAAACCGAACACCAATTCACTGAAATTAAAACCTGCACACATAAAAAAACCTGTTAAAATATAAAAAATAACAAAAAAAATCTAACATACCTGTTTATAGTAGCCAAACAGGACACAACAAACCAAACCGATGAGGCCGAACACAGCAGACCATTTCAACGATGAAGCCGAACACATCAGACCAGCCCAACGACAAAGCCAAACATAGCAGACCAAACTGAACACCAATTCACAGAAATTAAAACCTACACACATAAAAAAAAGTTGTTAAAATATAAAAATATCAAAAAATAAAATAAAAAACAAAATCGACCTTCAAATGCTTTCTCGCGAACAGAACCACGTCGAGAGGGTGGTGATCTCCACGTCCAAAGGGTGGCATATCTCCTCGAACCTCCACATCAAACAACCACGTAAAACAATCGGTGGGGTCCAGCAGGCAGGGTCCAACATGCGAGGCCAACAGGTTGGGCTAATAGGCAAGGGCCAATAGGTGGGGCCAATAGGCTGGGGCAAATAGGCCGGGACGATAGGTGGGGGCCAATAGGTGGGGCCAATAGGCCAGGATGACGGGCAGCAACCACAGACAGTGAGACAGGAGGGGGTCCGACAGCTGCTGGTGGGGAAACAGACGGGGACCAGCAGACTGCAGAACCAAAAATGAAAAAAGTGGGCCGCAACCAAGTTTTTATCTAGAATAATTGTTCGGCCGAACATATATTCGGCCGAATAAACATAGAACCACCGGTCAAATTTATCGACCAACTATGCGTCGTATGCATTTCGAGGTCTCTATTATTTTAAACTATTCACTGTTAACCGTTATTCAGCCGAATACATTATTTTATTCGACCGAATAAATATAGTTATTCGGCCGAATAGCTTCCGCTATGTTTCTTGGGCACCTGATTCTAACGAAAGTCTTACCCAACTTCGCGTTTTCACCCAAAGCTTACTAGTTAAAGGGGTTGGTTATACATATTTTTAAAAAGTTAGATCCAATTTCTTAAAACAACCAAACAATGAAAATGATCTCGAAAGAAACACTTAAATACCAAATCGATAATAGTTTACCTTTTCCTGTTATTATTATAATAGATTTAGATCTTTATTTATGTTTTATAAATCTGTAATAATCTTAAATATATACATTTCTAATAGATCTAGATTATGATTTGTAGTTTGTTTTTAATATATCAACTCTATCTTGACACGAGATCTAAAATAGAAGTATTATATATCTACCAGGTCTAATATAATTCCAGCAAATCTAGCATAAATTTTCAAGATATATACAGATCCATTAGATATGGGAAAGGGTCCATATCTCCTAGGGTTAGGAACCTCTCTCTCATACCAAATGTAAGGCCTAAATGGACTTTAAGGACACAATTATTTAGAAAACAATTACTTCGTACAAATCAATTAATATCGATTCATTACTATGATAAATTTGTAAATCTAAAACAATAACCGAGATATCATCATAACAATCAAATGAAATAAGGTGAAGACATACCTATGTACCTCTAGAATGCCATAAGCGATGAGGGAAAACAATGTGTGGGGGATGACTCTTCACCCAACCAACCCCTTAGTGACACACTGAGAGCCCTCGAACCCCTAACTAATAAACCATATCCAGATCTGTTATCTTCCCCTCCATAACCATAATCGTACTTATCTTCCTTTTCATGCTAAGAACAATGAATGAATGAATGCTCCTCCCCCTACAATCCTCCTCATTTTTATCGTTTTTTCTCATTTTCTTGGGAATTTGATTCTAGTATATTTTATTAATTTATTTTTATTTATTAGTTTATTAGTTTATTTATTATTCTTAGACATAGTTATCATATTCATGGTGATAAGTGTTTCCTTTTATTTATTTAATTAATTTATTTTAATATTTAATTTATTTTTCCTATATTTTATTTCTATTTAGTTGATTAGTATTTTGGGGTTGTTATAGACATGTTCTCCTGTGGTTCTCCTTTCTATAAATATACAAGAAGTGATGATATTTTGATTGTTTGGCTCAAGTGAATTGATATTTTGATTTTCCATAGCATTATCCTTTGCATTACACTTTTAAACATCACTACATGATGTTTACAATAATCTGAAAACCATTTTTTTCATATTTGGAACATTTGGAGTTATAATGGATTATGATCTCCCCTTCATAGGCATTCCTTTAGATTTGAATACAAATGTTATCTCATAGAGGATTCAAATTAAAGTTGAAAGCACTTATAATATTGATGGGAAGATCCTTGATAAGTTCATGCTAGAGCATTATTCATCCACATGCAACCCTTGCATCATATACGCTCAACAAGACATACAAAGAACATGCTCATAATCGTGAGGCACCTTTAATCAAAAGATATATTGTTGTAGCTATATATATTATCTTTGATTACACAATACTATAGGAGTGCTAGTTATAATTCCCCCCCAAAAATTTAACATATAGTCCCATACAATCTTATCTACCAAAGCGTTTTGTGTGTGTATGCAAATATTTGGAACACGTGTTGGTAAAACTATTTCTACAAGACTTCCACCGATTTCCACTAACTAATTCATACTGGAGCGTTTAAAGGTATGATATTAGGATGCATGGAACTCGTGAAAATAAAAGGATACTCTACTATTTCATACACTTGAGATTCCTTCACATATTCAACCCAATTTTTTATTCTAAGGCATGGAAACACATTGTTTCTCTCTTGAAATTGACCATGAATATTTAATGATGTAAATACCATATCAGTTGATTATTTTGGTACTATGGCTGCAAAATATGTATTCGTAATACAATGACTATAAGGATTTATGGAGTTGTCCAAGTTTAACTTCTTCAAGCATGAAATAACACTTATCTATCTCAAACCCATGTAATAACACTCATTGAATTCAAGACATGCTTTTAAATATGCCTTAATTGACTGTTGTTATAACCATTTCTATCAAACATGCATATTCGCAAAACTGGAAACTTCTTTAAATATGTTCAAGAATCCACTTCCTTGGACCATTTTTTGTGTGTTATAATAGGTATGAGTAGTCTCAAATCTGAAGCATTAATGAAGAGTGTACATAAATATACTTGATCCTCAAATAATATAATTGCCACAACCCATCAAATTCCTTAAATAACATTTATGATTGCAATCCATATAAATCATGTGATTTAACCTTCGATGGATCCAACAATAACAACTTTTGAATATGTAAACAAAGATATGCACCAATGAACCATGAAAATGAACTCATACCTCTATTTTATACTAATGTGCTTAAGAGAAAATGGCTTCTACAATAGTTTCTTCTACTCTAGGTTTTCATGGAGAAACTTATTATTTATATCCAGTAGTGGCCTTGACTTATGTATCAATTTCTTTCTGTCTCTTTACTATTGGTTCTTTTGTGACAACAATAAGACTTTCTACTCTTGGTTCTTGTGTGGAAACAATAGGGTTGCATTTGATAGATGTCTCTTATTATTGCTAGTTCTTGTGTAGTAGCAACAAAGACTTCTGATGTTAGAATAGTTATGGTGCTATGGGAATAGACTCAGTGATGGATGAAGTAGATAGGTTATGGTTCAAAGGGAGTAATAATGCATGGTGTAAGAGTGAACTAGGATGTTTAGGTAAGGACTAGAGTAATTATGGGTGATAGTTATCCCCATCAAACTGAAGACTTTGGTTTCCTTTAGAAACATGTCAAATAACAAGGAGGAAGTAGATAAAAACGATCAAGTGATTTTCCAAATACAAATTGATAGCATTCAATGAACATGACTAACAATAAGGAAAAATAAGCATACCTTCACCTACCTAAGAATGTCATGAAATTAATAGCAACATCCTATGAAGCTCAAGATCTGATGTGGTTCAAAATGATGTAGAAGAAAGAGCAATGTGGAATTTGGAACTCGAATCATAATGAGTTGTAACTGAGATTTGGATCTGAAAGTGATCTTCTGATGGAGTAGCAATGAATCTTGAAAATATTTATTCAAAGAGAAACTTGGGTGTAATTCTTTATTTCTAACTTATTTGCAAACCTTGTATGCTAGCAAGTTGGTTTTCAAACAAGATCTAGCTAACTACCCCCAGAGGGTTTTCACAATCATAATTTCTTTTATTCTTGAGGAATGCCCACCATCAAGCTAGATTTCAATAATTCCAAGGTCTGATGGCACCACCTGGCATAGGTTTTCACCATCAAATTTTATTTCGAAATGGGGTATAGTGGTGAAGGATCTTGGGATTGTAAATGAGACAAGCTTACTATATTGTGTGAGTTAGGTTGGTGGAGAAAAAATTCATGGATTGGTGGAGGATGAATTTATATGATGATAGTGATGACATAAATGAGTTGAATGAGAAAAGGTTATTGGATCTCAACGTCAACCACATAAAAAAATTAAATATCTATTAACTTTAGCATACATGTATATCGAAATGGGAAGAAGAAAATGGATAGGCATACCATGACGCCAGTGAATGGGCATGATGAACCTTAGACCTTATGGAAGGATTATTTTGATAGAAATGACATGGTTGATGTAGAAAATGGGGAATTTGGATTCAATGGAACTTGAATTTTAGAACATCAACCTTCAAATTCTTTGAAACAATTCTTCATTTGTCTATCTCTAGATCCATCTACAACTTGGCTGAAAAAAGACTTATTGTTGTTGTTTTCAAATAAGAAAATACTTAAATAAGCTTATGGGAACTTTCATATTCATTGTTGGATGTATGGATGGAATTTCCATTGGCATAAAAGTTGGTATTCACAAATCACTCATGCATAGATTGACCTTCTTTGATCTTCCTGAGATTTGCAAAAGACTTGCATTTACCTGCAATAAAACGTGAGATCATGGACGAAGATATGTGATTAGTATCTCTTCATATATAAACATGAAAAAAAATTAAAAAAATTGATTAGGAAAAAAATATAAGGAACATGAACAAAAATAATTCATTTGTTACCTATGGGGGAGCGGTGGCCACCTAGACTACCCAATAATGTTTTGTTGATATATTTTTCATTTTATGTCCGATTTGAGAGATTCCAAAGCCAAATGAAATTATATTTAGAGGGATATCTCCAGTAGAAATAAGTTTTGAAAATTACTTAAGATGATATTCCAAATATGCTAATGAACATCTTGCAAGAGTTGTTCACAACTTCTCACATATACCAATAATTACTCATTTGCACATAATGTTTTTGTTTGATGATAGATTGACTTGATTCAAATTGTAGATGAAAGTAGATTATCAAATGTAACTCAAATAGAAACATTTTTTAAATATAAAAATAATTTATGGGACAAATATGCCAATGAACAACCTAGGAGACATAGTACTAGGAGTGCTAATTTATGATAGGGAGTTAGTACTTTGGGCATAAATGTTCTGTACAATATGTGAATTGAAGGATTCAAACTAGATTAGAAACTATATTTCAAGGATTTTTTTGTATAGAAACATGTTTTAAAAATATGGCCATATGATTTCTCAAAACATGACTATCCCGACTACATTTTCAGTAAGCCCAACGAGCCAAAGTTCTAGAACAACCAATATCTTAAACAAATTATCATTTAGATGTGTGTGAATGTTTGTAGGGTTATAATTTCTATGTAAGGAATCCACATAACATAAATTTTAAGAATTCAATTACTATGTTGACCTACACATGTGTTTTTGAATAATCCGGAGCTGATCTACAAATCTCCTAAAAGTGAAGAGTTTGCAAGATATGAATAAAATGTTGTAGAACAACTTCAAAAAATGTATTTAAATGAAACATGATTTATTTTCATGAATTAGATGATATTATATTCTTTTGTATTGATGACCTTCTCTAATGGATTCCATGACAATGTTGCCAAAATGACGATCTTTTTAATTACCTTCTAATTTCTTATCAAGTCATGTAAGAAGTATGTCCATTAATTGTCAATGTATGGTTCATTGGGAACTTACGAATTACCATGCACTGTATGTGTAAACCACAAGGTCATCTTACATTGGTTTGTATATTGTGAAGTTGCAGTTCAATAAACTTACTTACAAACAGTAGTATGAATAGTTACACAGCCTTGGGAAGGAGCTAATCAACTCAACAACTATTGAAACTAAGTTGCAATGAAAGTAAATCACATGATAGGAAAGTAAATTCACACCATGTTGGAAAATAAATGCTAAAAGTAATTCACGCACTGGTGGAAAGTAAATGCTAAAAAAATTCACACTCTACTAGAAAGTAAATGCTAAGACTAGACTCACACTGTGTGAGAAATTAAATACTAAAACTAATTCCCACGATGTGGAAAAGTAAATTCTAAAGCTAAGTTCACACCACACTTGACAAAAAGGTAAATTGTAGAAACAAAATCTAAAATCTATCCCTGTCAAATACAAGTTTCTTTTTATAATCCAAGGTAGTAAATAAGATTATTTCATTAAGCAATTTCATTGCGTTCATGGATTGTAAAATAAACATTTCAATCACTAATATACAGATTAAAATTACATCATATAGATAAACTTCATAACAAAATATGCAAAATTATTTAATTAAAATAAAGTAAAAAATTAAAACTACATGATCATAAAATAAATAAAATAACATTACAAAAAAAATTATAAAACTAAAATCTATATTGAATCATGATGAAACTGCAGTCTATTCCATCATTATTTTGGACTATTACTCTAAGAGTCCTCACCCATAGAATGTAGAGGGAACTCTAATTAATACATGAGTTTTCCATAATAAATAATAAATGAACATCCAAAATATATTCAACAATTAATTATTGATAATTTGGATCTCAAAACTAATTCAAATTCGAATATAGGGATGTGAGCCATAACAACATGCCCAAAACTCATTGTAAATGGCTCCTAGTAGCATTTAACTTGTTAGGTTCATCATATATTAATGGATTCACGGATATCCATTAACCCTAATGTATATCTTTCTCCAAAGTGGTTCATGGTTGGTGGTAGTTGACTCCCACTTCTGCAATACATGAATCTAAATAAATACACATGGAGTTATTACTCATCTTGATAAATACAAAGTACGCTAATTTTTCCTAATGCCAATCAAAATTCATCGAAATACTTAGAAATGCAAACAAAAATCAGTTTAAACCAAAATTATCGAGTCTCGGGTCTTGAGTCACTTTTTGAATAATTTACAAATTACATTTCCAACTTCTTCCATCTGATGAGATAAAATGTCGGCATCGTGGTATCAGGAGAAAAAATTACGTTTTTAAAATAATATAGCTTCCTTTCCAACATCTGAGATTATCATTAAGGTTAAAATATCAGTGTTAGGGTATCGAGAATAAAGACTTAAAGTTAAGATATTTTTCAACTTTTGACATCCGATGATTATATAATCAAGTCAAGTTCAGGATGTCGGAATGTTAATTATAAGAACTATGTTAATTTTTGAGCATTAATTCAATATACTCTAGGATCTTTACTGAGAGAATAACATGTACAGCATATCAAGTATAACAATGCATATAAATCACACCAAGCAATCACATGAGACAATAGACACACAGAGTTTCACTGGGAAAACCATAAAGGTTAAAAACCCCACAACTTCCTCATAGATAGAAAGAGCAATGATAAAACCAAAGTACACAGAGATAGTCCTCCTAGCAGCTGAACCTCCTCCTCCACTAGTGCACCACTTTCTGAATAGTGTAGAAGTAAATAATGAGATGATCAAATAGAGTGCCTCCCGCACTCTATTTATACATGACCTGACCTTCCTAATAACCTAGCTAGGACAACTTGTCTAACTCAGTCTAATAAACCATGGTTATACTAATCAGGGCCGACCCCACACTTGGTGGTCTAATAACCCATCATGAAACTTGCGACACTTGTCAATACAAATGACGACACTTCCCTATAGAGGAATAATAACATCTCTATAGGAGTACAATATACATAGGTGAAATACATTTCGAAGTTACATATACATCAACACTCCCTCTTAAATAGGAAGGTATTTCTTGACACATATCTGCTAACACAAGTCTTCTTCTCTGGATCACCGTCACTGGATCATCGTCATCGTCACTGCTACTGCTATCTCAATCAATCTCCGATCTACTTGTCATAGGAAGTTCTACAGAGACAGTCCATTTTCATACTGGATGTAGGACCACCACCTGTAGGTCTTCATCATCACTAGCCATACTATGGAATCCTCAGGACTTATTACATGAGTCAACAAAACCTTGAAAGAGCATCCTAAGACTTTTACGAGCACACAGCTCAACCTATTGGATCTCCCAGGACCTTTTACATGCCACTGCACAACTTGTCCATGGCCACATAGTATCATCCTGATACTCATGATCATACTGATCATAACATCGTCTACGAAGCACAGTCTATATGCACAAAATATAGCACTTACACTCACTGGCATGAAAGGAATTTCCTCTGACCATCTGGGAAGGGCTCAGCACTCACATCAACACACATGGGAGAAGACATCTAACACCATGTCGAAAAGGCTCCGCACTTACATCAACGCACATGGGAGAACACATCTACCACCATGTCGGAAAGGCTCTGCACTTACATCAATGCACATGGGATAACACATCTACCACCATGTCGGAAAGTCTATGCACTTACATCAATGCACAATGGAGAACACATCCACCACCATGTCGGAAAGGCTCTGCACTTACATCAATGCACATGGGAGAACACACCTACCACCATGTCAGAAAGGCTCTGCACTTACATCAACGCACATGGCAGAACACATCTACCACCATGTTGGAAAGGCTCTGCACTTACATCAACACACATGGGAGAACACATCTACCACCATGTCGGAAAGGATCTACACTTACATCAACGGGCATGGGAGAACACATGAACCACCATGTAGAAAAGGATCTGTGCATTTGTGTCTTCGGACTCATCACACATGATCCACCTGATCATGTCAAAGCATCTACCTGATGCATGTCATCATAGCATGATCATCCTGATCATCAATGCATCCACCTGATGCATACCATGTATCCACCTGATACATCTCATCATACATGATCTCCTTGATCATACAATGTATCCACCTGATACATATCATCATACATGATCTACCTGATCATATAATGTATCCACCTGATACATATCAACATACATGATCTACCAGATCATACAATGTATCCAC
The DNA here is from genome assembly GCA_027924585.1 of Larix kaempferi. Taxonomy (NCBI): domain Eukaryota; kingdom Viridiplantae; phylum Streptophyta; class Pinopsida; order Pinales; family Pinaceae; genus Larix; species Larix kaempferi. The sequence continues at coordinate 7,038,909 of BSBM01000088.1, forward strand.
CTATTACATACACAAATACATGATCCAACTGATCATATCAAGCATCCAACATGATGCATATACATATACATGATCCAACTGATCATATCCATCATCCAACATGATGCATATACATATACATGATCCAACTGATCATATCCAGCATCCAACATGATGCATATACATAGTAGTAACCAGAGCATCATCCTGATGCTCATCATCTAGTGCTTACATCCACAGCCATGGGAAAGATCCTCCTCTCACCATGCTTGGAATGGCTCCTGCAAATGTGTCCATCACTTCTTCCTCGAAGTGTCATCAATCTGAAGAACACCAAGCCTCTCTCTGAAGTACTCAAACTTCACTTTGGCTAGTGGTTTCGTCAACACATCTACAACCTACTTATATGTCGCAACATACAGGAGCTTCACTGCTCCTCTCTACACCATATCCCTGATATAGTGATATTTGATCTCAATGTGATTTGACCTGTCGTGGAACACCGGGTTGTCAGACAGCTTCACACAACTCTGGTTGTCACAAAAGATACCAGTAGCCTCCAACGAGAGATCAAATAACTCAGACAGTAGCTTCCTGAGCCATACTGCCTCACAACTAGCCGAACAAGCTGCAACATACTCTGCTTCGGCTGTACTCAGTGCTACATAGGATTGCTTCCTGCTAAACCAAGAGATCACACCTGATCCCATACTGAAGCAGCACCCAAAAGTGCTCCTCCTATCTGTAGCACTTCCTGCTCAGTCTAAATCAACATAACCCTACAGGTTAAACTTTTGATTCACATCATACTTGAGCCCATAATCAATTGTACCCTTCAGGTACCTCAGAATATGCTTTACAGCAACCAGGTGAACACCTCTGGGATCCAATAGGAATTGGCTCAACGTGTTCACCGCAAAGCAAGTATCTGGTCTCATGTTTGTCAGGTACATCAACGACCCAATCATCTGATGATACACTATGACATAAACCGGCTCAGATGAAGCATCACACAAAAGCTTCAAGTTCAATTCCATAGGTGTGGCCATAGCCTTGCAGTCCATCATCCTGCACCTCTTCAGGATCTCTACTGCATACTTCCCTTGTCCAAGGAAGATTCCATCTTCACTCTGCCACACCTCCATGCCTATAAAATAGTTCATCATCCCCAATTCCTTCATCTTGAACTCAGCAGTAAAGTTCCTCTTGGTATCGGAAATCAATCCATCCTCACCTGTAACAAACAGGTCATCCACATACAGAAGTAGTATCATAGGATTTCCTTCCTCAACCTTGTAATAAAGGTTGGAATCTACTTTACTTTACTCTTAGTAAAGCCCAAACTGGATAGAAAGCTGTCTATTTTACCATACCAAGTCCTAGGAGCTTGCTTCAAGCCATACAAGGCTTTCTTCAACCTGCACACATGTGACTCCCTACCATGTGTCTCAAAACCAAGTGGCTGCTCCACATACACTTCCTTCTCGACTACACCATTCAAGAAAGATGTCTTGACATCCATTTGGTGTATCTTCCATTTCATCACTGCAGCCAGGGAAAGTACTGATCTGATGGAAGTGATCCTAGCTACAAGAGAAAAGAGTTTCTTCATAGTCTATTCCCTCTTTTTGGGAGAAGCCACAAGCTACAAATCTTGCTTTGTACTTTTCTATACTGCCATCTACAGCATGCTTGATCTTGTAGATCCACTTGGAAGTTACAACAGAATTCCCTTTAGGTCTTGGGACCACATCCCAAACATCATTCTTCATGATCGATTGGTATTCCTCAACCATGACATCCTTCCATTCTTTCTTTTCCACTGTTTCTTCATAGATGGAAGGTTCTTTGTTCATAATGTCAAAGAGTAAGGCCACATAGCTAGTATGTGATCTAGTCCTCTTCTTTGCTCTGTGTTCTTCTTCTAGAGTACCATACCTTTCTGCATCTTGAATGAGCTCTCTAGTCCATGCAGGTTTCCTCTTGTGAGAGTTCTTCTCACGGGGTGGATCTACAGGTATTTGTGGATCTTCAACTTCACGATCTGCTTCTGGAATTGCTTCATTCATTGTGGTGTCTTGAAATATGGTTTCCTTTGGTTCTTCATGATCTTCAGTAGGTGCCTTCCTTGACTTGATGAAATCCAAGTCTTCATCAAATGTTACATCCTTGCTGACATCAATATTCTTGAACCCTAGAAAGTTTATTCTGTAAGCTTTCGAGATTTCACTGTACCCGACAAAGATGCCCTTCTTTCCTGAAGGATCTAGATTTGTTCTCTTTTCCTTTGGAACATGTGTATATACTAGACAACCAAATATTCTTAGATGGCTGACTTCAGGTTTCTTACCAGAGAATACTTCTTCTGGTGTCTTGTTCTCCAATATCTTGTGAGGTGTTCTGTTCTTCACATATACAGTTGTCCTAGTTGCTTCTGCCCATAGATGCATAGGCAGATCCTGGTCATGCAGCATTTCCCGTGCTGCTTCCATGATTGTTCTATTGTTTCTTTCTGCAACCCCATCCTATTGTGGATTGTAGGGAGAAGTCAACTCCGTCTTAATCCCTGAATCACTGCATAGTTTCTTGAAATCACCTGAAGTGAATTCTCCGCCATTGTCGGATCTAAATGTCTTGATCTTCTTATTAGTTTGATTTTCCATCAAGGTTTTGAATTCCTTGAACATATCAAACACTTCATCTTTGTTCTTCAAGAAGTAAACCCAAGTCTTCCTAGAGAAATCATCAATGAAAGAGACATAGTATACATACCCAGTCATAGAACTGGATGACATCAGACCGCATACGTCAGAGTGGATAATTTCCAAGATTCCTTTAGCTTTTCTTTCACTGCTTGGAAATGCCTTCTTAATGTTCTTTCCTTTTTCACATCCTTTGCAAACCCCTTCATGCTTTGTCTTGATTTTAGGAAGACCTTCTACAGCTTTGCTTGCAATAGGTAGTGCCCTATAGTGGACATGAGTAAGCCTTCTATGTCAAAGTTCACTTGGCTCCATGGATTCATGTATCATGGCATGTTCAGGTTGTCCCTTTAGTTTGTACAATCCTCCCTCTTGCTCTTCAATCACTATTGCATCATCTATAGTTTTACTGTTTGGCTACATTAGTACTTTTCCATCTACAAATGCAACCCTCATACCTTTTGCATCTAGTGCAGATATGGAGAGTAAGTTCTTCTTGAGCCCAGGTACATATAGAACATCTTTCATCTTCAAAGACTTCCCAAAGTCTAGATTGTATGAGGCTTCACCACTTCCCTTATTGGGGTATTGATAGTCATCCCCAAGTTTCACCTTATGGGGTGACTCATGTTCAGATAGATTTGCAAAAGATTCTTTAAACCCAGTCATGTGTTTGGAAGCCCCACTATCAATAATCCAATCATTACAACCATGAGAAATAGTACCTGTGAGAGCAGATATTAGAACATATTCATCTTCACTAGATGAGTCATCACTTTCTGCTCTAGCCTTCTTCTTGGGAGGTTCATCATCCTCGGCAGCATGAGCATGATATCTCTTCTTGTCGTTCTTCTTCCTTTTGTTGAAGTTGTTGTTTTCCTTTTTCTTCTTAGGACAATCTGAAGGAAAGTGTCCCTTCTCATTACATGTGAAGCATCTGAGATCTTTCTTATCTTTCTGTTGATGGTGGTGTGAAGATTTCTTGGTATGAGAATGCTCCGTCTTTGACCTTCCTTTCTTGGTGTTTGTTGTGAGAGCTTGATCTTCATTTCCCATCTTTTCTTATCGAGCCACAAGCCTTGCTTATTCTTGTGAGCATTCCTCCCATAGTCTATTGAAAGAGATCAACTTCCTTCTTGCACAGATTCCTTGGATGAAGGAGTTCCATGACCTAGGTAGGCCATTCAATGTGGTCATGATAGCTTCACCATTATCTACTACTTCATCCATAGCTTCAAGTTGTTCCTTCATCTAAGAGACCTTAGATAAATAGGATTGAATGGTCTCTCCATTCTGAAGCTTTACACCTTTCAATTGATTCCGCAGAGTCATCTTCTGATTTATGTTCTTCTCTTCAAAGAGCTTGGTTATGGAATCAAACATCTCCTTGGGCGTCTTTAGATATGACACATGTGGTATGAGAGGATCTTTGATAGAATCAATAATGATCCTCTTTGCCTTGACCAACTTCTTCTTATGTAAGGCCTTAGCCTCTTCTCCCTCTCGGACAGGGACCTCTTCACTTATGTAAGTATCCAATTCATTTTCTTCCAAGATTAACCCAATCTTATACTTCCATGCTTGGAAGTTATCAGCCCCTTCAAGATTATCCTCAAGCTTAGTGTGGTGAGACATCTAAAAGAGTACTTCAAATGGAAATAGAAAAGATTTAGGTCTTACCACTTGGTTTGCAGAAATCTCGATCTGGTGCTGGATTAGGGTTTGTTAGAGAAACCATAAAAATTCAAAATGTGAATTTCAACTTTATTAAAGTATATAAAGATGTGCCTTGATGAGTTGATTAGCCTAGTATATTCAGAATTTGAAATCTGCAAAGTTTCACCCTTCATAAATCCCTTTTAGTCTTCCTGGATTCACTAGGGAGGACCCTAAATTAGGGTTTGAGTTTCCCGGAGCTTCACCCAACCAAAAATCTTGATCCAAATCTCTAAACTTCGATTTTTCCAAGGATCCTCCAGCTATTTCCTCAGATTTCAAAAATTCCTATTTTTGTGGAAACCCTAAATGTTAGGGCAAAAAATGAAAGTGCCGAGAATTGAATTCTGATTGGACAGAAAGATGTGCCTTGATGAGGAGAGTCAATATACTCTACTGCATTTCAAGATCTGTGGAGAGAAACCCAATAAATAGGAAACCCTAGTTTCCACAACTGCATAGTGTCTTCTTCTTAGGTTAGCTCTAATACCATGTTAATTTTTTAGCATTAATTAAATATAATCTAGGATCTCTACTGAGAGAATAACATGTACAACATATCAAGTATAACAATGCATATCAATCACACCAAGCAATCACATGAGACAATAGACACAGAGAGTTTCACTGGGGAATAATATCAAGGTGAAAAACCCCACAACTTCCTCACAGATAGAAAGAGCAATGATACAACCAAAGTACACAGAGATAGTCCTCCTAGCAGTTGAACCTCCTCCTCCACTAGTGCACCACTTTCTGAGTAGTGTAGAAGTGAATAATGAGATGATCAAATAGAGTGCCTCCCACACTCTATTTATACATGACCTGACCTACCTAATAACCTAGCAGGGCCAACTTGTCTAACTCAGTCTAATAACCCATGGTTATACTAATCAGGGCCGACCCCACAGTTGGTGGTCTAATAACCCATCACGACACTTGTCAATACAAATGACGACACTTCTGTATAGAGGAATAATAACATCTCTACAGGAGTACAATATACATAGGTGAAATACATTCTGAAGTTACATATACATCAACAAACTAGAATATCCCAAGATCCTAGATCCAATGTTTATACATAAACTTGAAAATTTAGGCATCGGGAATGTGGGAAAAACCGTTGTTTTGAAGGATAATTGATGATGAGAATGTTTATTAGATAATAGTTATCGATTGAGCTCTTCCATTCAAGGAGTACAATTAGGATTACTTAATTAAAAAATTCATAACCATCTCCTATTCATGCTAATATCCTTGAATCTTTCCATTTTTCAATCACATCTTGGATCAATAACCTCAAGAAAATTGCTCATTAGTTTTTTTATTGTTATAGTCAAATTCCATGCCTTTTCCTCTTTATGCCATAGGAGACCACCATGGAAAAAGAATATTGGAAAGTTTTCCAAAACCCATCTTCTTTTCAATAAAGGCTTCCAATATACTAACCAAGCAAATCTCTACTATTTCTTGTTCAACCTATTATCTAGCATAACTCTTAGCACTTACATATTAGTGTATACAACACAAGAAGGCATCCTTTATCTTCACTTTAGTCCCTTAGGCATTCCCTTCCTCTCAATTCCCTTCAATATGGCCAGTGTGAGCCAAAGAACAATCTACTTATAGGTTAAATTCGTTTCTAGTACTATGAAGCTTCATGGACATGGAGTTTATGGTTCCTTGGACAACCTAACAAGCTAGCAATGTTTACGGATGTAAAGTGGTATCTATATTCTCTCCAATGGCATCTACTCTAAGCTGGAATTGTTTCTTTCATCTCTCCATGGTTCATATGAGAGTTTCCAGGATGAGTTTTCTTCCTTCAAATCCTTCTTTTCTCTCCAAGAACTCTTTTTTCTGAAGCTTTTCTCTCCCCATTTGAATTTCCCATACATGAGTGAGAGAATTAGTGTGAGTAATGAGCCTCTCCTATAGCATGTTATTTCTTCCTCTAAAATAGGAGGTATTTAAGTTACAAAATATGAGCTAGACGCTATTTCAAAGGATTATTATGTTCTCATATTCATAGTTTCCCTTTCACATAACTAGATTCTCAATTTAGCATAAACTTAAGGATAAATGGGAATAACTCGATCAAATAAATGAGACTTTGATAGGTTAAGGAACCTTCATAAGATATAGGTCATTTCCTATTGGAGGCCCTTACTTTTTCGCCAGGGTGGACTCATAGCCCCATCAATGTCCTCCCCATAAGTTAGTCTTTGAACCTTTCTCAACATTACAATGATCATTTGTCAATTTTTATAATCACCATGGCATCTACCTCATGGTGTTAGGAAATTTACATAATAAATAACAATATAATTACAAAATAAGCAATAGCAAGTTAAAATGGTCAATACTAGGGTATTAGAGGGATCCCACGCTTATGCTCTCATCCCATCACTCACGCCCAATACTAACACATTTGAATATTTTGTAGAGGGAGAGTCCACACCCATGGCCATCCCACAACTCATACCCAACACTACAGAATTTAGATATTTAGGAGAAGGGGATCCCACACATATTCTGATATCTCATAGCGCATGTCCATATTGACCCACACTACAATTTTTTTAGGGATTTGGGAGTGGTGGGATCGCATACCCACCATGCTTTCAAAATGGGCTGCGAGAAAGACAAAAAGGGGCGTTCACATGATAAATACAATTGATGAATAGATGAAGCCTAAGAAAAGACTCATATGGAACTAAAATCAGCATGCCACTATCTATGTATGCATGATTGTGTTTATTTTTGTGGAAACAAAGATTGTATCTATTTTTAATCTAACAATTTTTATACGTTAAGAGTCATGGTTGGTTCATATATATTTTCTATGATGATTTCAGTGAGTGCATCTATATTCAAAAAATTTATATACAAAATTTGAGTACATGTACATGTTTGGGGTGTTTTAAAGTAGTCCTATCCTCATCTCTTTGGATGTATGTCTCATGTATCATTTTATTGATGGACTTACAAGCCTATTTTAATATCTCACATTGGATTAATATATTTTTTGATAAAGGTCATTTTTTTTCTTGGATGATGAGTGATCCAAGTGGATATCGGTGGCGACCCACCTCTTCCTACTTGCTCAAAATATCCTTCTGGCAATTTTGGAAAATTACTATTTTTAGCAGTTTTTCGGGTCCTGAACTTCCGGAGCCATTTTGAGGCCCTAAAAGATGTTTTTTCGGCATCGAATTCTTGAGAAAATATGGGTATTGCGTGCCTGCCTTTTTCACGTGCCAGACTCAATATTTGCTGACCCTTTTTGTAGTCATTGAATAGATCTTTCCAACGAGCTATTGTACGCCCCAAACGAAGATCGTACGTAAGAGTTACAACCCCAGGAAGTTGATGTACTAACTTACCCAAACGACGCCCACATGACTTTTGGCGCTTCGTCTCCTAGGGTTAGGTTTCTGGATGTTTGGGATTCTTTCCCTCATGCTTATGATAAATAGGCCCTTTCAGCCTCTCTTTGTATTCATCTTGGCACGAATGAGCATAGCGGCCACATCTCTTCTCAAAGATAGCTACTACCATTCCAGTTGTTATATTTTACAGTCTGTTCTATTTCCGCTATTTAATAGAATGTGTGTTTATTGTATCATTGTGTTCTTTGCAATATATCTCTGTATATGATTCTGTATATGAGATCTTATTTTGTTCCAACATAAATCCGGATCAGTGGTATCAGAGTGGTCTGCTCTTTGATTGTTTCTCGGTGCATGTCCTTGACAAGGTCAGGATATAGAGAGTTGGGTCTAAAACTAGTTTCACTTGGGTAAGACCACTCTCGCCGCCCCAAACGGCCTCCCATGGTGGAAGAAAAGAGAGACGACGGAGCAGCAGATCCTATCAAGTCGTTGCTCGAGGAAGCCCTCGCACGATAGAGGAACGAGACGATGGATAATTTTGCCCAGATCCTTCGACGCATGATGATGACAACAGATACACCTTCGACAAGCAGCCGTTTCGGAGATGCGACTCCCTTCAAGGTACAAGTTAACTTTGATATCCCTTTATTTGAATGCTAGATCGATGTCGATGCCATAGATAAATGGTTGAATCTACTAGAAGGGTAATTCTCTGTCCACAATTTTTTCGACAGGGAAAAGATCGTCTTTGCGCTCCTCAACACCGTTCCCCATGTCAAAAATTGGTGGGAAACTTATTGTGAGAAAAACTCATCACACGAGTCTGGATTGTTTGAATATTTTAATCCCACTTGGGCCTCTTTTATGGATGTCGTCAAGGAACAATATTACCCTGTTGGAAACTATGATGACCAGTACACAAAATGGACCATTCTGCACTAAGAGAGGGACCAAACGGTGTCAAAGCACACCAACAAATTTCATACCTTGCGCACAAAGCTAGGTATCAAGGACTTTGAGTGACACCTAGTACTGAAATATCGCAGTGGCTTACACCGATACATACGAATAGAGATGGATTTCCTAGAAATCTCTTCACTCGGATCCGCCTATCGATATGCTGTCAAAATTGAGCAAAATTTTTAGCAAAAGAACAAGCGTGACTTTGGACCTACACAGAAGCAGGGCAAGGAAAACTCTGGCTCGCAGAACATGGGACAGGGAAAGGACAACCAGTCCCAACCACAGGCGAAGAAGGGTAACGAAAAGACAAAGAAGGACACTGGGAAGTGGTGCGAGTTCCACAAAATCCCCTTGCACAACACTGATGAATGTCGCTCAAAACAGTCATTGGTGGCTGAGATCAAAGCTTCATAATCAGATCCCAGTTCCAATTCTGACTCAGAACCTAATTTCACAGCCGCACGGAAAGGGAAGCAGATCATTGATGTAGAACCCAGTGCCGTTGTTGCCACCACACAGATTCAACCAGAGGAATTTGAAGAGTCGGAGGCAGAGGAGTGCCTTTTCCACTCACAGATGTGGGTGAAGGGAATTCCCCTACACTTTGTTGTGGACAGTGGCAACCAGAAGAACTTGATCTCAGCAAAATTCATCAAGAGACTAGAGCTACCGATAACACCACACCTACAACCATACACCATTGGATGGCTAAGCTAAGGACGAGGGATCCACGTCAGCCACGAATGTCTCCTACCATACGGCATCAAGCCCTTCGAAGATGAGGTATTGTGTGATGTGGCCTCACTTGAAGTATGTGATGTTCTTTTAGGACAGCCATATATGTGGAAGTGTCATGCTGTATATGAATCATGAGCTCACAGTTTCATTGTCAATTTGGGAGGACAACTCTATCGGATACGAGAGATAGTTGCGCCTACCCCAACCAAGAAGGGCAGGAAGATAATCTCCCACACTGAGAAATTTTCCCTATTCGCAATTGCCACTAAAGGAGAACATCGGATCACAGAGACATCCACAACCTCTTCCCATTATCCCTCTACTCAATATAAACAAGGAAAATAGAAGTTCAGTGCAGCATCGCCTATTTGAGTACCTTTGCAGTGTAAGGCCACGCATTCAAGGTGCTCCCCCAAAAAGAAACCATCCACTCCAGTGCAGACCAAGGTTACCAAAACCACCAAAAATGTTGAACAGCTCCAGCACATCCAGCAACAACAATTACAACCCTCCAAAGATTTCAAAGAAAGGAAACCTTTTCGCTTCAGCAAACACCGCACCAGGAGCTCAACTCAACACACGGTTCGACATATGATAAGCGATTTAACGCAATAGATACCATTGCTTCCTAAGGAGGGAGGATTGATACAGGTGGATATAGGTGGTGACCCACCTCTTTCTACTGGCTCAAAACAGTCTTCTGGCAATTTTGGCAAATTACTATTTTTAGCAGTTTTTCGGGTCACGAACTTCCGGAGCCATTTTGAGGCCCTAAACGACGTTTTTTCGGCATCGAATTCTCAGGAAAATACGAGTACTGTACGCCTATAATTTTCACATGATGACCTTGATGTTTTCTGACCCTTTTTGTAGTCATTGAATAGATCTTTCCAACGAGCTATTGTACGCCCCAAACAGAGATTGTATGCAAGAGTTACAACCCCGGGTAGTTGATGTACTAACTTACCCAAACGGGGCCCACATGACTTTTGGCGCTTCGTCTCCTAGGGTTATGTTTTTGGATGCTTGGGATTCTTTCCCTCATGCTTAAGATAAATAGGCCCTTTCGGCCTCTCTTTTTATTCATCTTGGTATGAATGAGCATAACGGCCACATCTCTTCTCAGAGATAGCTACCACCATTCCAGCTGTTGTATTTTACAGTCTGTTCTATTTCCGCTATTTAATAGAATGTGTGTTTACTGTATCACTATGTTCTTTGCAATATATCTCTATATATGATTCTGTATATGCTATCTTATTTTGTTCCTGCATAAATCCGGATCAATGAGTTTAAAATCATATGGTGGGTTCTTGGTTTATGATGAGTGTCATCCATAATCCCTATAGTCATTTATATTTATGGACAATGGTGCTTTTTATCCTCATTTCTTCATTAAGGATAGAATGAATATCAACAGTGTGCCCAACCTTGTAAGTTCATATATATGACACTTGTATGAAAAACATTTGTTTTATTATGTCTATGTCATAGTTCAATTTTTTCATGGTTGATGAGCCCTAGAGTATTTGTTCAATGCATAACACTCTAGCAAGTAAATGCTAGTAACGGCATGCATATTCCACATCCATTCTAATGATTCTATTTATAGGACATGCAATATTATTTGGGGCCTATGCATTTCCCATTATCCATGGTGAAACATAATTTAGATCCTATGACCTTTTTTCCCATTCTCAACCCATGAGAATGGTGTTGATCCATATATGATGAGAAAAACCTCATAATGGCACCCATATTTCACTTGTGGTGAAGAAATACAATTAAATGGCCCGTGTAGTGGTTTCAAACTCTACTCATAACATATGAATCCTAAATGTACCTTTTAGTCCCTAAGACATTTGTTTCCATCCTTAAAACATGGCCCTAAGACCCATCCTTGCTGTGAAAATCCTTATAATGGCACCAATATTACACTCATGAGACAAATATTCCCTTTATAGGGATTTGAATTGTGGCTTGAGACCTTATAGATATGTTCTTTATAAGTGTATTTTAGGCCTCAAGAAAAAAAATTCATCCTTGGATTGTGGCTAAGGCCCCATGACTCATCTCTAATACATAAAATATCATAATGGCTTGGATATTACATACATAGGAAAAATATTACCTCTACAAAGAATTGGTTTGGGACCTATTCATGGGCCATGAGCTCTATAATCATATTTCCTGTAATATGATCTTGGTATTCCTTCTTGTACAATATCGAAGGCTCCGCAACCAATTTTTCATTTCAAAAACATTGTAATGGTTGTGATATTACATGTATGTTCCCTAAAATAATCTTTTAAGAATAAATACATATTTTTTCAACCTCAAAACATGGCCATAGCCCCAAAACCCAACCATTCCACACAAAACCTAAATCAAAACCTTGTAAGAGTACTCCTGTTACACATGAGGGAAAAATGTTACACATGAGGGAAAAATATTGATTGTATATGGCCAATGTGGTGATTTGGGACCCTATGTATATTACATCAACCCTAAAATACTTTAGGCCCTCATATAGTAGTGCTTATCCGTATAACTTATCTAGTTTAGGAACTTGTGCATGGACTATGAGCTTATGATTTTACTTCTTGTTATATTGTTTCCCATGGATGATCATATACTTGCTGGACTATGCAATTTTGATAGGTTGTTTATATTCATTATATATGCACAAATTGTATATTACCAAAATTTATGAATTAAGTTTTAAGTGATAAAGGGGAAGCCTTGTTTTCACACCAATCATTTAATCGTTAAACAAAATAATTTCTAGGCGCAATGCCATTAGAAATATGGGAAAAAGTCTTGTAGTTAGAGGGGTGTATTAGTCAAAAGTAATTAGTTATAATAGGATTTAAGGAAAGGAGACCTCCTACATCTTTAATGGATTAACTAAGCGGAGAATGTTGTTGTGTTAAAAATGATCACAACCAACTTAGAACTAGATATCCTTCTATATATATGTTGATGCTACATAGCATAAGGCTCATGCTCATATTATATAAAAATATTGGATTAATTAATATTCTATTATGAAATGAGCATAACCATGGTTTTGCATATGCGTGACATAATTGAAATGAGAGGAACACATATATCTCATTAGTTCATTTAATGCAAGTTAATAGATTCTCTACGTAGAACATGATGCTCTTCTTTCATCTTGATACATCTTGGATTTTCTATTGTGAAATATAGTTAATTAGAACACGCATTGAGATACATGGTACTCAAAAGGCATCCATATATCTATTTGAATGCTTTAGGTTCTATTTATCGAAGTGTTATATCTACCAATGTGGCACTTTAATATACAAAGTAATGGCCCTTGTGTTACGGCTTATGGTATTCTCTTTTCTTGTATGAGAGGGAAAACAGTTTTATTTTAACGCTGTATTGAAATATTTGATAAGGGAACGTCCTTATTTGTTACTAAATTATACTATATTCATGTCAAAGAATGTTTAATGAATATCCATTTGGAGTTTAAACCATATTCATGGAAAATAAATTAATTTTAGGATTTAAGGTAACAAACAATGCAATATTATATTTAGATCATTGTCTTTCTCTATTAGGCCACTGTAAGGAGTTAAGGAGTTCAGAGCTCTCAACATATATTGTTTTTAGTAAGGTTCTGTATATATACACTCTTCTGTGTGTGTTATGGTATTTATTTAGGAAGTTTGTACTCCATAGGCCCAATGAGAATGTAAGAACAAATCTAGGATGGAATTGAAAGGAGAAACATTGATCATCATTGGTATCTCAATCATCCTAAGAGGATATGATATTCAATTCTTGACCATTTGAGAGGGAAAACTCATAAATATCATCCATAAAAAAAATGAGCAGTCAAAAAATAAAATTCAATTCTCAGATAGCCCAATGTTGAAGGGAACTTGGAAAATATGCTATGTGTCAAGTCTTTGGCGGGGATTAGTATTTTGCAAGCAGTTCCATGAATACTTGTTACATTATGATGCATTAATTTTGAGCCATGTGCATCACTAACATTCTCACTTTATTTTCAAAGTGTTTTCATTACTCATTGTTTATCTTTCACTCACCATTTCTTAAGGGTTTGATCTTTAAGCCATATTCTAGTTTTGAGTTGAGTTTTACTTTTTCTTTTCATTTCATAATTAGATCTACATTCCACTTTTACTTTTCATTGTGGATGCTAGGTTTTGTCAATTGTCTTTGTTTCCTTAAAGGAAAGTTGTAATTTAAATTCATTAATTTTAGCCTATTGGTTATGGTTGACTATGCATTTTATTTCCTAACCCTTTTCTCTCACTTTGGAAACAACATGCAAAAAACATATCCCTAAAGAAATGTGCATAACTTTCATGGTTTATGTGTTGAAATAAAGGACCTTTTCAAGATAAAGTATGGAAACTTTCAAAAGAGTGGCATTTACTAGGCCGTAACATGATAGAGTGACTAATTATTGGTTATCCTTGCGTGTTTATTGGTGGGAAAGTCTCTTATGCTTGGGGATCCACCCATACACTAACTTTTTTCTCACATTAAGGATGGAAAGTTCGATTCTATAGGCTATAAACCAAAATGGATTATTTCAATTATCTAGTAGCAACAAACCAATAAAAAAGTCCTACTAGTTAGTAGCCATACCCTATTAGGATGTAAAAGGTCGCCACTAGCCCCATCCACCAAATTCTAAGAATTTGTTAAGTTAAATGGGAGGGAATGGGAAAGAAAGGATATTCAAATCATGGGACATGGAGATATCTCCATTGGGGTTAGGGATGATCCCTAGTAGAATATCAAGGTTTGTGATGCCATGATGACTCTAATGGGGCAATGGATGCTCACAAGTAGTGCAGAATCACCTAAGGGATAATATATGCGTCTTGTAAAAATAATTTTATATATTATATTTATAGGCCCTATGTTGAATATTTCATCCTAAATCATTGGTATAATTTAAGGAAATATATATCATAATCATTAACACTCTTCGCACAATTGATCAACTACACTAGCTGGCATGCAAGCAACACTAGTAAATCTACTATCGTGAAAGGTTTCAAGTACCTACTTCACGCTTATTTTAGAATGATATTGAATGATCGTGAATGTAAGAAAGTATTTACTTGCATTTCATGCTCATAATTCAAAGGGAACTAATAGTTATTTTTTCTTTTCCAAATGTGTCAACAATTGTTGAGGCATCAATAGCTCCCCAAGCCCACCATCTTAGTGCCCCTGCTTTAAATTTTTTACAAAACATTTCGATTGCTTCATCAATTAACTATATTTTCCTAGTTACTCATTCAGCATCTCTAACTTGAATGGATTATTATTGCCTAGCTATGTGTTTTTTTGTTCTACTTCATATTCTAGTCATGATTGAGTATGATAGTAGACTTGTCAAATTTGTTTCCATTGCAAAGTGGCTCAAATTGCATGAATCACAGTTACATGTATTTATTTGCCTCTTGGATTTTGATGACTAACCATGACCTATGAGAGTGTGATATAGATTCACTTGGATTGATTTTATCATCTACAAGGCACATGCTCACTCATAATGGTTTCTTAGAAAGAATTAGCACTTCTTCCAAGTTCTTAGTACCAGGTGATCTACTAGATGTCAATAAATTATTTTCACAAGATAAACTTTATGAGTTGATGATGGACAACACAAATTTTATCTAGCACCTTGAAATCCCAAATAAAATAGATGTGAAAGGAGTTGATATAACTAAATTAAAACCTATGATGGGTTTTGTACGATTACAAACACAACTCACCCACCAAAATCTAAATTCAAAGCCCAAATGTACAATAATGTACACTGATGATTTCCCATGAAAATAGGTAATTGAGAATATCTCATCAGTCATGAAATCTATTAACGTGGTGTTTTCTAAGGTTATATGATCATTCATTGAAAATATTTTCCTATTCTCTCTTCACTACAAAAGATAACATCTTGCTGGAATATCATATCGACAAACCACAAGTTTGTTAAGACAAATTTAAGACAATGTTTCAAATTAAAATACCTTCATTGATGCATCGCACAAAGACATATTTTAGAAAGAGCAAGGAAGTTGACACTATGACAAGTTTGATTTGGCCTTAGTATTTTCTTTAAAGAAATTTTCACATTTACATAATATTTTGGAAACTTGCATCCATAATTTGTTTTTTTGGAGCAACACAGCACAACCAAATGTATTTTTGTTTGCGACATAGTGCAAAAAAATATATTTTTAAGTGCGATAAAAAGGAGAAATGTTTTCTTACATGTGACACAAAAGAGAAAAGTTTCCTGGCATGCAACAAAAAAGAGAAATGCTTGCTGACATGCGACAAAAAAGAGAAATTCTTGCTAACATGTCACAAAAGAAAAATGTTTTCTTACATGCGACACTAAAGATAAATTCTTGCAAATGTGTGACACGAAAGAGAACTTCCTATCGATGTGCAATGCAAAAGAGAAATGTTTTCCAACATGATACACAAAAGATAAATATTTTCCTGGAATTGGTAAAAAGAGAAATGTTTGCCGATGTGTGGCACAAAAGAGAAATGCTCGTCGATGTGTGATGCAAAATATGGAAATGTCTAACTTGAAAAGTCATTTTTGGGTTGAAATGTTGCACTTGAAATGTTATTTTTGGCAAGAAATGTCAATGTTTTATCAAGACGTCGTACTTGAAATGTCATTTTTTGGCTGAAATTGTGAAATGTGACCTCATAATTTTGGTTATAACATTTGCCTCTGACCTCTATTTTGAGAACTATTTATACCATTGAAAATGTATTCACAATATCTACAACTGTATATTATAAGTTTTCTCATGGGTGAGTGCAAGCTAATGAGGGTCACTTTTGTCGTGTAAGATGCAAGACAAAACTGAAAAATCATGCATTCCTCAACTTACTTGGATCTTTTGATATACTTGCGAAAGATATGTTGCATTGAGTAAAAAATATGAAATGTAGGAAATTGAATCATGTTTCCAAATATATAAGTTTAATGTATTGAAAATTTACATAACTATGTCAAATTTCATATTTTCTAGCAGTCACTTTTTTTAGGGGGGGGAATGCTAAGGTATATGTTTTTGTGGGTGCAGACTTTGAGTACCTAAATGATGATTTCGAGCTACAAAAATTGATATACATGTAGAGAGCATGCAACACTAGTGCAACAATATTTTTCCAAAATTAAATGTTTATTTTTTTGTTTTTTTAATTATCTAAGTGATCAAACCTCAAGAATGGTACGCCAAATGTGGGTGCATCATTTGAAGCTCTAAATGCAATCATTTCGACTTCGATTTTTTCTAGCATGTAGAGTTCAGTGTCTACTAGTGCAACATACAATGGTTTTGAAATGAAAAAGCTATGGAAGAAACAAAAACAACATGTTTTTTTAACTTAAGGAGTGATGATACAAGAAAATTAGGAAAAAAATATAAAAAAAATATTTTCTTAAACAAATTACATATTTGGAATCTGCATAAAAATTATATTTATGCCTAAAATTTCGTAAAAAATGGTTGTGTATGCCATGTTGTAAAGAGTGGTGAAAGACATTCATATTGAGAAAAATGGTGGAAATGCTCAATTAGCTATGGTTTAGCACATTCCATAGCACATGTTTGGTAAGTCTGAACCAACCACATAGAACTGTGGATGACATGCGTGCATTTGAAGAGGCATGTTTTAGGTGCTAAGGAATGCTCGGACGTTATGTTTAAATTCAAATTTGTATTCCCATGCTTGGTGTCAACAAAAACGCTCTAGCATTTTGGAGTTACAAAACACTCTAGAGTTATAAACCACATAAACTATGTGTTAAGTGTTGAATGGAGATAAGGGGTGAGAGAGAGAGGGGATACGGGGGGAGTGGGGGAAGAGACATAAATTTATGGAGGTGGAGAGAGAAATGACGAGGTATAAAATTAAATTCCTTAACCCATAAGCCCTAAGGCCCAAAGAACCTAAATCCCTAAACCCCTAAGCACCTAAGACCTTGACACATAATCCCTTGCCACTTTAACCCCTTGACACTTAATCCTAACCTTTTATAACTTACACTAGTATAAAATGAGAAATTAATGACTAAAAAAGTGACTAAAATTCGACTATAAATGACTATTTTTGAGTCGGTGACTAATAGTATCCGATTTCCACTATCTTATCGCTAGTCGTATTTTACTAGTCATTAATTGGTTGACTTATTAGTCATTGATAGTCACTGATTAAGTCATTGATTTAGTCATTGATACTCACTGATTTAGTCATTGATTTAGTCATTGATTGTCACAATTAATGACCAAATATACGACTAAATAAACTACTAGATGATAACATATTAATGACTAAGCTAAATACGACTAAACGTTAGTCGCGCTACAAGATACTGGAAATTAGCTACTAATAGTCGTATATATGCGAATTTAGTCATTTTCTTATTCACTAATTTATGATAGGGTACAGAGGAATCAAACCACCAATCTCCTGCCTATAATTAGGCAGGTGCTCTACCATTGAGCTAGCACCCTTTAAGAAGTTGTTATTGCTTGACAATGATGATATTCAAACAAATTTTGCATGGGAACAAAATGAATGTCAAACATATTCAAGAATAATGTTTCAAGTACTAAAACAATTCTAAGATATAGCAGTTCAACTGTGACAATGATGAAAATTAAAAGAAGAATGATCTTACAAACTAGGTATGAGTACAATAATCCATGGCTGTACAAATTGTCAGGAACAAAAGCAAGTTGTTGCCCTTCATAGAAAGAAAAGAATACAAGATCCAACTTGCAATAAATTTATTTTAATTGTCTATCAATTGTTGATCTCTGGACAGCTAGAGACATTTTCCTGTCTGAGATCCAAACTACATACAATTATCTTCAACTTCACTTCTTCAAAACTAGTTGCAGTAAAAATTATTCTAGGAATTGCCTTATGAGCAACAACCACTTTTTTGAACAACATGTTTCCCTTTCATTTGTAGAGTAGTAGGTCTACTGCTATTCATGGCAGGCTGACTTTCCATCCTGCAATACAAAATAAATGGAGTTAAGTTAATAGTATTTCATAGAAAATAGAAAATACAATCTCCTTAAAAGCAAGATGTCACAATGAGGACTCTATCTAGGATGCTCTATTCTAAAGTATAGGGGAGGTTGTTTTGTTGAAAACCCTCTTTCAAGGCTACGCTGCATCTTAGGAAAGAATTCCATGTAGAAAGAGAAACATATCAGTCTCTCTGTGGTTCAACAATTTCGTGAAAACAAGGCTTTAACTAAGCCAACCAACCAAGGAGACCCTTTTAGAAGTGAATCTCAATGCGTCAGGACTGAACCTGCTCAACATAATAGATTAGAAAATCATATTCAATGATATAAAATATCCGCTTTCTCAAAATAATAGAACAGAGAAAGCCATAGCAAGAGACCGATACAGCAAAACTATGAATGTTTTTCAAAACACAACTTTCTATTCTTGATTTTGCAATAACCCTTGCCAATACTACCGTGGACTTTTAACTCAATTGTTGTTAAGGAAGACTTGTTTATACCACTACTCCTCCTTTAAACTACTGCTACTTTGTTTTGTCTTGCAAACTGATAATGGTTAGGCTTACTGTAAGGGTTATTTAAAACCCAATTTTGTCAAACACTTCACTTTCTATCTACTGTAACATACTATTGGAGTCTAGAGGCTTGAAGATATATTGTGTGGAATATTTTGGTTTTGATATTTCGTTAAACACTTCCTCTACCCACTAAATTCTTCACAACTTAGTTCAAATATGATTCTTGCACTCTCCTTTAAAGCTTCCAATTGTGTTTTCAAGGCATAGTAACTTGTGGTTTCAAGGTTAGGGCCATGTATGATATAGAGATAATTTAAATATTCATATCTTAACAACAAAACACAAATACACAAACTGAAACAGAAAATGAGAAGCAACAATACAAGGACTGATATATAATAAGAATTCACTATTGCATGCCTGGAAGTGTTTCCTTTTACTGAGATAAGTATACTTGTCCCTTTATAGAAGATGTTGATGATAACAACCTTCCAAATGATGTAAATCATTGCTACTTATTCAAACAAGAGTTGGATAAACCTAAGAAGGAGATCTGAGTTCTTTTTGCACCCCTCCTATCTCAAATATGTAATCCCTTGAGTGTTGTAGAAGACACCACTAGTTTAGAGATTTAGGCTAAGAAATATTGAAGGTATTTCAGTCTTTCAATAGTCTGAAGAAGTTAAATACAATCTGATATAAAATCTAGTAACCCTCTGCCTATAGGAAATTGTCTCCTCTGGAAAAACGCAGCAACAACTATGCGCATGAAATATTTCCATAAATATTTGTAGGTCATGTTTGTTTCAAATGAGGCTAAAATCAATTATTATGACATCCAACACTCTTTATTCTGCTGACAGAGATGAAGGTTCAGTAAGTGGCTTCCTGTAGATTGCTTTATCACCACTTAACTTTATCATAAAATAGTAGGATCATAGAAAAAGTAGAATCTCAATCAGATTCATTAGGATTTGCCGCCACAGTTTTACACCATTACACACAATTGAAATTAGGGAGTCAAACAAACATCTAACATCACGATTGTATAATATAGGCACTTTTTAAAGGTTGGAAAACATCATAACCAAGAAGCATATTATCTAGATGTAAAAATTAATCCCATTAAGCCATCCACTGAGTTTTTCATTCATGCTCTTGTTTTCCCCACCCTAATGGCATATCAAAGGGATGAGTACCACCGCGAGTGCTAGGAAAATTTGGAAGAATATGTACCCTAAAGTCCTGGCACTTCAACAAAAGGAAGGTTACAGTCTTACTAGGAAAATCCATGGCCTTATATATGTATGCCATTGGAGGCTCTTCCCTTTCAACCAGTGTACAAACCTTAACCAATTGCATTAATATGCCAATAGCTTCATTTGCTTCCCTTCAGAAAAAAACCATTAAATACAAGCAATGCAACCTCTATACCAAATTATTTCTATTTTATTTTTACCTTTTTCCACTCGTCACTCACACATATTCTCCTAAGGTGCAATTTTTGGACACAAATGAACATAAAGAAAGAGAATTTGTGGCAAAGATGGTTATTCCAAGGTGAACATGCATGCCATTTTCAATGTGTTTCCTCATTAAGTTAAGGACCCATACATGATTGATTATACATTAATTTTTATATGGAAAAGTCATGAAAAATGATGGGATGGCAGGACCACTCTCACAATTAACACTACAACCATTCCTTTTGCAACTAGTAGATGCACTTCTACAAAGATTCACCTTTATAGACTATGTGGTAGAAGGAAACCTGTCATCCATATCATGAAGACTCACACAATCTCTTCAAAACCTGCATCCACAAATTTAAACAAATATTAGACTAAAATTGGTAAATTTGATAGAGATGTAGCAGTTTCTAAATGAAATGTCAAAACTTTTGTGATATATCCAAATCTTCCTCATCTCTACTTATACATTGACAAATAATGTTAGGAATCTCTGAGACAAGTCCATGGAAAACACCATTTTTGTTAAATAACATTTCTCAATAGAAAGTTAAAATTAATTGATATTATGAAAAATTAACTACAATAATAAGAAATATGATTTACATGAAAGAAACCATGACTAAATTGCTTCATCACTGGAACCCTTTAAGATTGCAGCCTTCAATTGCAAAGCGTTAACCATTTTCTAAGGCAAAGATCATGGCAGAAGAAGCCTTTTTAAAAGGAAAAATAAATATAATTAAAATTACAATTCCACTGGTGATGGTAAACTCCATCCATGGTAGACACAATTTCAGTTGAAAGCCTACCACACAAGGAAACTAATATGACCTTTAGTCATTTGTTTATAATAAAGGTCAATCAGCCTTTATCATTGAGAAACAAATGGAAAACCCATATAACAAATGAAGTAATAAAATTCAAGAGTAGCATCATATAAAGCAGACGTGACTGGAAGATGCATTAAAAGAAGCATTAGAACAAGATGCTTAAGATATTCAAGACAAAACTAAAATTTTAATACAATATCCACCAGAATTTTACTGTTTCAAGTTTTTCTTTGACCAGAATTAAGCCACCAGAATCAGAAAATACAACCTATTTCATGCTCTAAAAGCACGTAGCTCAAAATATACCATCCTAGATCCAAATATCAGGCTCTATCAAGTGCCGACAGGGATCAAATCTCTCGAGGTGCATATCTCTCTTTAGGTATTGCACTCAAAAATGGGTTTGCACTTTGAGAGATTTGATCCCTCTCGGAGCTTGATAGAGCCTGTTGCCAACTAAGTTGTACTTTGTTGGATTATCAAGCAAGCGGGCAGAGTGGAACATGATACATGTTCATTTTTGGTGAATTGATATCCAGCTGGCCTTTTAAAGGCCCCCGTTTTTAAAATTTTCCACATGTCCATGGCCCTGCGGGGTTTGTAACAAAACGTACTAGCATGGTGTTTTGTAAAAGACTTGGTTCCCTAAGACTTTTTGGCTAGGTCAGGTATTCCAAGGAGTTTTTTCACCTATCTATTATGTCTTGCATTAGTGCATAACATAATTAATGGGTTTTTCTCCTGCTCCTCCAAAGCTGGAATGCGTGGGGAGGCTGACGAGCCTTAGGGGATTGTTAAAGTCTATGGGTCAATGTATATGAACATGCTAGGCATTAATTTTGAGTCATATGGACATGTGCTAAGTCCCCCTAGGTTGTTATTAATTTTCGGCAAGTTTTAATATTTCCGTAAATTGGGCCATTTTTTTAATGGTTCAATTAAAAAATTTTGTAATTGGCCTATCTGGGGCATCTGGAGGTATTTTTTGCCTTAGGGGTGCTCGTTTTCTAACTCAGAGCACCCCCTAAACCCCTAAACCCACTTTTTCTAATGTTTGGGTGCTTCTACCTTGGTCAAAATCAAAAAAATCAAAAAATCCCAAAAAAGTCATAAAAAAATCAAAAAAGTGAAAAATGACTTAAAAAAATATTTAATTTTTGGAGAGATTTTGGGGTCTGATTTCGACCAGCATGGTTATAGGAGTGCTATGGGCTGATTTTGTGCCGTTTGGGCAGCCCCAAACAAGGAGAAACTCATGGCTAAGATGAGGGGCGCACTTCACTAGATGAGGGGGCGCACTTGCTATTTTGGCAGCCCGCGTGTTGGGGAATGGGCAGCATACTTTGTGCTGCTACATGGGCACCTTTAGTGCTGCATATGGGGCAGCTAAAGAGGTGGAGTGGGCAGCCCTATCCCCTCCACCATTTGTGCCACCACTCCACCTCTCACTCCCTCACTAGGTGCGCCCTCCCTCATTGTTTCCTCTATAAATTGAAGAGTGCTCTCCATTGTTCACAGAGTGAGAATTGGAGCAGCTAACTTATGATTGTAATATTTTTGTCATTTTGAATAAAAGAAGACTTTGGAGGTCAGCTTGTGGTGTCTTGGTTACATGTGGATGAAGTATCTTGATCTCTTTTCCAAGATGACTTGTGCATAAATCTTATTTTTCAAGGGTGTGGTTTGCTCATCTATGAGATAAGTTGTTTGTCAAATTTGTTTATTTGTAGCAGCTTAGTTTCTTATGAGTATATATATCTACACTTAATCTTTGTTTGGTAAGATCTGTGATGTGCAGGTGTCTTCTTGAGTTGGCAAGAAGCAGGATCTTGTTTGTTTCCGCTTTTTACTAATTGTTATTTGCAGATATAGTCCCTTCAAACATCACTGAACCATCTTCAAAGCTTCGATTTTCAACAAGGATTTGTTCCATCTCTCTCTCTCTCACTTATAAAAATTCAAATTTTATGTTTACTAGTACTTTCTTTTCAAAAAACTAGTTTAAAGTTGTCAAAATCTTTCAAATTTTTTCTAAAGAAGTATTAGATCTGATTGCAAAGTATTATCTGGCTGCCATAGAGCTGATAATTTGCAGCCATTAAAGGGCTAGCAAAGATCCCAAGTAGACAAGCTCCATAGCTTGTTTTACTTGGTTATTTTTGTCATTTTTACTTAGTTTTTAACTTAGAAAATTTTGGGTTTCTTAGGAGGTGTTCCAAAGACACTCTTAAAGTGTTTTTGGGCATCTTGTTCTAATTATTGCTTGCTGGTTTGCAGCAGAAGATGAGCAGGTAGGAGGAAGTGCTGGCAAAATTTCGAGCATCCAGGCGATCCGGAACACATATTTCCATATTTTTCAAAACCGAGCATATTTTTCTATAATTTTGTAAGCCACCAAGTCACATTAAGTAGACTTGGGGCACTTCTCTTTATCATTGTACACATTTTAAACGAGAGCAAGTGGGCTAGCCAGCGCCCATACCCCATCCCCCCAGGGGTGGCCTGTGTCGTCTCATTTTCATGGCGTGATTGTTAGAGTAGTTTTATTTCTTGTTTTCGGCATTAAATAAAATCAATTAGGATTAAAATAAACCTTGTTGGTCCGTTTCACTAGCGGGCCACAAGTTCACTCACAACCTAGCTTTTCACATTTTTTTACAAACTCATAACGCCCCCCTTGCTTTCCCGAAGTAGGGTTGTGTATGAGGGCTTGCCCAAAATACATGCCTGAAAAGAGACTCTTGGGGTTATAAAAAGATAAAATTTGGGTTCTTAAAATTTTATAAAAATATACCAAGGTCCTCTCCCGTATGCTCTGTGGCCAACTTGCAGCTTAGTCTGATCCAGTTGGTACACACCAGAAAGGAGTTGATGACTAGTAATAGGACTTAACACCACCCCAATAAAAAACCCCTTTTGTGAAAATCCGGCACAACACGCAATTTGTTGTCGTGGGCAAATTTCCCAGAAGGCTTGGGATAAAACTGGATAGTGACCTCTTGGAAACCGTTAGGCTTGCCCTCGTTGGTATAGCATCTGAACACCTCCTCGAGACTCCGATCCAGCCTAAAGCCTGAGAGGGAAGCCACACTTCAAATTTCCGGACATGTTCCCCCGTACCTTGCGTATATCGGGAACCCACATGCCTTAATAAAAAAGATCACCATCACATTAAATTTTAAAATAAACCAAGAACACTCCACAACATTTACTTTTTCTGTTTATGCATTTGTTATTTGACTCCATAGCAAGGCACTGGTCCTGATGCAAATTTCATTTTATTGTTGACTAGTATGCAAGTGAATGATGATTATTTTTAAATGGGAGTAAATGATAAATGATGTTTTTATTTGAAAAAAGTATATGTTGTCTGTCTTGGTTGCAAAAGTATTTTTTCTAACTCATAGATTAGAGGCTTTAGTTTCTTTTATTTTTTAGGGTCTACCCCCCTTGGCTTCGCTAGGAAAGCCTAGACGGAGGAGTCGAGTCCCAAGTGACAGCACTTGACTCTGACTTGCCCCCAAGGCCACACCAGCAGCTTGAAGACTTCTGCTGCGTTTTCCCAGGTGTGGAACCAGGCGGCAACATTTTGGCGCCGTTGCCGGGGATAAGTCTTTTTTATTCCCGGAATACGACTTTTGAGTTTTCCTTTTTTGTTTTTGCTTTGTTTGATGAATCTTTAGATTAGATTTTTTAATTTTTCATCTGGCGACTCCACTAACCTTTTTTCTTTTATAAAATTTCAAAGAAAAGCAAAAATAGAATTCTTTGTGAGATTATTTAATATGCATATTTTTATTCTCACATGGCGACTCCACTGAAGGGATAAAACCCTTTGTTTCTCATATAGTTTGTTGAGACTGCTTGTGTGTAGATGAGTCCATCCATTACAGTAAAATCTATAAAGACTCACCTTTTGACAACTCCACTGATTCAGTACCAGGTATATCCCATGGTCATTTCAAATGCAAGCTATTGATCTTTGAAAATGGATGATAAAGAGTCTAGTGAGCATATTTCCGATGCACATCCTCCCATTGACTTCTCAGACATCCCTGGTTTCCCTAATTATCATGATGGCGAAGATGTATCTGATTATCTACCGGTCTTTTGGGGAGATGATGATGATGTAGAAACCCGGCATGTCTTTTCTTTTCTTAAAGTTGTGGCTAACTTCAAAGTCTTATATGAAGATAACATAATGGAGATGTTTGTTAGTACATTACAGGGACCTGTTTATCAATGGTATTTTAAAGAGCTTCCAAATAAATGTATTAACTCTCTTTCGAGCCTCCTTAGAATATTTATAAGGCAATGGCATAATAAAGGAGCTAGTATGGAGCACTTGGATAGGATCCTTAGAAGGTACTTTCTCTTGTTCATACCTTGGATTGAGTATCATAAGGAAGACCCCAACTTTCCTCGTATCATCATGACAGAGAATAATAAATATTGGGAGGTGCCTCTAAGTTATATCAATCGTGTTGATCTCCCTATAGCACAATCTGGCTTTGAAAAAGAGATTCAACATGACCCTATCGAAGAGTTCCATGAAGCACCCTTAACTGAAGATTTTGTTGAAAACCATCCTCTTGTCACCATAGCTGAAAACATTGAAAATATGGAGTGTTCTCAAATCTACGATGATGATCACATGTGTGTTTCAGATTTGCCTAAAGAGGAAGCCATTATAGAAGTTGACAAAGAAATTCATGAAGGGTCTTCAATTGAAGATGTTTCAGAAGAGCTTCCTCAAATTGCCATTGAAGATTTGGGATTTCAGGATTACTTTAGTGAAGATGATGATGTTTGTACTTCAAATTCACCTAAGGAAGCAACCATTACAGAAGCCTTTAAAGAAACTTGTGATGATTTTTGTATGATTTGTGATGACACTCCTCCTTTTTCTCCGCATAGTGGTGAAGTCTTGGACAACTTTATACCTTGTAATATCTTTCAAACCAAGCCTTCTGAGGATAAGTATTATGAACATGAGGATGGGCATGGCCAGGGTTGTGATGCAATAGACAAAGACTCCCCCTTCATTTACAAGGATGGGCATGATGATTGTTGGATGGATTTAGAAAAACCCATCTTTGATATATCAGGAGAGGGGAGTGTTGATTTTGAGACCTTGGGGAATCTTGACATGGAAGAAGAACATACAGATACTTCTCATGATCAATCAGAGCCATGCATAAGTATTAGTAATGAAGACTTGGATCAGCAGTATAACGAAGAGTTGGATAGGATGAAATCAGTGGAATGTCAGTTTCAACCTTCATCAGCACATTCTGAGGTTCCTTATGATTTGGAGCAGCTTGGGGCTTATACTTTCACAGAAATAAACTATCAGAAGAACCCTTCAGACCAATATGATGAGGTAGTGGGTCTGCCTTATCATTCCGAGGTTTTTCTCAGCCCTATCCAGTCATGGGTAGAAGAGGCCTGCATGAGGACTTACCATTTGGGCAAGCACTTCAAAGATTTATCATACACCTGTGATCTACCATCCAATCATTCAAACCAGAATTATCATGCAGGTTTGCATTTTCTAAACAAGGTACCCTTGTTTTGGCTGGTAACCAAACACAAGGTTAAAGGTTTTTATATTGATAAAGTGTTAAGATGGTTGCATTGGATTTATCATTTTACTTAGCATTTTATTTTGTTAAGCTTAGAGTAGGAAAATAAGTTCATCAAATGAGCATTTACTTTCAGCATTTCTTTTTCGGTACTTTACTTTTTTATGCTTAGAATTCTTTAGTTTTTGAATAATACAACTTATGGTTCATTTGCCTCTTATAAGAACTTGTGCTACTGAAAGGTTTTCTTGTCAAGTTGAGATGTTTTTACAGGTCATAGAAACCGGAGATTCTGGTATTCTCGTATGCTCTCCTTGCCTGAAGACTGGATCGAGCACACGTCCCGCAGTTGGAGCCAGATGTTGCCAACTAAGTTGTACTTTGTTGGATTATCAAGCAAGCGGGCAGAGTGGAACATGATACATGTTCATTTTTGGTGAATTGATATCCAGCTGGCCTTTTAAAGGCCCCCGTTTTTAAAATTTTCCACATGTCCATGGCCCTGCGGGGTTTGTAACAAAACGTACTAGCATGGTGTTTTGTAAAAGACTTGGTTCCCTAAGACTTTTTGGCTAGGTCAGGTATTCCAAGGAGTTTTTTCACCTATCTATTATGTCTTGCATTAGTGCATAACATAATTAATGGGTTTTTCTCCTGCTCCTCCAAAGCTGGAATGCGTGGGGAGGCTGACGAGCCTTAGGGGATTGTTAAAGTCTATGGGTCAATGTATATGAACATGCTAGGCATTAATTTTGAGTCATATGGACATGTGCTAAGTCCCCCTAGGTTGTTATTAATTTTCGGCAAGTTTTAATTTTTCCGTAAATTGGGCCATTTTTTTAATGGTTCAATTAAAAAATTTTGTAATTGGCCTATCTGGGGCATCTGGAGGTATTTTTTGCCTTAGGGGTGCTCGTTTTCTAACTCAGAGCACCCCCTAAACCCCTAAACCCACTTTTTCTAATGTTTGGGTGCTTCTACCTTGGTCAAAATCAAAAAAATCAAAAAATCCCAAAAAAGTCATAAAAAAATCAAAAAAGTGAAAAATGACTTAAAAAAATATTTAATTTTTGGAGAGATTTTGGGGTCTGATTTCGACCAGCATGGTTATAGGAGTGCTATGGGCTGATTTTGTGCCGTTTGGGCAGCCCCAAACAAGGAGAAACTCATGGCTAAGATGAGGGGCGCACTTCACTAGATGAGGGGGCGCACTTGCTATTTTGGCAGCCCGCGTGTTGGGGAATGGGCAGCATACTTTGTGCTGCTACATGGGCACCTTTAGTGCTGCATATGGGGCAGCTAAAGAGGTGGAGTGGGCAGCCCTATCCCCTCCACCATTTGTGCCACCACTCCACCTCTCACTCCCTCACTAGGTGCGCCCTCCCTCATTGTTTCCTCTATAAATTGAAGAGTGCTCTCCATTGTTCACAGAGTGAGAATTGGAGCAGCTAACTTATGATTGTAATATTTTTGTCATTTTGAATAAAAGAAGACTTTGGAGGTCAGCTTGTGGTGTCTTGGTTACATGTGGATGAAGTATCTTGATCTCTTTTCCAAGATGACTTGTGCATAAATCTTATTTTTCAAGGGTGTGGTTTGCTCATCTATGAGATAAGTTGTTTGTCAAATTTGTTTATTTGTAGCAGCTTAGTTTCTTATGAGTATATATATCTACACTTAATCTTTGTTTGGTAAGATCTGTGATGTGCAGGTGTCTTCTTGAGTTGGCAAGAAGCAGGATCTTGTTTGTTTCCGCTTTTTACTAATTGTTATTTGCAGATATAGTCCCTTCAAACATCACTGAACCATCTTCAAAGCTTCGATTTTCAACAAGGATTTGTTCCATCTCTCTCTCTCTCACTTATAAAAATTCAAATTTTATGTTTACTAGTACTTTCTTTTCAAAAAACTAGTTTAAAGTTGTCAAAATCTTTCAAATTTTTTCTAAAGAAGTATTAGATCTGATTGCAAAGTATTATCTGGCTGCCATAGAGCTGATAATTTGCAGCCATTAAAGGGCTAGCAAAGATCCCAAGTAGACAAGCTCCATAGCTTGTTTTACTTGGTTATTTTTGTCATTTTTACTTAGTTTTTAACTTAGAAAATTTTGGGTTTCTTAGGAGGTGTTCCAAAGACACTCTTAAAGTGTTTTTGGGCATCTTGTTCTAATTATTGCTTGCTGGTTTGCAGCAGAAGATGAGCAGGTAGGAGGAAGTGCTGGCAAAATTTCGAGCATCCAGGCGATCCGGAACACATATTTCCATATTTTTCAAAACCGAGCATATTTTTCTATAATTTTGTAAGCCACCAAGTCACATTAAGTAGACTTGGGGCACTTCTCTTTATCATTGTACACATTTTAAACGAGAGCAAGTGGGCTAGCCAGCGCCCATACCCCATCCCCCCAGGGGTGGCCTGTGTCGTCTCATTTTCATGGCGTGATTGTTAGAGTAGTTTTATTTCTTGTTTTCGGCATTAAATAAAATCAATTAGGATTAAAATAAACCTTGTTGGTCCGTTTCACTAGCGGGCCACAAGTTCACTCACAACCTAGCTTTTCACATTTTTTTACAAACTCATAACGCCCCCCTTGCTTTCCCGAAGTAGGGTTGTGTATGAGGGCTTGCCCAAAATACATGCCTGAAAAGAGACTCTTGGGGTTATAAAAAGATAAAATTTGGGTTCTTAAAATTTTATAAAAATATACCAAGGTCCTCTCCCGTATGCTCTGTGGCCAACTTGCAGCTTAGTCTGATCCAGTTGGTACACACCAGAAAGGAGTTGATGACTAGTAATAGGACTTAACACCACCCCAATAAAAAACCCCTTTTGTGAAAATCCGGCACAACACGCAATTTGTTGTCGTGGGCAAATTTCCCAGAAGGCTTGGGATAAAACTGGATAGCGACCTCTTGGAAACCGTTAGGCTTGCCCTCGTTGGTATAGCATCTGAACACCTCCTCGAGACTCCGATCCAGCCTAAAGCCTGAGAGGGAAGCCACACTTCAAATTTCCGGACATGTTCCCCCGTACCTTGCGTATATCGAGAACCCACATGCCTTAATAAAAAAGATCACCATCACATTAAATTTTAAAATAAACCAAGAACACTCCACAACATTTACTTTTTCTGTTTATGCATTTGTTATTTGACTCCATAGCAAGGCACTGGTCCTGATGCAAATTTCATTTTATTGTTGACTAGTATGCAAGTGAATGATGATTATTTTTAAATGGGAGTAAATGATAAATGATGTTTTTATTTGAAAAAAGTATATGTTGTCTGTCTTGGTTGCAAAAGTATTTTTTCTAACTCATAGATTAGAGGCTTTAGTTTCTTTTATTTTTTAGGGTCTACCCCCCTTGGCTTCGCTAGGAAAGCCTAGACGGAGGAGTCGAGTCCCAAGTGACAGCACTTGACTCTGACTTGCCCCCAAGGCCACACCAGCAGCTTGAAGACTTCTGCTGCGTTTTCCCAGGTGTGGAACCAGGCGGCAACAGAGCCTACGATTTGGATCTTGTTATAAGATTGAAAACTCTAATTTTTCATTACACAAATTGAGTAAGCCATGATAAAATAATCTATTAAGTATTAATAACAGTCACGGAAATCTCAAGACAGTTCATATACCCTTACTGGTGGATTGCAAATATAGCAATCTTTTTAAAAAATACAATATATTGACATGAAACGAAATCCTACACTATCTACAACATTCAAAGGGACACAAATCAAATGTTCATCCTAACTAGGGTTCTATACTCACCGGATGGTACCCTTGAGGTTCAATTTCACTTGGTAAAATGGCAGAAATAATTACAACCCCCCAAGTATAAGTACTACCATTGCAGTAAAATTTACTAACATGGCTTCAGAACCATATGTCTATAACCCTGAACTCTCAAGGAAGGTAAGATTCTTCACAAACCCAAGTTATGTTGTTGCTATTGCAAACATATATATCAAAACCTCGAAGAAGACATGCCATGGGAGAATAACAGCCTTTATGGGATCTGGTGCCCCAGGATAGAAGAAAATGAAGAATCCAACCAACCACTGAAAATAATTTTTAAAAAAATCAGCATATGAACAAACTAGGACTATGTTTGGATTTCATAATAGAATGCAAAGAGTATTTTGATAGAGGAAATGTCAATGAAATTATAGGAAATCTATGTATCTGTATAGAAAATAAGCAAATGGTGTCGAGACCTAGCCATGAGTGCCAGCTATATAGATTCACGATTCCGCTCTCATTATGGTATTTAAAATCTCTATATATTCCAATGATTCCTAAACCTAAATCAAGCAAATGTAGAGAAAAATGTACTGTTTATTTGTACTCTCCATCTCCAGGAAGGAATTTGTAAGCAAGAATTGTTGTTCTCAAAACAAAGCCATATTTCGAAAGCCATAAGCTGCAAGTCAGAATCCAAAATATTATGGATGCAAAATATGACAATCAACCTAAGGAATAAGATTCATATTGAGTACACAAATTTCACAAAGATATTCTTCTTACCCTCACTCGCAATGAAAATGAAGCGTATGAGCATTAGAACAGGATGAAGCTGTCAAGAAACCCAATTTAACCAAATTCTGAAAAATGTCAGTAATCTATCCATTATACCATAGATTTGAATCGTGTGTTGTTTCAACTATTGTTTTCTAAGGTTCTCCTACACTGCAATCAATGATTCTTCTATTTATGCAAGCCTAGTATCTAGATGAACAGCTAATTAAATTGTCGAGTCCTTTGCAATCTTCACTCCAATATAGATGAGGGCATACAATAAAAAAATGTTGAGATCAACTAGTCTTAGCACATCAAGATATAAAATTCCATGAATGCAATAATTATCCCAATCAAGAATCGTTAAACATATAATCTCAGATGATATCTGAATTTTAACTTCAATCTAATGATCTACTCATTCCAAAAGTAAGTTAAATACTTGCAACAAGTATAGCAGAATGAAAGGTATTTTTAACATCTTGTTGATCAATAATACTTGCAACATTTACATCATCCTTTTGGCGATGCACATACTACCTAGATGCATTTGAATTCATGTCAGGTACCAGTGAGGGATTTTGTAACTCACTTGCAGAAGATGAGGAAGAAGTAATCATATTTTGCATTTGAGAAGTAGAACCATTAAGCTTGTATTTATCTTGTGTCAAATATGCAGATTCATCCAACCTCCCTTTTCCTTTGTCATTTTTTCTTACACGTTGCTTTCATTTGTCATTTTTGCTTAGACGTATACTTTGGCACCCCCGCATGCCCCTGTGCATCTTTTAATGTGTGAGTAAGCCATCTCGACCTCCTGGATGAACTTGAGGGGTGATGAGGCGTTCCTTAACTAGAACATTGCTTATCTGAGTTTGATTTTGCATTAAAAAAAAAGATATGTATAATACTTTGGGATAACAAGCTTTTATCCTACCTCTACCTCTGCGGGAAAATTCTGTGACTTAGAAGAGCAAAGTAAGGAGTTATTAAGATTGGTGTTTGGGTTTTAATTATTTTGGTTAATGCAATGGAAATTTGATCTACTGGTGCCTTTACCTTACTAATCCTAATCTTCCCGATCCCTAAATAACTACTTTATACTAGTATAATAATAAGCACTAAGCGCATTCATTAAGCAAGTGTTATAAAAGCATATCCTTTTAGTAGTCCGAAGCCCATCCAAAAAGGCTCTATGTTGAAGTCCTTATTCCATCTGTGTGATACAATAGTAAGTCTAAGTAAGGCAGGCAGTATCTAAAGGTAAACATGTGGTAAGAGTAAGGGGTTCATAGTAAAAAGGTTATAAGTGTTGAGCCCGACCCAATAATATGATCCACTCTAACAAGTTCTTGCAGGAATTCATGAATACGGAAGTCTCCCAGGATCTAAGCTGAAGGTTTATTTTACACTCCAAAAATCTCCACGTAGCAGCATCTACACTCCAAAGCATTGTTTTTTCTCAATTCATTAGAGAGGAACAATCAATTCATAAGCTTGAACACATTAGGTCAATTACTCATACTACGGGACCAGGAGACCTATATTTCCTATCTTCATGCAAGGAGTAACATTGGTTTATTATTGGGATTACAAGCTACTGAACCAAGATCATGCGATTATGAGGAGCGGACTAAGAAACCATCAACTCAATAAAATCACTTCATTTATTTTCTGGGTGTGTGCTACTACTGATTTGTCTGTGAGCTACTCATCTACTGGTGTAGTATAAGCCATCACTCTCATTTATTATTCAACGCATGTTTTCATATTTCTGACTTTTGTGGACACTGTCTACGCCTGGTATGCCAGCTCCCTGACCAAGTTCCTTATCTTCTTTTTATCATACTCTAAGGAATCCTGCTGTTGTCCAAGTATGCATGACTCCTCCATATTTTATTAAGAGCCCATCCATGCAGCTTCGGTGTAAACAAATTTAATATTTTCCCATACCTAGTTGAGCTCTTGCTGAGCCCCCCCGCTCCTCATCTGCCACTAGGCCACTATTCTTATGAAACTTAGACTATAGTGAGAAACATTGTTGGCACAGCTACTCCAATCTTTCAATTTTCTCTTTGGCTTCCTCAAGTGCAAGATAAATGATTAAATCTTGTTGCTTCCGACGGCTCTTTGCCTTGTCGGTTGCTTGGCTAGCCGCTTGTTATTGGGTTTCGATTGAAGAGATGTGTTCAAATGTAATAAGTCAGTATGAAGTGTCCCCTCCAAGAACCGCTAAATTACTTCCTCGGGATTGTCATTATAAACATCCAAACAAGAAGATAAAAATATGTCACCATAATCTGGAAAGATTTGCTTTAATTTGACTAATTTTTTACTGAAGAATGGCAGTATGTTCATGTGTGGTGATCTGATCTTTTAGTGATAAGGTCGAACTGCTAAGAATTTTCATACCTGCACCATTCTCAGTTTTGGACATAAAGCGGCCTACCAATAGTGATATATGATCATACCATGCCTCATCCAAATGAATCCATCCTATGCAGAAAAACAAAAAATTGATATTTAATGCTTGAAATTTAATATTTATTGACAGAAATATAAAATAGGGATTAGTTTTTCATGGGACCAATTTTACATAGCCTAGTCATGGACCATGGCCAATCAGTTATAATATTTTATATTGCTAATTATGCAACAACCCTGATGAGGAACTTTAACATCCTGTACTACTAATAATAAGTATGCAAATATAGAACCTACTTTTAGGTTAGAATCTAAAACCCATTTTGTTTATCGCTCGCATAATCATGATATAGTAATAGGTATGTAGATCTAGAACCCTCTTCTAGGTTAGGATCTAGAACCCATTTTGCCAATTTTTTTTATGGCTTGTATAATCATGATATACCTAATACTAATAATCATAGTTTCAATATGCTTATAATATCCGTAGCCAATTGAGAGGTGTTCGAAATAAGTTCTGGATGTTTGTTGTCATTATTAATTTATAACCGAACAACTGATCTCAGGATCTGCGTTATAAAAAAATTCATAAACCAAGCATTTATTTAAAGAAACTAGATATGGTAGACTACTTCCGGACAAATTTGGAAACTACAATTTCATTTCAAGAAAAATTTACAATCGACCTAACTTATAAGTACTGTACATGTAGATACATAGATGTACATTCAATCATACTACAAAATTTTGGCATCCCACAACTCCAGTTTTCCAATTGCCCAGTCACAACAGATAATTTCGGCATCCCACGCCTCCATTTTGCCGATGGCCGAGTCACAACCGACAGCAGTTTATGAACTTCATCTTCACAATATCCAACAAACAAAATATGCATAATGCACAATCTAAAACATCTACAAAGTATGCTGTAGACTATATCTGCGCGCGGGATCTTCTAAAATATGCTTATAGATCTCTAAGTGGGATCCGCGCTTCAGCGATGGTATCCAGCCTCGACTTCCATGGAGACTGCCGAGTGGCACCTCGAATTGGGGGAGCCAGTACTACATTTTCCCTCACGATGCTGACGTTCTTGGCCGAAAGAAACAAAGCGAGTTCTTCTTTTGTGATTCGAAGCTTCACACGCATGGTAGATCTGTGAGTAGCATAGGAAGGATTCGATGAGAATGCACCTGATTGCATAGATATAGAAAAAAAAATGGAGACTACGATAGGCTTGCTTATGGATTGGCACCACCTAGTTTTTTCTCTTGATTGTATCCTGTGGCATCAGAACCTCAAAAACCCTAGATCTGCACAATCCTTGTAATATTGAAGATTCGACCTTCAAACCCTAATCTTCTTTCAATGCAACACTAGTCATGAAAACCCCAAAGAGTCATATATATATTTCAAATACTGAAAAGTCTTCTCAAAAATAAGATTCTGCACATAATTACAAAACCCCTGCAGGGTTGAACATTCATACCTTGTCATGAGTGGAGCTGCTCCGAACTAGTCTAGTCCTGCATTTTTTCCCCTTTCCCCTTAGCTTTTTATGAGTAGGGGATTTTGTGTAAGTTCATTTTCCCTCCTTTCAACAATCCTTCCCACTCCTATCACATTCTCTAAAAGACTAATAGTATTAAATATTACCTTAAATATTAATATATATATATACTTATTAAATGTTACCTTAACTTATTAAATTGGTATTTTTTATTTTTTAATACCAAACTAAGGTAATATTTTAATGTTCTAAAACTCTTAATAGTTCTAAAATAAGTTTAGAACAGAATTTTAAAATAATCTTAATAGTTTAAAACATTAAAATAAGCTTAGAACATTATTTTAAATATTTTAGTTTGGTAATTTTAATACCAAACTAAGGTATTATATTAATGTTCCAAACTCTTAATTTTAATGTTCTATATTAAGGTAATACGTAAGGTAATTTAAATAAGGTTCTATACTTATACTAATTTAATAAGTTAAGGTAAAAGTTAAGAGTTTAGAACATTAAAATCATATTAAAAAGGTTAATAATTTAAAAATTAGAAATTAAAAGATATAATAAGTCAAAATAAAATTTTAAAAGATAAGAAATTAAAATATTACAAATTTAGAAAATTAAAACATTAAAGTGAGATTAATAATATTAATAATTAAAAGTTTAAGTCCGCAATTAAACCATGAACTCCAGGCTCCAACCATGTTAATCATAAACAATGACCTGTAATGACCTCCAACTATATTGTTAATCATAAACCATGACCTCGAACTATGTTGATAAGCCATGAACTCAACTTTGTTAAATTAGATCTTCAACCATGGTATAAACTTGCAATTTCATTATCATTAAGTTAATCAACATTATAATAATTAATCTATGGATGCGGGTGGAGACAACTAACAAGAGGAGATTATGATGGCACAGGGACATTCGAGACCGCCGCGTGTAGGATGGACGTAGCTCTAGTCTGCATGTAAATGAATTATATTAGGCCCATGGGAAGGTACTGTTATCACATATATAGTAGCCGGGCTACCATACATTATTTTTCTCATTCCAGTACACTATTCAGCTAGTTCCCTTACATTTGAGATGCTGAGATGAGCATCTAGATTGGATCACTATCAGATTGTGGACAGCAGTTGTATTCCCCATGGCATGACTGAGTCTCAGGACACTCAGAGAGATGACCGATATAGCCATTATACCATTTGTACAGAGCAGTCAGTAGTGTTCAGAGTTGCAGCAGCAATTCCAGAGGACAGGTGATGGTACAGGTTGATGAGCTTTTAGGTATATGACTCAGCAGGTATATCATGGTGTTATGGTTAGATTGCTTTTATACTTATTCTTAAAGCATGTATTAGCACTCAGTGTCATGATCTGGCGATCATATAGATATTTGGACCTGGTCGATCTATTATATATATTACATTGTCCCTACTCAGACTTAGAAGTTCACTATTCATACTCATTGGTTTTACCCTCCTTAGGGAGAATAGAGGTGATCATTCAACCATACCTTGGCTTGCTAGTGTTGGCTCCATTATTCATTATCTTCATCCATCCATGGCCTACCTTTTAGATTATCACCCTCACTTACTACCTGACTAGTGGCATGGAGGACTTTTCTCCACTGTAGCCTCTGTATTGGATGAGCTTCCCTGTTTATTGTGTCTCGGCTCTGAGTTGGTGACAAAACTTACTTATGGTGAGTTGGAGTTCCTTGTGAATTCCCCCTAGTCACTAAAGTTGTGTTGGCTAAACCTGAAACTTTTAGTGCTGCCATGAATACAAAATCTGAAAAAATGAAATGCTATATCTTGTATGAAAATCCCATTCATGCAATGTGTTTCAAAACACACATGAATGAGAGGCATGCCAAATGAACATGGCTATGAAAATAAAATGTTATATCTTTTGGAAAATAAATAGCTAGGTAAACAAGCTGTCCATGACACACCTAGAAGTGCTCATTTAAACAAGTGCCTTAAAAACACACCTGCAGCAGAAAGCCTAAAAGAAAAAATGTAAATCTATGCAATGTGTTTATAAACACACATAGATCAAGGCTATGGAAACTTCAGGCCCAAAAAGAAATAGAACTTAAATGTTATATCTAAACAATTGCTGGCCTTATTTGTATTATGGATTGTGCACATCTGTGAAGGTTAATAAACCCTCTTTAAACAACTCATCCATTTGTGAGACACCGCCATTCCCTGTGTTATTGCTCATTCAATATATACTATGGTGTATATTCCCTTTCCCTTGCCAAAGTGTCACAAAGTTAAGTCAGTCAAGTCATCCCTTAGCCTAGCCAATTATTTCAGCCTTCACCCTTCACTAGCAAATTGATCACAGCTATGAAGTGAGTATGATCCTGAAAGTCTAGTCTGAGTAATAATAATAATTAACGACACTATATATTTGGATTTAGATCGCCAGTTATGATTACTCTGTGTTATAATTGTTATTTGAATAAGTTGTAGAGCATGTATTAACCTTGACACTTTGCAGCAGCCTTGGATGATGGTCTGAGTTATATTTGGTCTGGTTAGACCCAGTTTGACCATGGAGGACCTTGGGACATGAGATGTTAGACCTTATGATGATATGGATAGATGATATATGGTCTATGTATACATACATGATGATTCTATGCAGCAGCTACAGGGTTATGGTGATGATTCTTGGGTTACAGCAGTGTTTGGTCATTTACAGATCATTATTATTGGCCTTGTTCTGGTATATTGGATATTTATTTTGATCATGCACAGACTCATATGGTGTATGAGTACACATCTTGGATGGATTTGGACGTTCTGAGTCCAATGGGACAGTTTGTTATCAGTTCCGGGCAATTACAGTGATGATTGAGCCTCAGTAGGCTGTCCTAGTGCAGTTTTGGTCTGTCGGAGGCCCTGTCAGAGCAGATGAGATTTTTATCCGGTTGACCTAGGGCGCTGATGATTGAGGGAGTGGTCCAGCCACTTGTTTTTACCATTATACCCCCCTCCCGGACACACTGGTGCCCTCACCTTAACAGCGCAGGCACTCCAGGAGGCAGTTTGGGGCAGTTTCACGCTTCTCGATGCATTTCAGGATTGGTAGAAATGGCTATTGAGGAAATTGATTTGGGCTACTGAGGCACATTTAAGGCATGGGATGATCAGTGATGATAGATCGGGGTCTTCCACACCTTCTCCAACAGTTTCAGCTTCATCAGGGCCCGCATCCATCACTTATGGCACTTTCTGTGGATTTCTGAGGTCTTTTGAGGACCACGACTTGACTATGGAGGCACGATTTGGTACATTCATGATTATTTTATGGTTATTGTGCTATGGGTATTGACCAAGGAGGGATAAAATTACCCCTTGGACCCACCATAAGCCTCTTATAATATTATGTCATCATGATTTGGTGGGATTCCCCTCTTATAGGGCGATTTTGTCCACTTACATAATATTTTATTAGTGATCCATGTATTTTATTGTTGAGATCATCTCAACCATTGATTAGACATTTGTATCTTTTAATCTTAGCCACTCATTCAAAAAGTGGTTAGGATTTTGGTGCCTCTCCTTCCTATTTAAAGGAGAGAGCCTCTCATTGTAAAGGGACTTTTGGCTCTGGATTATTGGAATAGAAAATTATTATTGCATCTATCTCCAATGTTGTGGTGAATGTTTTTGGTGTTCGTTCGTTGGTTCTTCCTTTGCACTGAGTTATAGGAGATCTTGTTTGCCATATCTTGTACCACGATTTTGCATCTACAGGTGGAGGCGGATTTGCTTGGAGGAGGAGGTATTGGTAGGGGAAGACTCTCCCTACTTCTTCTTTGGGGCTCTTTGTTGGTAACAGGGAGTATTACTGTCCCAAGACCTTCTATTTCATGTTACTATTGCATTTCTCTTGTATTTCCTCCATGCTTGATCTTACTGATTGAATCGCTATTCCTTGGTTTGACAGGTAGAGGAGGTCGCACTTGTGGGCTAGGGCATCAATTCAGCAAGCAAATCAACAATCTGTCATTTGATCTCTGCGGGAATATTCCTCAACATCAAGGCATCTCCTTCACATCACTCAGGTATGATCTCAAGGTAAGTTCTATCTCCATGATCTATCCACTTGTCAAAAACATTTAAAACCCTAATTAATCAAAACCCCATTTTTTTACATTTTCTGAGATCTACTTAGATCTAGTGGGTTGTTGGGCATAATATTGAAAACCCACCTCTATAGAATCCACGGCATCCCGGATCTATAGTTTGGTGAGGATTGGCTTCCGTTTGACCCCCCTCCCATGCCAACTTAGCTTCTCACAAGCAAAGCACACTTCCTAGTTTGAGCAAGTTGACCTAGATCTAGGTGGTGGGTGTTTGAGATTCCACTTGATTTGTCATCTACACATCCAATAACATACACCCAGATTGTTACTTTCCTGAAATTCACCTTGTGGGCCCTATTCCACATTTTAAGGGATTTAATCCCCATTTTGGACCACTTGGAACACTCAAACTCAGATCTACTAAGATCTAGCCGTTGGATTTCCACGAAATTATAGATCCATACTCCTACTTGACTAACCTACCCGGATCTAAAGTTTGGATGCCATCCGACATGTCTTGACCCACCTAACCCCACTTTTTAGCCTCCTTGGGAAAAGTTGCACCACCTTGGAGAAGTGAGTTGACTCACTTCTAGGACGTGGGTACTTGAGATTTTTGGAGATTTGAAACCGGAATAATTCAAAACCTAGGTCTAGACTATCACTTTGTCAAATCTTGCCTTGGGGATAGCATTCCTTGTTTTAAGGGATTGTGGTCCACTTGGGTCAAACCTAGATCTAGACACATTCATCCATCAAGACCTCCATTGCCTACTTGTCCCATGTACTAGGAGTCCTAAACCACAAGTCAACCCTACTTTGACTCCACTTCCCAATTCCCAAGGCACTGGTTTCTCTCCAAGTTAATTCGATTTTCCTAGATTGTTGGATTGACTTGTGGATTGACCTATGCATGGTGAACTAAACCCTTGAAGCTATCATGTATCATGGTCAAGCTTGTCATCTGTACTAGTTAGCCCCGATACAACCCTTAAACTACCCAGCATTGGACACGGTTCCCAAGGCAGTGGGTCTTCTGACATTGAACTAGTACACTAGCCCTAGATCTCACTTCAAACATTATAAGTCACTCTTACATCAACCATGAACCAAAGCTATACCTATTGAACCCCTCACTTGGATTTTGACTTCAACCTATAAGGTCTAGGATAAACCATACACCTAACTTCACTTAGAAATACCCTGATTTGGTGTCTTGGTTTTGATCTCTCCTGTCGGGAGTAGATCGGGTCTCCCCCTTTGTTGTCTGGGCTAGATAACATAAAGTGAAGGTTGCCTCGACTGGCGTGACAACCATATATTGGAGGTCGAGGTGATCGTGGTTGTACCTTTTGAGTTGCCCTTCCCTATTGCCATCCATGACTGGATACATCCATAGGGGTAACTATAGTTTAGGTGATAACATTTTGGCGCCGTTGCCGGGGATGCAATAGGCTTACCTTGGAAAAGCTAGTAGTCCTTCCTGCATATACAATGACACATATCTTTGTAGAAGGGTTTAAATCTACCTCGCGACTCCCAATCGTGACTCCGCTGAGGAGCGAGCTCATTTACATCCCTATAACACTAGAATTTAGACAGATCTTATCATTATCTAGAACCCATGGGGTGCATCATTTTGTTTTCAGGTTCTTGAATTAAAAAAAATAAAAAATATAAAAAATATAAAATAAATAAAAATATATTATCCATGGCTGCTTCTGAGCGACTTAGAACTTTCGGTCGTTTAAAAGTTTTTGACTTTTCAAAAATTGTTGGGTATCCTCATCATATTCCTCATCAAGCATGTGCAAGGTTGCCTATTTTCGATGGAAGCTATGAAATCTCTGCTAAAAGACACCTTCAACTTTTTAGGGAAATTATTAAAGAATTATCCATAACCCATGAGGATGTGTGTATGAGACTATTGGCTTCATCTTTCAAAGAAAGGGCTGGACTCTGGCTTTCGAATTTGAAACCCAATAGCATTTCTGGTTATGACATGTTTGAAAATAAATTCCTAGAAGAATGGGGAAGTGAATTCGATGATATGTATCTTTCAAATCAAATCCAAGATCAAAATCTTCCCTTTTCCGATCCTATTGTGGAATCATTTAACAATCAAATATCAAGTGATTTGTCAACATCCGGAGATGACCTTTTCTACCCAATTTCTTCTGATGATAAGTCTTCTACTTTTGAGTCAATCGAAAGTCAAATCTTTAATCATTGTACAAACCATAAATTTTCAAATTTCTTTTTAGGTATCCCTAGTCCTGATCTTGAGGGAATTTCTGAGGATGAGCTTCTAGTTAACAGGTCTACTGAAGTTCCTCCCTCGGAGAGACTCATTAGTCATTCTGTCTTTAGTGATCATTCAATTCCTTATCAACTTAATAAAGAAGAAGAAAGTGGAGACATTAACCAAGATCATTTAGTAGTGCTTTCACATGATCATTGTACAAATAATCACGATGTTTTAGATGAGCCTGTTAATTTTATCCCTGACAAATTGAATGAAAATGATCATTTATCCTCGTATGAATTTAATGATGAATCAATAAGTCAATCTCAACGTGAGGATGAATTAGTGAATCATACTAGATATTCTAATCTTTGCTCCACTTCTTATAATGAATCTTTAAATTTTCCTTTTTCCATCTTTAATCAAGATAACTTAGAGTTAGATAGTTACGGTCAATCTTGTCCTCAGGTTGTAGATATTAAATTTGATAAAAAGCTTGAAATTATTCCTAGAATAAAGAATATTTTCTATTATCAAAATCCAAGGTCAAACTTGTTTATCCATTTGGGAGAATTTTCATATTTGCAATCCACCCTCCTTTCCCAACTCTTTCAATCATCTTTGGGTTGGGGCTCTAGTCAATCTTTTTCCTTGGAAATTTTTAATAGGAAGTATAAGCATGATTACATGTTTGGAGAAAAAGCACTTCATGTCCCTTTTCAGTCACTTT
This sequence comes from Larix kaempferi, assembly GCA_027924585.1. Classification (NCBI taxonomy): domain Eukaryota; kingdom Viridiplantae; phylum Streptophyta; class Pinopsida; order Pinales; family Pinaceae; genus Larix; species Larix kaempferi. Next base: position 7,081,445 of record BSBM01000088.1, read on the forward strand.
GGAACCATAATGTATGTTGTCAATTTATCAATCATTCTTGGTGGCTAGAAAAGGTGTTTAAAGATCAATTCCATGTTTTCTCCATTTTTGAGCATCAAGTGGGTCTGACTTTGATTTTCCATCTTTTAAGCTTTAATTTATCCCCACTTGAATTTTTGATCATCAATCCCAAGGAGAATCAAATTGAGTATGTGAGAGAAGTAAATGAAAAAGTTAATTTGTGTGAAAATGAACCGAATCACATGTCTTATGTCCTTCCTCTATCCATCTCTAAGTTTAACTCGCATAAATTTTATGATCCTATCAGTTCTTTGATGGAGGATGTTTGCATCAGTCAGTCTTCTCCTTGGGATAATTTCATTTTGCACCATTCAACTCCTTTCTCAATTTTTGAACAAGTGAGGAAAGTTGTGCTATGAGTTTCATTAATCCTTAATCTAGTCCTGACTTGTTTTCTAAGCAAAAATCAAAGAAGAATCATTAACTTGTTCGATGAATGGTTGCACTGGATTTATGATTTTACCTAGCATTTGTGATGATTGGTTAGATTAGAGTAGGTAGGAACTGAATAAGCCTACTTGGGCAGTAGTTAGTCTTTTCAGCCATTGAATCTGGCACCTTGTTTATCTCTAAGCTCCTTTGTCAGCTCCTAGTTTAATTGAGTACCTGTCACTTTTCTTTTCCTGCACAATAAATTTCAAATTTTGCAAATTATAGTTTTATTTACTTTCTGCATTTATATATTTCATGCATTTATATTTCTGACATAGAGTAGATTTTATTTCAGTTGGTTTTATATGTTTCCCACACATGCGGCATGAGGTATTTTTGATGTCTGTGAATGCAGAAAATAGGTTACAAGAATAAAAGTTGGAAATAAAATGGTAGAGTGCTGGATCGTGGATTCGAGTAGCAGAGTTCGAGGACCAGATATTCTGAGGTTCTCAAGCGCTCATTTCAGCAGAGCACTTGTCCCAGCTGGAGCCAGATGTTATCACATATATAGTAGCCGGGCTACCATACATTATTTTTCTCATTCCAGTACACTATTCAGCCAGTTCCCTTACATTTAAGATGCTGAGATGAGCATTTAGATTGGATCACTATCAGATTGTGGACAGCAGTTGTATTCCCCATGGCATGACTGAGTCTCAGGACACTCAGAGAGATGACCGATATAGCCATTATACCATTTGTACAGAGCAGTCAGTAGTGTTCAGAGTTGCAGCAGCAATTCCAGAGGACAGGTGATGGTACAGGTTGATGAGCTTTCAGGTATATGACTCAGCAGGTATATCATGGTGTTATGGTTAGATTGCTTTTATACTTATTCTTATAGCATGTCTTAGCACTCAGTGTCATGATCTGGCGATCATATAGATATTTGGACCTGATCGATCTATTATATATATTACATTGTCCCTACTCAGACTTAGAAGTTCACTATTCATACTCATTGGTTTTACCCTCCTTAGGGAGAATAGAGGTGATCATTCAACCATACCTTGTCTTGCTAGTGTTGGCTCCATTATTCATTGTCTTCATCCATCCATGGCCTACCTTTTAGATTATCACCCTGACTTACTACCTGACTAGTGGCATGGAGGACTTTTCCCCACTATAGCCTCTGTATTGGATGAGCTTCCCTATTTATTGTGTCTCGGCTCTGAGTTGGTGACAAAACTTACTTATGGTGAGTTGGAGTTCCTTGTGAGTTCCCCCTAGTCACTAAAGTTGTGTTGGCTAAACCTGAAACTTTTAGTGCTGCCATGAATACAAAATCTGAAAAAATGAAATGCTATATCTTGTATGAAAAGCCCATTCATGCAATGTGTTTCTAAACACACATGAATGAGAGGCATGCCAAATGAACATGGCTATGAAAATAAAATGTTATATCTTTTGGAAAATAAATACCTAGGTAAACAAGCTATCCATGACACACCTAGAAGTGCTCAGGTAAACAAGTGCCTTAAAAACACACCTGCAGCAGAAAGCCTAAAAGAAAAAATGTAAATCTATGCAATGTGTTTATAAACACACATAGATCAAGGCTATGGAAAATTCAGGCCCAAAAAGCAATAGAACTTAAATGCTATATCTAAACAATTGCTGGCCTTATTTGTATTATGGATTGTGCGCATCTGTGAAGGTGAATAAATCCTCTTTAAACAACTCATCCATTTGTGAGACACCGCCATTCCCTATGTTATTGCTCATTCGGTATATACTATGGTGTATATTCCCTTTCCCTTGCCAAAGTGTCACAAAGTTAAGTCAGTCAAGTCATCCCTTAGCCTAGCCAATTATTTCAGCCTTCACCCTTCACTAGCAAATTGATCACAGCTATGAAGTGAGTATGATCCTGAAAGTCTAGTCTGAGTAATAATAATAATTAACGACACTATATATTTGGATTTAGATCGCCAGTTATGATTACTCTGTGTTATAATTGTTATTTGAATAAGTTGTAGAGCATGTATTAACCTTGACACTTTGCAGCAGCCTTGGATGATGGTCTGAGTTATATTTGGTCTTGGTTAGACCCAGTTTGACCATGGAGGACCTTGGGACATGAGATGTTAAACCTTATGATGATATGGATAGATGATATATGGTCTATGTATACATACATGATGATTCTATGTAGCAGCTACAGGGTTATGATGATGATTCTTGGGTTACAACAGTGTTTGGTCATTTACAGATCATTATTATTGGCCTTGTTCAGGTATATTGGATATTTATTTGGATCGTGCAGAGACTCATATGGTGTATGAGTACACATATTGGATGGATTTGGACGTTCTGAGTCCAATGGGACAGTTTTTTTCAGTTCCGGGCACTTACAGTGATGATTGAGCCTCAGTAGGCTGTCCCAGTGTAGTTTTGGTCTGTCGGAGGCCCTGTCAGAGGAGATGAGATTTTTATCCGGTTGACCTAGGGCACTGATGATGGAGGGGGTGTTCCAGCCACTTGTTTTTACCATTATACCCCCCTCCCGGACACACTGGTGCCCTCACCTTGACAGCGCAGGCACTCCAGGAGGCAGTTTGGGGCAGTTTCACGCTTCCCGAGGCATTTCAGGATTGGTAGAAATGGCTATTGAGGAAATTGATTTGGGCTACTGAGGCAAATTTATGGCATGGGATGATCAGTGATGATAGATCGGGGTCTTCCACACCTTCTCCAGCAGTTTCAGCTTCATCGGGGCCCGCATCCATCACTTATGGCACTTTCTGTGGATTTCTGAGGTCTTCTGAGGACCACGACTTGACTATGGAGGCACGATTTGGTACATTCATGATTATTTTATGGTTATTGTGCTATGGATATTGACCAAGGAGGGATAAAATTACCCCTTGGACCCACCATAAGCCTCTTATGATATTATGTCATCATGATTTGGTGGGATTCCCCTCTTATAGGGCGATTTTGTCCACTTACATAATATTTTATTAGTGATCCATGTATTTTATTGTTGATCTCATCTCAACCATTGATTAGACATTTGTATCTTTTAATCTTAGCCACTCATTCAAAAAGTGGTTAGGATTTTGGTGCCTCTCCTTCCTATTTAAAGGAGAGAGCCTCTCATTGTAAAGGGACCTTTTGCTCTGGATTATTGGAATAGAAAATTATTATTGCATCTATCTCCAGTGTTGTGGTGAATGTTTTTGGTGTTCGTTCGTTGGTTCTTCCTTTGCACTGAGTTATAGGAGATATTGTTTGCCATATCTTGTACCACGATTTTGCATCTACAGGTGGAGGCCGATTTGCTTGGAGGAGGAGGTATTGGTAGGGGAAGACTCTCCCTACTTCTTCTTTGGGGCTCTTCATTGGTAACAGGGAGTATTACTATCCTAGGACCTTCTATTTCATGTTACTATTGCATTTCTCTTGTATTTCCTCCATGCTTGATCTTACTGATTGAATCGCTATTCCTTGGTTTGACAGGTAGAGGAGGTCGTACTTGTGGGCTAGGGCATCAATTCGGCAAGCAAATCAACAATCTCTCATTTGATCTGTGCAGGAATATTCCTCAACATCAAGGCATCTCATTCACATCACTCAGGTATGATCTCAAGGTAAGTTCTATCTCCATGATCTATCCAATTGTCAAAAACATTTAAAACCCTAATTAATCAAAACCCCATTTTTTTACATTTTCTCAGATCTACTTAGATCTAGTGGGTTGTTGGGCATAATATTGAAAACCCACTTCTATAGTATCCATGGCATCCCGGATCTATAGTTTGGTGAGGATTGGCTTCCGTTTGACCCCCCTCCCATGCCAACTTAGCTCCTCACAAGCAAAGCGCACTTCCTAGTTTGAGCAAGTTGACCTAGATCTAGGTGGTGGGTGTTTGAGATTCCACTTGATTTGTCATCTACACATCCAATAACATACACCCAGATTGTTACTTTCCTGAAATTCACCTTGTGGGCCCTATTCCACATTTTAAGGGATTTAATCCCCATTTTGGACCACTTGGAACACTCAAACTCAGATCTACTAAGATCTAGCCGTTGGATTGCCACGAAATTATAGATCCATACTCCTACTTGACTAACCTACCCAGATCTAAATTTTGGATGCCATCCGACTTGTCTTGACCCACCTAACCCCACTTTTTAGCCTCCTTGGGCAAAGTCGCACCACCTTGGAGAAGTGAGTTGACTCACTTCTAGGACGTGGGTACTTGAGATTTTTGGAGATTTGAAACCGGAATAATTCAAAACCTAGGTCTAGACTATCACTTTGTCAAATCTTGCCTTGGGGATAGCATTCCTTGTTTTAAGGGATTGTGGTCCACTTGGGTCAAACCTAGATCTAGACACTTTACCATCAAGACCTCTATTGCCTACTTGTCCCATGTACTACGAGTCCTAAACCACAAGTCAACCCTACTTTGACTCCACTTCCCAATTCCCAAGGCACTGGTTTCTCTCCAAGTTAATTCGATTTTCCTAGATTGTTGGATTGACTTGTGGATTGACCTATGCATGGTGAACTAAACCCTTGAAGCTATCATGTATCATGGTCAAGCTTGTCATCTGTACTAGTTAGCCCCAATACAACCCTTAAACTACCCTGCACTGGACATGGTTCCCAAGGCAGTGGGTCTTCTGACATTGAACTAGTACACTAGCCCTAGATCTCACTTCAAACATTATAAGTCACTCTTACATCAACCATGAACCAAAGCTATACCTATTGAACCCCTCACTTGGCTTTTGACTTCAACCTATAAGGTCTAGGATAAACCATACACCTAACTTCACTTAGAAATACCCTGATTTGGTGTCTTGGTTTTGATCTCTCATGTCGGGAGTAGATCGGGTCTCCCCCTTTGTTGTCTGGGCTAGATAACATAAAGTGAAGGTTGCCTCGACTGGCATGACAACCATATATTGGAGGTCGAGGTGATCGTGGTTGCACCTTTTGAGTTTCCCTTCCCTATTGCCATCCATGACTGGATACATCCATAGGGGTAACTACAGTTTAGGTGATAACAGGTACTATGAATCGGAAGCGAAGGGAGAAGGGAGGTACGATAGTAGTTATGGAAATTAATGGTGAATTTGGATGTAAGTGGAGAATGTGTTTTTATGTCCCATTTGAGGACAAGCCCTTGTATTAGCATAGTTATGACAGTGGATGCATTGTCCTCGGGTATGATTCCCTCGTCCTCATCTCTGAGGTCATCAAGTTGACCGCTCGTGCTATATCAATGCTTGGCATTATTGCCTATCTGTTAATGGTGGCAAGTATAAGTTCATTAACGACTAGTTATAGTGGTTGGAAGTGCGGTGAAGAAGACATGTATGAGACAGAGAATGTTGAGGCGGCCATCCAGGGAAGGATCAGGGAGGGAAGAAAAGAGTGATTTGAGAGAAGTCGAGGGTGGGCTGACACACTTGGGACTACATGGACACAATTTCGAAGGAAATTAGGGAAAATAATGACTCTGTCGAGGAGGATTTATGCGTAGAGCTGGAGGTTTCGAAGCCAACTAAGGAATCTTGTATGCTTGAGCATTGAATTTTGGAGCCTGGGTCCACTCATGCCCACTTGTTGTTGTATGAATGGGTTGTCTCCATGTTCTGGGTAATTGGCCACCTGCTTCAGGAGCACGAGCTGAAGAGTTTGGCGGATAATATCCTTGCTCACTTATGGAAGGAGCATCTAATTGATTCATGGTTCATTCACATGAAAATTGATTTCATCACCCACCACTTGGGAATACCATTTCTTTCTCACTTGAACGAGGGGGGAGCTCCTCTTGTTGGTGTCTTAGCTGGGATGTGTGCGGATGAGTGGGGAGCTGTCTACCAGGCTGCAGATGGCGTGGCAGCCCCAACTGACCCTTAGGAGGATTTCTAGGCTAGCATGCCATCGAGATTTCAGGTGCGATAATTGGTAGCATGTTTCTATTTGATCCTTTTGTATGTAATTAACGTTGATAGTTTGTCATATGCAACATGTCGGTCCTAGTGCTTGGGTAGAAGTCTTATACGTTCATCACAACTATAGTGATGTCTTTAGTCTCGGTGCTCTAATATGGGATGAAAGTTTTGTCTGGCTTAATTATTCGTATGAGGTGGAATTGTTGGGATGTGGGGAATAGATTTATGGGACGACATTGTCTGTATTTCTGTGAAGAATGCTGATCCTAAGCTATAATGGCTATCCGATGTATTTTTCTTTTTTCCAAGTAATGTATGAAGTTATAGCTTATAAAAAAAACCTTATATTAGAAACCATATCTAGTGTTCTAAACTTCAAAAATATGAGCACCACATCCCACTTCCAAGCCAAATATCCCCTATGGAGGGTCAATATGGTGGTTTGGGGACAACATACATGGACCATGACCCACATAATAAGATCTCTAAATCCATCTACATTGTTTAATTTCGTAAAATATTGTACAAATTCATTATCAAAATGTAATTTTCTATTGTGAGTGTGACACAACTAAAAATGACTAACATAAATGACTAATTCACATTAATCATTGTAAGATAGTCATATTTATATTCCCCTGACTAAATTTGTCATTTATGTTAGTCATTTTTATTTAGTCACTTTTTAGGTAGTGATATATTTTATCACGTGACTAAATTAGCCATTTATCTTAGTCGTTTTTAGTTGGCTTATTTAAAATTGCTCAATTTTAGTCATTTATCCCTTGAAAAAATATTGGTGACTAACTTTTTTAGTCGCCTAGTCACTTAACTCTCATTTTGTACTAGTGTTACCCCACTGATAGTCGATACCTAAATCCATTAACTTATAAATATCCTAATCCTTGAAGCCCTAGTGCCTTAATTTACCCCTTATGTCCCATCCTCGTAGTCCTTATCTTCTAACACCCTAATCCCTTAACCGCTTATAAGCCCTTAAAACTATAGCACCTGAGCCCTTAATGCCTAACCACTTAAAGCCTAACCCCCTAACCCCAAAGCCCTAAATCCTTACCCCTAAAGCCCCACACCCCTAAACCCCTTATGTCCTTTAATTATTTACTTCTAATCATTTAACCATTAGCCTCTAAGCTCTAGTTTATCCTATAGAGGTAAAATAATTGTTTACCTCTGCACTGTGTTTGCATGTGTGACCTACCTTGTGCCAGTGCAGCCTGGATTTGCTTATGTGCTCTACGTTTGCACATGTGCACTCTCTTTTTTCATGAGAGCTCTATGTTTTTTTATCTCTCTCCCTTGGTATTGAATGCTCCTCTCTCAACTTTGGAATTCTTGCTTGGGTTTGTGCATTATCCTCTAAGCTCTAGTTTACCCCTTATAAGACTTTAACCCTTTAAACCCTTGACCATTAATGCCTAAGATCATAAAACCTAACAACCTAACCCCATAGCACTAAATCCCTTAACTCATAAAGACCATAACCCTTAAACCCCTTAACCACTTTACCTCTAATCCCACAACCTATAACCCCTAAGACCTATTCCACCTGTGACCCCTAAACAAACTAACCCATAATACTGAAAGCCCAAATACCTAAATCCCTAAAGCCTTAAGCCATTAACCCCTAGAAACAATTAAACCTTTAAGTACTTGTTCCTTAACCCCTAACCGATTAAACCATATCCCCCTAACCATTTAGCCCTAAAATCCTTAATCCCTAAATCCCATAACCCCTAAAACCCCTTAACCACATATCTACTTAACTCCCTAACCATAAATCTTTAAACTTGCTAACAACTTTATGCCTTTACCTCTAAACTCTTAACCCATAACCCCTAAGTCCTAGTTAACCCACTAACCCTAAAACCCCCAACCCATAATCCTTAAATCCCAAAACCCATAAATCCTTAGAAACTCCTAATCCCTCATATCCTACAAGCCACTAATCCCTTAAACCCCAAGCCTTTGATCCTTTAACCCATTGACACTTAACTCTTAACCAAATCAAACCTAACATCCTAACCCCAGAGCCATGAATCCCTTAGCCCATAAATATGCCAACCCCTAAGGGACTGACCTCTTAAATAACAACCAATTCCCTAACCCTTATGTCCTTAACCACTAATCCCCTAAGCCCTTGATATCTTACAATCCCTTAACACTTAGAACCTTCACCCTTAACATTTAACCTCTTGAACACTAAACCACTAACATTGGTGCCCTCGATCCCTTAACCCCTAAATCCCCTAACCCTTAAACCCTTTTATCTCTAAGCACTTAACACCTAACACCTAACACCTAAACCCTATTTATCCAAAAACACTTAATCCCTTAATGTCTAACCTCTAAATCCCTAACCCCCTAATCCTGGAGCCCTAAATCCATTTTAAGAACTAAATCCCTTAACCCCTAAGCCCCTTGACCCCTTTACTTTTATACCTCTAATGCCTCAACCAGTAACCACTAACCTCAATTTTAAACCCCGTAACCTCTTATCTCCTTATCCCTCCAACCCCATAATCGCTAAACACCTAAACCCTTTTATCCCTTTAACTCTAAGCCCTTAACCCCTAACACCAAATCCCTAGTTAACATCCTAACCCATACAACATGAAGCCCAAAACCGTTGAAGATAAGGAGGGATAAGGAAATAAAGGAAATATTTTCTTGGTAAGGAAATATTAAATAAGGTTTTAAGGATAATGTTTTGTGTGTAGATATTAAACATAACGCTAGAGCATTATGCATTTCTATAATGATCGAGCGTTATGTATTTCTATAACGCTCGAGCGTTATAGAAACACATAACGTCGAGCGTTACAGAAATACATAACACTATAGCATTATGTATTTCCATGATGCTCGAGCATTTTCGTTTCGTGTCCTGTTTGTTAAATGACATGGCAGGCTCGGGTCCGCCCATGCCTAGTTCATGGAAATGCTCGAGCATTTTGTTTTCACTAAAATTTTGCACATTTCGCAAAACTAAGATTGCATCTAAAAGGTCTCTCAACTTTGTGTGAGGGCCTTCATAATATATTCTAATAGTTTCAAAATTACAAACAAAATAGGGGCACATTGTGCTTGATGGCCAGAAGGGAGAAATTTGAGTTGTGGGATGGCCTAGAAATTTGGTAGAACAACACTTTTGGTTTAATTGTTAATTATGTTTAATGTGGGCTACACATTCTTATTAATCATAATTCTTAGGCATAAATCAAAGTGTACATTCAATGCAACATTGGAACAATTAAGAGTAGACATAAATGAAAAGATATGAGATATAGTTGTGGAATCCCACGTCTCTCTAGAATATTTTTAAAATGTGTCTATCAAGGTAAGGATAAAATAAAAAATATAAATAATGTTAATGAAGAAAACTTGAAATTGTGGTGACATATGGTCTAGAGAAACTATAATACTAAAATATACATAGTGGAAGATCCTTGAAATATCAAGGAAGAAATTGAAGCGAAAAAAAGAGGATGAAAGTAATCCACTACTCATGAAGATGAATTTGTATAAACATCTTGAATCCTATAAAAACATGGATTTAATAGCCTTTAGGAAATAGGAGGTTCTAGTATTTCCACGAAACTATTATCAAAGAAACCAAGATGACTAGACTCAAGGAAGTAAAAATGGAAAAAAATTATTTAGTTTTGAATTAATTTCTTCATATTAAATGCAAATTTTTAAGGTTGATTTGAATTTTATACAAGTGGTCAAATTATATTTCTTGTGGTAATGTCTAGATATGAATGCTAAAGAAGATATCCAACATTTGAATCTAGAAACAATTTGAAGGATTGGGTGATGGAACCACAAACACTAAACATCATGGCAAGCAATTCTATGAAGCATGTGACCAATACCATGAGTAAATGAGAAAACCATCAAAGATAACATATATGAACAGTTGGAAGACTTGTGAAAATGTGTGGGTCATCTGGCATTTAATTTGTTCAAGAAAACCTAGCTAGCCACCAACCCAAATGAAGAATCAAAATGATTAGTTTTCTCAAGGAGAGGCCATTGTTTTATCATATATATCTTTATACTTATAATGTTTTCCTCATAGACCTCAATATTTATAAAGTAAAAGTGTAAAAGGTAGATATTCCTATTTGGTAAAAGTCAAATTACTAAGATACGACATTTAATTTATTAAACTATGTATTCATTTGTAGTTGAGTAAAGTCTTTCTCCCTAGGAAAAGAAAGAGATCTTAGGAAAGATGGGGGGAAGATGAAAATTTTATGGAAGAGGAAATACTTCAATGATTACTCAAAGAAACCATTCATATTTTGAGAATAAAAAGGTTCAATAGGAGGGGACCAAAAAATAATAATTTTTTTTCTTGGGGGATTTTGCTCGAGGAGACTTTTGGATCTCTAATTTTTCAAGTATTTCTCCTACAATTTCAATGAGGAGAAGATATCTCTATCCAAGAAATATTTCGTAAATCTATGATTGTTGTGTGTATGTTTTGTGTACTTAACCATCCAAATTAGAGAAACAAAAATATATACAAAAATAAACAATTTTAGAAACACAAGGTTAGAGTGAAAAATAATTGATCAAAGGAAATAGACAAGATAATGCTATAGAAATAGCTCTTGTATTATGATAACCATTTAATCTAGAAGTAGTGTTCACTCACCTCTTAAGATTGGGTGACCTTTATGCTGAGTAGAAATCCAATACAATAATTTTTTATGAAAAAATCCATATCCTTCAAGCTCTTTAAATAGGATTTCATTATTCAAAACCCTAACCACTTGACATGATCAAATAATTATTTTAGTACCAACTTCCTAGTGTGCCTTAATTAATAGATAAATCATTTTTACATTAATTGATCACTACTAACCAGTCAATGTTATTCAAAAGAGATAGCCACATACATAACTAATTCCTAAACTAAGGGGGTTAGGGTAGAACCCTAACATGCTCTCCCCCTTAAAAAGTAACATTTTACACAAGGATGAAGGTGAGGAAATTGGTGGAGAATCCCTTTTGGCTCCCATGTGGTATCATTCTGGCTTCATATCCTTCCACCAGATCAAGAGTTCTTTGATTGTACACTTGAACAATTGAATATCCCTGAAATCCAATACTGCTTCCAAATGGATCCAAATGAATCCTTCCTCATTAAGTTCTAGTGACTTTGTTTGCACTTTACAATTCGACCCCACCACTTTTTTAGACAACATACATGAAAGACTAGGTGAATGTTAGAGTTATTGGGGAATCTAGCTTGTAGACTACCTATCCAATACATCAGAATACCTTGTAGAGTCCATAAAACTTCATAGCAAGTTTTTGGGACATTGTTTTTAGAGATGTTTGTTTATAGGGTTGGATTCGAAGAAAAATGTAATCCCCTTTAGCAAATGAATGCTTTGAATGATGTTTATCTACTTGTTGTTCCATTATATTCTGATCCATAACAAAATTATTGCTATTGTGTGAAGTCTGGTTACCACAATATTAACCTAGAAAGTGTCAGGTAAATAGAAAATTACTCAGGAATTTTGGCCAAGTGTTGAAAGTAAATAGAAAACTACTCACACGGGATTTTGGCCATAGAGTGCTTCATATGGGTCCATAATAAATTATAAAAATTTACATACTTACATTAATAATTCTTATGTATATTTAAAAAATTCAAACTAAACATTGTTAAATTTAATAACCTTAAATCCTAATTACGTTGATAGGCTTTTATATCTTAGGATTTTGGGGTGGACTACCATCTATGCTTTTCTTAGATTGTAGGACGATGGGAGAAGTGTGATTTTATGGGCGTCATTCAAAATTCAAAATAAACTGTTATTAAAAAAAGAAATATAAAAAATAATTGTTAGTGGATCCATGGATGCTTAAAAAAATTGGGAATCACCAAAGATAATTAGAAGAAGCTAGGTCATAACATGTAGGTAGGCATGGATAACTCGTAGCTAGACAATTATAACAACAACAAAAAAATATAAAAAATGAGTGTAGTTGATGGCAATTCATGGGAGATAACAACAAGAAGGTGGGTGATAACATGTGAGCTAGGCATAGATAACTTGTAGTTGAACCAATTTAACTAGAAGAATGTCTAATAGAAAACAACAATTAGGTTTATGTTTAGGCTTAGAGCCTATTTAAAGGAGGCTAGGCTAGGAGGCATAAAGCTAATAAAATTGAGGAGGATAAGAGGCAACTCAGAGGCGAATAAGAGCAAAAGGGAATTGACAGGAAAATAGAAATATGGTAAATTTATATTTTTTTTTTATTTTTTATCGTATCAAATTGATAATTAGTAAATTAATTTCAATTTGTAATTGATGCCTGTAGATGATTCCGCTCTAGTGGTCATTTCATACGAGTGATTACCCTTCTCCTAGAAGATAACAACATGTGGGGCGCAATTCAAAACCGATGGAGTTCAGATTGTTCTATCAATTAGGGTTGGTTTCGTTCACGACGATTCAGTGGTTTCTTGCTAGGCATTTTCATTGATGACACCATGGGTCGAATCCAAGAAATGGACGTAAGTTTGGTTCAGATAATTCACTATTTCAAAGGCAAAATACAACACTAATATGCTAAGGATTAAAATCTATCATGGTTCGTTATGAGCCTAGGCAGGACAGTTTTGTGGATTATGTTCAACATGCATCCCAAAATAGTTTATCCAAAAATAGTTTAGGTTTGGAAGAACCGTTACCGTTTATCGCAATTAGATAGTGAGTTTTCTATCATGGTTCGTTATGAGCCTAGGCAGGACAGTTTTGTGGATTATGTTCAACATGCATCCCAAAATAGTTTATCCAAAAATAGTTTAGGTTTGGAAGAACCGTTACCGTTTATCGCAATTAGATAGTGAGTTTTAATCAATCTGATGAAAGTTAATCGGTTTTTCTACTTGTTTTTAATTTATAAAAATAATTTTAAGTTTTATAATTAAAAATAATATCAGTGTAACCTGATTGTGATAATAATAATAAAATTTGATTAAATTTAATATCTCTATTTAGAATAATAAAATACTCTACAACCTAATATAGTACAGATGTTGTCACAGACTGGATAATATTATCAAGGTAATATCTGATAATATTATTACAGGTTCAAGTACTCGTACTTCTATTATAATTAGAGTATAGATGCCATTTATATTTGGGGAAGTAGAACATTTATAATATATATCAATTTTTATACCATTCTGCAACGTTCTGCTCGGTTTTTGCACGCTACATGAACGACTGGCCCATGAACGAGCAATCCAGAAGATTTCTCTACGTACCTTTGGCATCTCGTGACACTTGACTTTAATGGAGAGATGTGGTTTTGTTAACAGGAAGAAAACACAGACAACATGAATAGTTCACATGATCTCTGCATCAACTACCCAAAAAGCTATATGAAATCTCCACTAAAATGTGGCCATTTTTACTTGGAAGATCACATCCAGTTCCAAAGCGAGTAAGATGGGTAATGTACTCGCGCACTGCCCCTCAATGCTTCTCGTTCTGTGTAATCTCGAATGTCCGCAGATAAAATATCTGAGGTTATCCATCCATTCTCGTGACTTAACACAAGATCGTCCACAAGTTTAACGGTATTCTACAGTCTGCATTGATCAAACTAGGCGTTTACAGATTGTTCTATTTAATCTTATCCTTCCCATTTTAGGAAACTATCATTTTCCAAGAGTTTAGGTTCCAGAAGTACTTTGTCTATAAAGGCCGGTTTGAGCTTTCTCCATTATATATCAATGTGTGTAGTATAATTTTTTCAAAAGTACTCGAAGGAAAGATCTGTGAGTCGTATCAATCTGAAGCTTGAGATAGAAACATGGCACCAGATGGGAATTCCACAACAATGGGTTTGTTAATATTGAATCCAAACCGGCCAACACTGCAAGAGGTCCAAGTATCCAAACAGGCTGTACCTGCTGGGAATAATGGGGCTTGCATGATCTCCAAGCCGTCCTTCGAGGGGCACGTCAATAGAACCGTATCCGATGTTTCTGCAGAACTGGGCCGAAGTTCCATGAATTCGGACCTAAATCTGCATGCAGTAACGAATTTGGACGTAGAGAAATTAGCTCAATGCGACTGTTGTGGAATGCTTGAAGAATGTACGCCGAGATACATTTTCAGGGTGAGAGAACTCTTCTGTGGGCGCTGGGTTTGTGGCCTCTGTGCAGAAGCTGTCAAGGAAGAACGGCGTCGCTTGGGTAGTGGGGTAGCCATGGAAGACGCTTTGCGGGCACATATGGATGTTTGTGTTAAATTCAATAACGTCGCTCGGTTGAATCCTGCGCAATCTCTCGTTGATGCAATGCGCGAGCTTCTCAAGAAGAATTCTCGGGCAAATAGTTTCAGATTCAACCCCAACAGTCCCAGAGACAGAGTGGTTACGAAAAATACTATCTCCCGTAGTACCAGCTGCATTCCTGCTATTGTAAGGGAATAAATTAGCACCAGTTTCTGATCATTTCGTTTTATAGCCATATTCTATCGAAAGTGAAACCCCACAATGTGGTTTCTGGAATCTCTCTGGACCATCGATGTTATGCTCTTCCTTTTAGTAATAAATCTCCGTGTTTTGTTTATGTTGATGGATGCTTTCAACTATTGGAAACAATTCCATGTTGCTATTTACTCAATACCTATTTGTCGGGAATAAATCGTGCAGTCTTTGTACAAATATAATTTACTTATTTTGAAATTCCAGTCAACTGAGGACAACTAATCTTCCTTTCTCACTTTCTGATAGTCATGAACATATGCGAAAACTACTTGAGTCTGGAATTGCATGATTGTTTTGATTTTGATGAAGATCTTAGAATTAAGCCAGAGATTTTTGACTAAATTCCGATGTAAGCGGTTTTGATTATAATAAACCCTAGCCACTTGTAGCTAGAGTTTTGGGTGTGGCTATAGTTTAAAAAGAACTTGATTGCAAAGACAAATACACATGCTAAAATCTGAGTTCCAGTTCATAGGAACGAACCAGATAATTCTCCAAAATTAGTTCAAGAACATTTTTGGATGAGGAATACGCTTGTTTCAAATTCAACGAAGCTATCATAAAATCATTTTAATAACAACACATAACAATTTTTGGATGAGGAATAAGCTTGTTTCAAATTCAACGAAGCAATCATAAAATCATTTTAATAACAACACACAACAATTTTTGGGTGAGAGCTATCATAAAATCATTTTAATAACATTATATAACAAGAAAAATCATGTTTTAGCACTAAAAGTTAGCACCACTTATATTTTATGGTGTTAAGGTTGTGGTATTAGCACCAATTACAATTTTGTGGTGTTAAAGTGGTGATGTTAGCATCACTTGCATTTTGGTGTGTTAAGATGGTGTTAATATTTGCTAATATTATTAGAAATTGAGTTTTTCCATAAGAGAAATGACATGTTAGCTAGTACCATAAATGGTGCTAAGTTATTATTTGTCACATAGATATGTCCATGTAGGATTTGATTATGAGGATTTGCACCATAAAACATAATTATTTTATAAATAACTTAATTAAATTATTTTATTATTCATTCAAATAATTCAAATAAGTGATCAAGATTAATTTATTAGTTTTTACACCACAATCACAACAAATTCATTTGTTTATTTTCTTGTTATTTAAACAAATAAATTCTCAAGATTCATTTATTTCATTTGTTTATTTTCTTGTTATTTAAACAAATAAATTCTCAAGATTCATTTATGAGGTTTTGCATCACAATTTTCTAAATAATTCAATTTCATTATAAAATTTTAATATTATTTAAACAAATACATACATAAAGGTTCTTAAATTTTTTTTCAATGGAAGTATTAGTTGATGAGAATCAAATAGTAAAATATCATAAGTCATTGTGAAGTCAAGACTTATACAAAAAGAAGGCTCTATGGAAGCCATAATAAACACCGAGATTACTAAGAAAAACGTAGTAATCATCCTATGTAGAGTGTGATCAAGATAAAGTCTGAACATAGATCAGTACATCAAAAGTACAAAAAGTGCAGTGCCACTACAGACAAGACATGAAAACCTGATCCGAATCGAGTAGAAGACTCTCTTGATATTCTTCCCACCTAATAAAGCCTTAAGTGCCTTCATAGGCATTCTTTGATAATATATTAGCAAGTGAATTATGTTGTCTATATATATGTTAAAAATATATAATTGAAGAAAAGTATAGCTTCCTTAATTCGGCAATACCAGTGATGTAAGGAGATCACATTGATATTAAATTCCCCTTGAGCCCACTCGATCGCCACCCTGGAGTCACCAAAAACTGATATTTCAAGAAAACCAAAATATCTGGAAACTGCAAAAACACACCACAAACCAATCAACTCAGCCTTGGTATTGGTGCCGCTGCCACATTTGAGTTTCAGAGTATAATAATGTTCCTTGTTGATATAAATAACACCACCAATAGTGCAATGTCCATCAATAGCCGACCCATAAAAAAAAACCACAGGTCTATGAAAAGAGCATTGGAAGAAAGGTTGTTTTATGACTCTTTTATTACTAGTGTTTGTGCATTGATTTTTAGTGACCCCCATAATTATGCAGATGGTAGTATTAATAGAGGGCCTCTTATACTCAAATAGTGTTGCATTCCTCAAATGCCATACTGCCCATCAGACCACAGCTAGTAGAAAAGGAATCTCTTTACAATCACGATACCATTGAAGTGCACAACCTCGAAATAGTCCATCCTTCCATGTTGTATGTATATCAAGTTGTTGGATAATCTCATTCCAAATAGTTTTGGTGAAGTTACATCCAACAAATATATGCTCAACTGTTTCCAAATCATTCATGCAAAGTATACAAATGTTGGGCCCAATCCAACCACGTTTTTGTAGATTGTCCGAAGTTTTTATACACCCCCTAAGGGCTTGCCACATGAAGCATGTTGATGTATATGTAACTTCGGAATGTATTTCACATATATCTATATTGTATTCCTATAGAGATGGTATTATTCCTCTATAAGGAAGTGTCGTCATTTATATTGTAAGTGTCGTAACTTATACTTGATGGGTTATTAGACCACCTTGTTTGGGGTCGGCCCTGTATAAGTCATGTGGGTCAAAGGGTTATTAGACCACCCTATTGGGGGTCGGCCATGTGGGTCAAAGGGTTATTAGACCACCCTATTGGGGGTCGGCCCACTCAGCATTATGTTATGTGGTTAAGTTAGAGCCGACATGAGTTAGGTAAAAAGGCAAGTCAAGTCAAGTATAAATAGAGTGCGGGAGACACTCTATTTGCTCACTCACTTCTCACACATGCACTCAAGGAGGAGTGGCGCACTTATGGAGGAGGAGGATCTGCTGCTAGGTTGTGTCTATCTCTTATCGTTGGTTGTATCATTGCTCTATCTATCTCTGAGGAAGTTATTGGGGTTTTTCACCTTTATGGTTTTCCCCAAGTAAATCTTTGTGTCTCTTGTGTGCTTGCATTATTGTCTCCATGATTGATATGCTATAGATATGCTGTACATGTTGTTCTCTCAGTTAAGATCCTAGATCAGATTGAAGTAAACTTAGAAAATTTAACATGGTATCAGAGCTAGCCTGAAAGAAGGCATGATATGGCATGTATGACACTTGTTGCACTTACGATGCTAGGGCTTGATATAGCAAAAACCAGTCATCGTAGCACTTTCGCTATAAATCCGTTTTGGCGAAGTTTTCGGATCTGAAATTGTTACAGGACGAAGCTAAAATCTCCAGGTACCCTGTGTCCAAAGGACAACCTCTAATTCGTTGTACTTTGTGATTTATGATCTGTACAATATAGGGTTTCTGCCTCTTCCAGATCTGAGTCAAAATCAGGTGACCTTGGGAAAAAGGTCATATCTTGGGCTAGGAAGCTCCAAATGAAATTTCGTAAAACGTGACAGGTAGTACACAGTCTGTACTATCTCAGAAAACGTTTTCAGAGGCCGAAGTTGAACCAGTGACACGTGGCACGCCGTACAAGTGCGCTCTCCTGTATTATCCCATAAACAGGTCACGTTGCGACATTTGGCGTAACTCTCTCTCAGAGAGTCCAATTGAGGTCAGACCTGTCAGGATGGAAAGGTAACAGGCCGAGCTATCTCAGAAAACGTTTTCAGAGGCCGAAGTTAAAACAGTGACACGTGGCACGCCGTACAAGTTCGCTCTCCTGTTTTATCCCAAAACAGGTCACGTTGCGACATTTGGCATAACTCTCTCTCAGAGAATCCAATTGAGGTCAGACCTGTCAGGATGGAAAGATAACAGGTCAGGCTATCTCAGGAAGCTTTTTCAGACCCTGTGGATCAAAAATTTCGGAGTTACACCAGAAACAATAAGGTACATATTTCTGTCAAAACAGAATTATTTTTTGGTACCTTCATTCATGGCTTCCGGAATTTAGGGCTTTGGAGAAAGTTGGAATTTTTGTAATTGGAGACCACGGCTGGATGCTACTCATCAAAATAGAAATTTAGAGACCAAGATCAGAATTTTTGGTTGGGCAGAAGGCCGGGCTTGATTAGACCCTAGTTCGGGACTTTGATCAGAAAAGTGGAAAATTAGGGCTTCTGTAAAAATGGGAATTTTTGAAATCTGTGACCACGGCTGGAAGCTCCTCAGAAAAATAGAAGCTTAGAGCTTTGGATCAAACATTTTGATGGGGCAAAAGAGTGGGCTTCATCAAACCCCAGTTCAGGGTCATGTACAGTGATTCCGGAAGTTTCAAAGGCAAAATTGAGGAGTGAAACTTTGCAGTTTTCAAATTCTGAATATACCAGTTTGATCAGCTCATCAAGGCGCATATTCCAATCCTTTCGGAAGTTTGAAATTCAAAGTTTGAATTTTTGGGGTTTCTCTGACAAACCCATATCCAGCTCCAGGTCCAGTTCTTGCAAATCAAGTGGATTGGGTTAATCCTAGAAGAAGATGGATTGATCATCTGCATGAGTGAAGAAGTTCCTATTTCAGAGGGAGATGAGGCTAAGGTCTTACATAAGAAGATTACAAGCAATCTCGACAGGTATGTCTCATCAAGGTATGTTTCGATATTTGTCCATGATTAAGTTTTTGGTATGTTTGTCTTCATGTTATTACGGTTAGTACAATTTTGATTTTAGATTTGTCGTATCACCTTAACAAAATTATGAATGCATGATAGAAGATATTCATTGGTTAGGGTGTTGACACTTATGATTGAACTAATGCATTATGGTGTTGTATGAGGTTTATGTTGTCTACTAACATGAAAGGTACACCAAGAAAGACAAATCATGTTCTGTTCCAAGAACATATGATCATGATAACATGAGGACAAAGATCCATCCATTCTCATGGATCTCATAGAAGATCCATTTACGAGGTATGTATAACTTGGTTTTGTAATAGTTAACTTATGAGATATACAGGTTACTAGCACAAGTCATTGAAGAAGAACAAGAAGACATCATGTGAGTATGTTAGACATAAATAGCTAGCATGCTAATCCAGGTATGTTTTTCCTATATCAAGATAGAATCCTACCTTGTGTTAAGATCTTATACTATTGTTGATAATGATTATTCATGAAGTCATAGGTTTGAATAATCATGATTGTATGCATCTTATGTTTCTTACCATAATTGATGATATGACTAACCAGAAGAATCATGATGGTATAGGTTTGAATAATCACAGGTTTTATGGATTTTATATCTCTTATCTTGATTGATGATTCAACTAACCTGAATAGTCATAGGTTTGAGTAATTACAGGTTTAGACATGTTATGTTATGTTTCTTATGATTTGACTAACCATAAGACTCCTACATAAACC
The DNA here is from genome assembly GCA_027924585.1 of Larix kaempferi. Lineage (NCBI taxonomy): Eukaryota > Viridiplantae > Streptophyta > Pinopsida > Pinales > Pinaceae > Larix > Larix kaempferi. The sequence continues at coordinate 7,101,735 of BSBM01000088.1, forward strand.
TTGAATGCTAATGCTTATTATTTCTGTTTGAAATGATCATGACTATACATGCTTGAGATTATTGTGTTTTAATAGTATACTAATGAATGTATGATTTTATATGAGATCACAAGGATAACACATTCATGATACTAATAAGCATGCATAGGGACCAAGGATGAATATGAGATTCAAGAACAGGTAATCCAGGAAGCAAAGATCAAGAGGGAGTACACTCCAGTGGTTTATGCAAGGATGCAGATATTCAGAGGGAGTTGACCATCTCTGTACATCCCACAACAGAAAGGTGTAGAAGAAGCTACTTCAGATTAGGACTCCAGTAGCTCCCGCAAAGAAGCAAAGACTCAGAGGGAGTCCACCCAACGAACAAACAAAGATAAGTATTTGAATTGTCATTTCTTAAATAATACTGTTCAATAATGTATATACTGATGTTCCTAGAATTAGGTTGTGTATTATGCATATTAGAAAAATTGCATTGATGAACAGTATACTACTAATATGCATGGGTAAGTAGCCTATGGCACTGTACAACATTCCATTGCTACTTATCTAGAATGAAACCTCTTTGCTGACATGTTGGGAGTTGTGCACACTCTTAACAATGTTCTGGTAGAGATTGGAAGGCATCTAGAAAGTTACGGGATATGGATAAATGTTGTATTGAAGCATTGGCTAAGATAATTGCATGACTGTATGGCATATTTCTTTATGTGTAAGAATTTGTTCTGAAAACTATAAGATGTTTTCTAATCATGCAATTTAACTTGTTGTGTAGGAAATATCATATGCCATCTCCTACAAAAGGACTACAACATTTGTTCCAGCAAGAAAGATATCTATTGAAGATATTGAAGTTCCCAGGATCTGGGATGAAGAAATGGAATGCCATGATCCGTAGATCATAAAGAAGATGTTTGGGATGCAGTCCCAAGACCTGACAGGGAGTCATATGTATGCAGATTGAAGAAAGCCTTGTATGGCTTGAAGCAAGCTCCCAGAACTTGGTATGGTGAAGATAGGTTGGGCTGTGTGCCCGTAATCAGTCCTAGGATGCTCTTGCGAGGTTTTTCCATGACCACATGTAATTCGTTGCCCTGGGAGATTTCAGGTCGGAGTTCTGTACCCGTAACATCCTGAGATGCTCTTGCGAGGTTTTGTGGTGGACCACATGTAATTTGTGCCCTGGGAGATTTCAGGTTGGAGTTGTGTACCCGTAACATCCTGAGATGCTCTTGCGAGGTTTTGTGGTGGGGTCACATGTAATAGCGCCCTGGGAGATCCTACAGGTCGGAGTTGTGTACCCGTAACATCCTGGGATGCTCTTTCGAGGTTTTGTGACGCACGTAATAAGTCCTGAGGATTCCACAGTATGGCCAGTGATGACGAAGACCTGCAGGTGGTGGGCCTACATCCAGTATGAAAAAGGACTGGCTCTGTAGAACTTCCTATGACGAGTAGATTCAGAGATTGATTGAGATAGCAGCAGCAGTGACGATGATGATGACTCGATGATGATTATCCAGTGACGATGATCCAGAGAAGATGACTTGTGCTAGAAGAACTGTGCTGAGAAATACCTTCCTAGTTAAGAGGGAGTGTTGATGTATATGTAACTTCGGAATGTATTTCACATATATCTATATTGTATTCCTATAGAGATGGTATTATTCCTCTATAAGGAAGTGTCGTCATTTATATTGTAAGTGTCGTAACTTATACTTGATGGGTTATTAGACCACCTTGTTTGGGGTCGGCCCTGTATAAGTCATGTGGGTCAAAGGGTTATTAGACCACCCTATTGGGGGTCGGCCATGTGGGTCAAAGGGTTATTAGACCACCCTATTGGGGGTCGGCCCACTCAGCATTATGTTATGTGGTTAAGTTAGAGCCGACATGAGTTAGGTAAAAAGGCAAGTCAAGTCAAGTATAAATAGAGTGCGGGAGGCACTCTATTTGCTCACTCACTTCTCACACATGCACTCAAGGAGGAGTGGCGCACTTATGGAGGAGGAGGATCTGCTGCTAGGTTGTGTCTATCTCTTATGGTTGGTTGTATCATTGCTCTATCTATCTCTGAGGAAGTTATTGGGGTTTTTCACCTTTATGGTTTTCCCCAAGTAAATCTTTGTGTCTCTTGTGTGCTTGCATTATTGTCTCCATGATTGATATGCTGTAGATATGCTGTACATGTTGTTCTCTCAGTTAAGATCCTAGATCAGATTGAAGTAAACTTAGAAAATTTAACAAAGCATTGTATCTTCACTAGAATCCTCCACTTCCAAAGCACCTTATACCACCAATTTGCAAGAAATGAACAACAATAACTAATTAATGTCTTGGAAGCTATTTTAGCATTAATCATACCTGTAGCTTCATTGCCAGTCCAAATGAGCTTGTCTCTATCTCTATTCAATCGACAACCAACAACATTAAGTTTAAAGATATACTTTTCCCATTCAGATGCTTCTTCATCTTGAAAGTCCATCTCCCTCGCAAAAAGCTAATATGGTTGTCTATTCCCAGGCCTGCACCTTTGTATTTTATTCAATGTCTTGTAATTGAAGCAATGAAGAATAAGTAAGATCCCTCTGGATAAAGTATAGTCTTATCCCATACCCATGATAGGGTCAATCCCCACCATAATGTCTGAACCATTTCCAACCTGCCAAGCAAGATATTTAGCCATATCTTTATAGATCTTTAAAAAACCTACCCAAATTTGTGAAGTGCCTCTAATATTTTTCGCTGAATTCCTGAACCATTTGATGATATCATCTTTACTATACTTCACTTTCAGAATTTATGTCCATAGGGTTGGACCAAACAGTCCCCGCCAAAAGATTTTTAATCTTAATGCACAACTGAATAATGGCAAGTTCTTAATGTCCCATCCTCCTTTTTCAACAGGTAATGCAAGATGTTCCCACTTGTTCATAGTCATACATCCATTGCATGAACCCCCCCGTCCATAAGAAGTTAAAAAATAGTTTTCTCAACCCATTTCATATCAATACTGGAACCGGCAGTAGTGAGAACCAATAAACTGGCATACCAATAAGAACATATGTGATAAGCGTGACCCGACCACCAATAGATAATAATCTGAACATCCAATTGTTTATTCTTTGTTCAACATGTTTGATGAGCCACATCCAATCTTGACGCCGATATGCTCCAAGTTTAAGAAAATATCCTAAATATTTGAAACCTTCCTCCAGGAGGCAGAGAGTGTAAGGAAAAATTCATTTAAAAATCTCAATATCACATTGTGGGATACCAAAGGGATACACTTGGGTCTTTCTCTTATTAATCATCATACCCGATGCATTACAAAAATCATTTAAAATCCAAGAATAATTCTGCCATTCAGTAACATATTTCAACCTAGCCATTAATACATCATCAACAAATAATGTATGTGAAATAGATACTTCGTGTGAGAAGGTAATGCCATTAATATTTCCCGCCAACTTAGCTTCAATGCTCATCAAGCTTAATCCCTCAATAATTAATAAGAAAATTAGAGGTGTCAGTGGGCAACCCTATCTAACCCCTCTAGTAATTTTGAAAAACTCTGTTGGAGCACCATTAACAAGAACAACAATAGATGCAGTGGATAAGCAAGCGATGATCCACCTAATAACCAATGGAGGTATACCAATATGGAAGAGAATTAAGCGCAGAAAAACCCAATCCACCCTATCATATGCTTTTTCCATATCGATCTTCATAAACAAGGCTTGTAATCTCCTAGCTTTTACAGAGTGAATCACTTCCTGAGTGATTCCTATGGCATCCAGAATCTGTCTGTCCATAAGGAAACCAAATTGTTCACCTGAGATACATCTAGATAGCAGAGGTTTTAACCTGATAGAAATGATATTAGATATGATTTTATATGCTAGATTGCAAAGTGCAATTGGACAAAAATCTCCAAAGGTAGAGGGTTTACCAATCTTCGGAATCAAGGTAAGAAAAGTGGAATTCAGACCTCCAGAAATGTATCCTTCCACTCTGGAGAAGTAAACCATCGCCAGTATATCATTACCCATGACATAAAAAACTTCTAAAAATAGTTCCACTGTCCAGCCATCAAGGCCAGGACTTTTGTCTCTACCGATGTCCTTCAATACATCTTCCACTTCTTTCAAAGTAACATCTTGTCCCAATTCCTCAGCATCTGCCTCTGACACAAACACAGGGAATTTCCTCACAATATTGATTTCAGTGATCAAACTGCCATGCTTTAGATCAATGTATAAAGAGCTCAAGTGATACCTGGCCACTACATGAAGTTCCTCCATATCCTTAATGACAATACCATTACCACCCTCCAGCTCCCAGATAGAATTGTTATTCTGCCTATGTGTGGCATATGCATGAATTTTTTTTGTCTTTCGATCACCCAAATCGATCAAAATGGCCCTAATTTTAAGGCGCCATTCCATCTCTTCCCTAATGAGCCATTCCTCTTTCTTATGTTCAAGAAGTTTGATTTTCTCTCCCAATTCCATATCCGTGTCACCATTAATATTTCTACACAAAAGATCTCTAATATGATCTTCAAGAACTTCCAGCAAATGCATCTCAGATTTTTGTTTCTCCTTTATCAATTTTGAAACCTGATGTTTTAACCTTCGTAACTTAATGACAAAGGAATCCATTGGATTTGTATCAAGATCCATACCACAGCTGCCCCAAAAAGACCTAATCATCTTGCATAAATCCTCGTCCTTAAGCCAAGAAGAATTAAATTTAAAATGATACTTTAATTTATAACCCTCAACATCAAATCAAAAATATACCAGCCAGTTGTCCGAGAACATGTTTTCACCAATCCATGACCTATGACAAGTCCACATTTTCAGCAAATCTGATTTGACAAGGAACTTGTCCAGCCTTTTATGTACCCTATCACAGTCAGCCCTGCCATTAGTCCAGGTTGGTGCAATTGTACCTGGTATTACATCAACTAATTCATATTTAGAGAGCAAGTTTGTAAAAAATTCCACCAAATGATCAAGCCTTGAATTACACCCCCATATTTCACTAGAAGATCTAATGAAATTCATTTCACTAGCAATTATTAAATTTTCAAAATCCTAGAGTTTCGAATTAGCCAAAGAAGACCAGAAAGGCGTCCTGTCTTTGTATGGACCATACAGGTTTAACACGTTAAGAATCAAATTAGAATTAATACAAACTCCTCTTAACATAATACCCCAATGAGTTTTGTAAGCCAGAAAGTTAAAAAAATTCGGGTTCCAGCCCACTAGGAGCCCACCAGACGAGCACTAGTTGCAGAAAACTCCCAACTCGGTAGTATGGCAGCATGTTTTTTAATGGATTTCACATCTTCACACAGTCTCCTAAAGTACGATAAGAGAAGGATTAGTATTATTTAAAAGGTGAAGTAAGGCCCTAATCCTAGAAGCCTTACCTACCCCCCTGATATTTAGAGTGAGAATGATCATTGAAGACCATCCATAAGATGATGCAATGCTCTAGGGGCATCAGAAGGTATAGGGGAAAGTTTAGTAGTGGAGATGTGATCAAGAACATCGATGCGTGTAGAGAGAGGAGTAAAATCAACACTTTCATCAATCCTACCTCTGGGATTTCTACGGTTTTTTTCTGATAGTCACATTAATGAATTTACCAGACATAATCGGTTTCACACAAGGATTTGAGGAGGGATTTTTTGAATATACATTTAAAGGGGGGGGAATCTAGTGTATAATCACTATGTTAAACGACAGTTGGATAAGAGCCATCAGGAGTCGAGGGTTCCATTACATTAGAGGGAGAATGAGGAGACATGACCCTATCCAATGCCCGAGAATCAACCAGTTCTGTTGATGTCGAAGAGAAAATCACTTGAGGTAGCATAGTAGAAGTATCGAGTCTTAGCCCAGGAGAAGAACTGGGGAATTGACAATTACTAGATGTACCCTCACAATCAATCAAAAGTTTTGAATCCCCAAGAAGATTAGACTTACAAGGTGCAGTAAAGTGAGGTATCAAGGAAGTATGCAATGACGAGCACAACTCGCATGAGGAAAGAGGAACAAAATGTGGACAATAATCAAGACCCAACCACTCTTGAAAGGGAAAATTGGTATCAAATTTAAACTTAACCAGACCCTCTGAAAGACGCTTGTCAAGGGAAGATTCCACATCCGTGTAAAAATCCAATTCCTTTTTAGTAACCTCTTTGTAAGGAGTGTTAGAGCTAGGTGAAGACTTACCCAAAACCGTGGCAGTCGGTGTGTGAAATTCCTCAGCAAGTAAGTTCTCACCTGGTGGGTCAACAGTCGAGTTACCAGACTGAAGGAGTCGAGGACAACGATCCATCACATGTCCCATTTCTCGATAATGAAAGCAGCGAAATGGAATACGAAAATAATCATGTTTCTGTCTAAATTTGATAGACCCCCAAATGATCTCCACCTCCGCAGGAAGGCCAATCCCGAGATAAAACTCCACCATAACGTGGGCTACCTTCCTCTCGATACCATAAACAGAATTTTTTTCAATCTGGATGAATGTACCAACATTGTTAGCCAAACCCACCAATATATTTTATGTCCATAGTGCAATAGGCAAGCCGGGTAGCAACATCCATAAGTGACAACGAGACTGCTTATCCTTAACAAGGTCAAATGGCATGTGCCACCTTTTCAGGATGAGTGAACCAGATTTAAATTCCCATTTTTTAGCCAAAATCATTTCTGCAAAATCATCCTCCAGAAGGATGAACATAATCCAATTATTTGGCAACAAATTGATTCTAGGAGCAAGCCCTAAAACAAGGGTCCATTGAACATTAACCCATTCTATGATTTCTCCCTTTGAACCAGCCGTAAACTCCAAACGGCCAACCAGAGCACGACCAGCGAGCATTGCAACTCAATCTAAATTAGTAGTTTCTTCAATGTAAATTTTTTCAAGACCTACACAAGCCTTGATGGTTTTGAGTTTGCGCCAGTGCCTAACCTTCATCCCCCATATTTTCTTATCAAAACCCTTGGAAGTATGCTCCATAGAAGAAGGGAGAGTTAGGGGAACAATGCCAATGGTTAAGTTCCTCCCCTCAAAACTAGTGCCTTCCCCAGAATGAGACAGCAGGGGAGGCATAACGTTAGTTACCACGTGCTGCAAAGCACCCCAGAGGCAAGTTACAAACCAACTGTCCCGCAGGAAGAGAGGGCCTACTACTTGAGAGCCAAAGCTAGGGAGAGTGAGAAGCGCCACAAAAATAGAGAAGCTACACTTCAGTAAACCCAAAAAAAATGACACCTAGAACCAATAGCAGAAAAACCTAGAAAAACCCTTAGAGAAAAGACCAGGGGGAAAGAACAAAATGAAAAATGGGTCCTATATAGTACCCACTAGTAAGCCGTAGAAAAAAATAACATTCCCACTTTTTGATAACCTTGGTTGGTACTAAGCCGATCAAAAAAACCGGCGGACTCCAAGTTGTTGCGGAATCTATAATCTAAAAAATAACACTAGTGAGTGAGTGAAGGGTGAGTGCACCAAAAATCACAATCACTAACCAGCCAAAATCATTCCAAAACCTGCAAAATCCTATCCCCCAAGAGACTTCCCCGGCCTCCATTCCAACAAATAATAAAAAACAATGGTTAATTTATTATTATTATAAAGTAGTAATAAAAATTATTTTAATTGATATTTTATTATTCAATTGAGAAAAAATGCATTGAACTCGTTAAATTTATTGATGGACATTAGTGTCATTATTAGGTTTTTAGAACAAAGACTGGATCTCATATGCATGGACATGGTCAAAGGGGAAAACCTCTATCTTTGGCCATAAAAGAAGCTTTGAGGAATCTACGACCAACAAAGACACTTGAAAGCTCGCCACACATCTTCTTAAGAATATTCTTAGCCTCTACATGTGGGCATGACACTATTATAATGTTTTAATGAGTAATCATAAAGCTCCATAAATATCATCTTGAGACGTACCATATAGTGGTGTTAAATGCTTATTTATGGCATGGACATGTACAAATAAGATTTAATTACGATGATTTGTATCGTCACAATCACAATAACATCAAAACAATAACTATTTTGTAAATAACTTAATTCAATTTTTGTTTCATTCAATAAATGCTCAAGATTAATTTATAGGGTTTTACACCATAGTCACCACAAATTCAATTACTTTTTTAACTATTTAAGCAAATAAATTCACATCATTTATTTATGAGGCTTTACATTACAACCCAATAAGTTCACAAATAATTATTTTATAAATAATTCATTTTTAATATTATTTAAGTAAATAAATACCTCGGATTCTTAATATTGACAAATAATTAAATGCAACCATTTTTAATTTATTATTATTATAAAATAGTATTAAAAGTGATTTGAATTCAAATTTCATTATTTTTATTGATTTTATTAAATTTCTTGATAAGTATTAGTATCATTATTAGCTTTTGAGCACAAGGCATGGGTCTTAAATCCTTGGACATGATAGAGGGAGCAAAACCTCTACTTTGGACCCTAAAATAAGATTTTAGGAATCTAGGACCAATAGATATGGTAGCACATGTGTCTTGTTGAGAATATTCTTAGTCTCTATGTTTAGGCATTAATGTCATCTTAAGGTTTTAATTACTAGAGATGGGTTTTCTACCCCTTGATCTAGTTAAGAGAAGAAATTTAAGTCTTAGGCTAAATGAAGCTTCTAGCTGTGTAGTGGTAATAATGATGTGTTGAGCCAATGAAATTGACCTTTTTAAAGGATCCACATGGCATTATAAGAGGATATAGTGGGGAATTGAAGGAAATAAATCTATGTATATGTTTTTGGGGCATATATATATGATTAATGCAGGAAACCAAGAATTGGATGTTAAGGGAAACCTATAGGAATATAAGAATTAGCAAGTATACCTTAAACCACCACATGAGAGCTCTTAAAGGTATCCATGGCCTAATATTGGGGGTATCAATGTAATTAAGAGGTTTTAAATACTATATATGGGTGTCAAGACCCTTGACATGTTTGAGGGCGGAAACCCGTGCATTGGTGCCTAATAAAATATTGTGGGAATCCAAGACAAAAAACAACACATTGAACCACTACAAATTTCCTATTGGGGGTACTTTCTACCTCTATGTGAGGACATCGACACAATTATGAGGTTTTTTCTACTAATTATGGCTATTACAGTTTTGTATAATGTTATAGGAAGAAACACAGGCCTTAGGCCATAATCGAATCTTTGAAACACACCTATCAGCTCCCAATGTTATCCTTGGCATATGAGTGTTTTTTTTTCTAATCTGCAAAGTTCTATTATATAGTGGAAATCAAAAATATAGAAAAAGAGCTGATAAGGGTGGTCTAAGAATAATGAACCACCAGCCCAAAAAATCAATAGGGTTAAAGTGGTTGGAACTAAAGTTTCCAGTTTTATTCTTAGTACAAGGAGAATCATAATGTTTAGAGAAGAAACAGTGTATGTATGGACTCATATAGAAACAACTAAAATAAACAAAAAGAGTAAGCAAACTAAGACAAGAGAACTCGAACTCGCAGATTTCCTCTAGAACCTTATTTGAGTGCATTTGTATCATTGGGGGGGATCTCCTCCAGAATTGGAGAGCTGAAGTTGTCCTCCTCTATTTCCTCCTAGTCTGACCTCTTCACAAGCTGGGGTTCAACTTTATGACGGAGAAGAACAATCCTCTTTGTTTCCTCTCGCACTCTCTTGACCTCCAACTGTCCAATGGTGGAAGGGATGGGGAAAGGATTGGTGGAAATCCCCTTGCCACGCAGCCCTGAGAGCGTAGGATCCCTTTCCTCTGCCCCAACAGCCCCCGAATTCTCCAGACCTCCCACAACACCTATGTTGATGTCGCCTACATGACTCCCACCTGCATGAATCCCACTGGCATGACTCCCACCTACATGGCTCCCACCGACATGGCTCCCAACAACATATTTATGGCCACCAAAGGTGGTTTCCAGATTGTTTACCAAGCCTTCCAAATTATCCGTGTGAACTTTCATAGTCTAGGTGGCGTTCGTAGCTTTATCCTAGTTAGCCTTTGTAAACTCCATGAGTGCTCCTAGTAGGTTTTTGACAATCCAATAATGGTTGATGCATCCTTCGTTCTTCCCAGAAGAAAGGTGGTTGGCCAGCAGACGAGCTTCCCAATTGTTGATAAGCAGTCGAACCAGAATGGAGACGCCTTCTCCATAGCCATCTGTAGCGACCAGGTCCTAGTGTCTACCAGAGCGGACATTTATCCCTCTGTGTGACTTTCCTGTCTGTCTCGACATGGTATCCAAGAGTCGGGGGCCTCTACCAGTGATTACCCTTCTCCTAGAAGATAACAACATGTGGGGCGTAGTTCAAAACCGATGGAGTTCAGATTGTTGTATCAATCAGGGTTTGTTTCATTCACGACGATTCGGTGGTTTCTTGCTAGGAATTTTCATTGATGACACCATGGGTTGAATCCAAGAAATGGATGTAAGTTTGGTTTAGATAATTTACTGTTCCAAAGGAAAAATACAACAGAAATATGTTAAGTTAAGGATTAAAATCTATCACGGTTCGTTATGATCCTAGGCAAGAAATCTTTTGTGCATTATGTTCAACATGCATCCCAAAAAAGTTTATCCAAGAATTGTTTAGGTTTGGAAGAACCGTTACCATTAGAGTACATTTGGTCCTTTTCTTTTTCATTCATTTTCTTAGTACAGAGAATTCATATCATAATTTAATTTTTTAAAGAGGTTTTAGTTATTTATGAAGAAAAAATAGAATTTCTTAATAGCAATTAGATAGTGAGTTTTCATAAATTTTATGAAAGTTAATGAGTTTTCCTATTTTCTTTTAATTAATAAAAACAATTTTAGATTTTATAATTAAAATACATTACCAATGACAAGGGTAGCGTGGTTGTGATAACAGTAATAATCAAACTTGGTTAAAGCTAATATCTCTACTTAACACAAAAAATTATGAGAGTAGCGAGGTGCTCTATAGCCCAGTATAGTAGATATGTTGTCACTTTCATAACATTATGCTACAAAATATAAAAGATAATTAAAAAAATTCTTTCTTGTCATAAAATAAAATTAAAAAAAAAGTAGGTTCATAAAACAAAAAATTAAAACCAAATAAAAAGATTAAAAAATCCATGTTGGCTTATAAAATAAAAACCATAAATCAATTTTAAATACAAATCTATTTTGAAATATTTATGCTCTAACAACTGTTAAAACTGACAAGACAAAAGTTATGATAACAATAAATTGGAGGAAGTGATTTCCTACAATTATCTTGGAATTGATATTCATCACAAGCTCAATTGGAACCACAACATTGAGAAAATTATCAATGGAGGATGGAAAGCTTATTTTGGTCTTGAAAATAATTGTAAATCAGCCAACATGGTCATGCAGGATAAAAAGAAGTTCCTCTTTGAAACTCTTATCATCCATGTTATCTTATATGGTTGTGAAGTATGGGGATGCAACTCTTCTAGAGAATATTGGAGAAATATTGAGCAAATTTAGAAGTGGTTTATAAATTATAACCTCTAAATTAAAAGCAAAACACCTTATCCTATTTTCCTCTTAGAAGTGGGTCTTTCCCCCATCGAGAGCATGGCTATGACTAGGTTCCTGATGTACACACACAAGATAAATAACATGGAAAATGAGAGACTTCCTAAAATTGCTTTAAATTCAAGTCAAAAGCAATTATGCCTCAAGCGGAGTAGGTGTAAAGCACTAGTACAAAATGAGATATAAGTGACTAGGCGACTAAAAAAGTTAGTAACCATAGTGTTTTCAAGGGATAAATGACTAAAATTGAGCAATTTTAAAGAAGCCAACAAAAAACGACTAAGATAAATGACTAATTTAGTCACGGGATAAAATATATGACTAGATAACAAGTCAGTAAAATGAAAATGACTAACATAAATGACTAATTTAGTCATGGAAATATAAATATGACTAGCTAACAACTATTAATGTGAATTAGTCATTTATGTTGTGAATTTCAACACAATTTACAAATTTCCTTTGATGCAAGATACACAAAAATTCCTAGAAACATAGCCACTAATTCCAAGCAAGGAAAATTCAAAACACATGCGGGTAAACTGAAAGGAGAGGTCAGGCTTACCACTAACCAAAAGACCATTGTGTGCCTATTGAAGATTCCAATCACCTTTCCGAGAGCAGGAATTGTAAATGTTGTAGTTTCCATTGATCATTGCTATCCCTTGCATGGGATATATCCCAACTTCATGCTCAAACCCGATTAAATGGTATTTAATACCCTATACCAAATGTATCCATTTGCAGGTTTGAGGATCAAATATGCTATATGACATGAGTGCTCCCTCGCATAAGTGAAATATATTTTCATGTCCTTTGTGCTTGCTGGAATGCCAGTTGACTTCTAAATTAATTAATCTTAAGGGTGGATCTTTAGACCTAAGTCCCTTTGAACTTTTGATTTTTTCCATGAGAGATGGTTATGGAACCTAATTGATGCCTAGAGGATCTTGGTTGTTGATGAGAATCCATTTGTCTAGGTAGGTGGCATATGTTTCCATTTGATCGACTTCCTTGAAGATCCTTGCCTCTTCTATGGAGTCTAATTGAGAAATGATCCTTTGGATTATTCTACTCAATCTTGCTCCTCCTTTTGCAATTTTTTTGTAAATAGATTCACTGTTATAAGAGAATCCCTAAATATCATTCCCTTTTTAACTTGATGGGTTTGGAGAACTAATAATCCTTGATATAGAGCACATGTCTCTACTTCATTCACTAGTAGAAAATGAGAGATAAATGACCAGGCGACTAAAAAATTTGTCCAACATAGTTTTTTCAAGATATAAATGACCAAACTTGAGTGAGACAACTAAAAATGACCAGAGGAATGACCAATTGGGTCATGGGATAAAATATATGACCAGATAATAAGTAACTAAACTAAAACTGACCAAATAACAATAATACTAAGAACATGAATTGGTCATTTATTTGGTCATTTTTAGTTGTCACTCCGACAATGGAAAATTACAATGTTGACAGTTAATTTGTACAATTTACTAAATTTTGATTCTAAATCCATCCGCAATGTTAAAATTTAGTAAATTTTAACATTGTATATGGATTCGAAGACATGAGCTAGCGTCGAAACATGACACCATACGCGAACCTATTGAAATTTTTCGCAATATCATTTCATCTATATTGTCACATCCATTTTGATGTTCCTACCATGTCCATATCTTATTTCATCTTTTTTTCTTTGGTATTATCCCTTCGACATATCCTCCAAGTTGCATCATGTGCATCATCATAGCGTGGTTGAGTCAAATCTTGGATATTTGTTGTTTTTCTCTCTCGGCATTGTCATATTGTAAAGTTGGTGTCATTGTGTTTGGCTCGTCATAATGGTCATGTTAATATTTTGTTTGAAAAAACCATCATCATTTGACCCTCTCGGCAATCTGTTAAAGTTTGGTAAGTTCATGTAGTTTGTGTCATGTTAGCTAAAATTGTCAATTTCACAACCTCCATTAATTATTCATATGCATCCATTCATCATGATGGTTCTCCTTGTGCGTGAGTTTTAGAAGTTATAAATATTGCCTCAGGTCTCTCTCGTGCGAAAAATCGCCAATATCCTCCATTCTGAAAAGAAGAAAAAAATCCTCCATTTCATTAAAATTATTTTCGTCGGCTAATCAATTATCTCTCATTTATCAAATTTATTTTATAGGAAAAAAATTCATATTGATTTATTAGAAGATTTAAGTTATTTATAATAATAAAGGAATTTATTGAATAGAATTTTTATTTTATAATGGTTTTATTATACTATGGATAATTTCATTATTAGAATACTAATATATCAATTTATTGTTATCAATTATTTAATTTTGTTTTTTTATCATAGTTTTATAGGATATTATTAAGATGTAAATATATAAAACCTTATTCTTAATATATTTACTAAGTCTTAATATATTTAGTACGAGGTTTTTTAATTTTGATTATTATGGATTTTTTAAGAAGTTTATTGATTAAAATATAACTTTAACAATTTTATTATAATTTTATTTATTATTAATAATATATTGATATTTTAATTTATTTGATCATATGTATATAGGTTTTATGGCTTGTTTTGATTATTAGAGTTTTTTTTTACGATTTTTTATTTTGGCCCTAAATTTTGAGATTTTAGCATGAATGCGAGTAGGAATGGGGTTCGAGGACCAAGATTTTTCCAAAAGGGAGCACTCTGTATTCTTTGTCTGGTTACTAGGGAGGCAATCCGATGTTCTGTAGGCTTAAAGGTAAATTGTCTCCATTTGTTTATTTGGTCTCCACATTTTGTCTACACATGCTCTAAATCTCTAAAGCCCAGGTAAAACCCATTTTCATTTTGCACCTATTATGTTGTAGATTTGATCATTGGAAATATTGGTTGGGGTCTTTTCAATCCACATTTGAATTGGGTTTTAATTATTTTCTTTATATCAATTGATTCAAGATCTACAAAAGGTAGGGCTATCGAATGGCATTTAAAAATTGAACCAGACTGTATAAATTAGTTGGGTGTTGGGCCCCTACCTATATAACCAGGCTTCTCTTTGAAGAAGATGTTGTAGCCCCTTTTGTAAAGTTTGCATCTGATACATTGTCTTCTTGCAGCTTTCAGATTGACCCCTCCTCCTGGTCACGAAGATTTCCCTTATTCATATAATCAGGGATTATTTCGGTTTGTTCATATATTATACTAGAATATATATGTTTCACTTTCAATTGTCATTGGTGTCATCTCAGTCTCTTGTTTTTTTCTTATCTTCCTCGATTATCCATACCTAATGGTACCCTTAAAATCTAACAAAAATACTGGTATAAGAAAACATTGACAATGCCATGGTGTACTTTAACCTATTGAGTCATTCCCTTTACCCTTGGATCCACATTTTGGCAGGCCATGGGTTACATATTTTATGTCCTGATTGTTTAAAGTCAGTCAAGATATCATGCCACAACCGGGTAGTCGTAACCATTCGATTTTGGATTGAGCACTTCTTTAATGTGGAATCTGATCTTTTGGTTTGCTTTACTTAGGAAAAACCCCAGTTTGATTTTGGTGGCCTTTGGTTATTCGTTCTTTAGCCCATATTTTAGTTTTGTAGATGCACTAAACTAGAGAGGATGGGCCATCTCCATGCATGCATATAACTGTGACTGCTTGTTTGGATGGTTTGTTCTTGCTTGTGAAGGAAGAGATGCAACCAATATGTCTCTGTTAAGTGATATTGGGCATGCCTCCCATCTACAAATTGACCAACTTCCTCATCATTTGTAGCTTCTTTTCTCGTTTTAAAGGTTTCTGAGCCAATTGAGACTCTCTTATGCGCAATGCATTGATTTTATCTTGGGTACCTACAATATTGGAATGCAATATTCTACGTTTTAGTCAACCAAGGCTTGATACCCTTCAGTATGGAGGAGGAAGCATAAACCCTATATTCCACCCTATGTTTCCTCATTTATGAACTTTCTACTCACCCATCCACATTGCGTGACCCCTAAACCACTCCTCCACGTTATTTCCATCTCGAATAAGGACCCACTATGAGAAGTTCTGGCTAATATACAAGTCCTCCACCCGTGGACTCTCCTTTTAAGAGAGTGCAACCTGAATACTGTGGAGACTGGAGGATATGTTGATACATTTTGTGGAGTTGTGTTTGCTTCTAGTGCATTGAAATAGTTCCATATGAGGGCTCCAAAAATACACTACATCGAAGATGCTTGTACGTTGAACATGTTTCTCCCCTCCACTATGTTATCGTGATCTCTAGTGGAGCAAGTGCATGGAGATAAGACTTTGTTTGCTGAGAACTTTGATGCATGGTTGTTTCCTAGAGACTAGAAATAATTGTTGTTGGTGCATAGAGGAACCCTAACACATTGGACTCTTGGAGTGTTGCTACTATTGGTGCGTTGAAAAGTGTTGATGTTTCTATGGCTATAAAATCTTACTCACCAATGAATTGTGCAACTGGTTTATTTTAAAGTAAATCATTTGAAGCAATTAGTTGCATAACTTGTATATGATGAACTATTTATGGTCTTGTGTGTATTACATATGTTTGGGCTTCTAATTAGATATATTACAACTTCAAAATCCTCATCATGCTATCTTTGTTTGCATTAATTATCACTGTGATTCTTGAGCATGAAAGAATGTGGATTAGAGTTGCATGAAGAATTCTGAATGCAAATCTAGACATATTGATTCACTTAAGGTTGTTGGGAGTAGATTTTTACTCTAAGCATATCTCCTTCTCAAGCTGTTGTGAAAGAGGCCCTTCACACCATAGACATGATTCACATTCGAGCTTTGCTTCTATATGGAAATATTTGGTTTGCTTTAATCATGAGAAATGAAAAATAAAAATGCCCCAAAAATGAGCATGTAAGAAGATCACTGAACAGTTTTTTGTGTCTAGAATGTTAAGTGAACAAGCCCAATTATTATGGAGAACACACCTACAACATTTCTAGCCATTGCATTATACATTGAGAATGTTGCAAAATTAAATGGAGAAGTGTTAGAAACCAATCAAATATGGGTTGGAGTTGTCCATTTTGGGCCATGTCATTGTCCATTAAATTTTATTATCATACATGTGATGATGTAGAATATAAGCAAGAGCCTAAAAGAATATACAGGAATCTACAGGTATTATAATTTTAAAGGATGCATTGAATAGCTTGTCTCTAAAATTGCCTAATGTTTGTACCTGAGGAGATATCTACTCATGTATGTTTCATTTGTCTATTATTTTTAACCTAGTATATTGAATGAATAAGTTGAAAAGATTAGAGATATTAAGTATATCCATATTGCTCTCATTGTCAAACTATGCCCTTAATACTGTTTAATTTCATTTCCTTTCAATTTATTTATCTTACTAACTATTATTATGAGCTACAGTGGAAGTGCATGGGGGAGGTGCCCCAGAATGGTTCAAATAACGTTTATGGGGAAAGTGTTTGCAAGGGACCAAATGCTGATTTTAATCCATCCAACTTGCTAATCAATGGTGTAGGTTGGTCAATACCTCAGTCTCAAGCAAGTAAAATATACAAGTCTATGATAACTAGTAGGAAGAAGTTGGATAATAGAGCGAATGCTAATAGTGAACTTCCATTGTGCTATAGTGAATATGAACCTTGGTTTTGCATGTTAAGGATGTTAGACTTATATTTAAATGCAAAGATTACTCGGTTATGTTGTTCCAATGAGATAACTCCTTCTACACTGGATTGAGAAATTGATTTCCACTTGGAGTCATTTGTGGGTATTTTATTTATTATGGGCTAACGTTGCTATTCAAGTGCCAGTCAGTGTTAGTGTTCTTTAAATACGTTACATTCCATAAAGAGAGTAAGTAAAATTTACTGCTTATTTTGAGGGGATATTTGAATGAATTGAGAGCAGTCTCCCCCCAACATAGGTGCTCAAGCCTCTCCTCTATACTTGAGCCTAATATTGATTTGAAATGGCCATATGCTATAGTCCATCTTTGATTACTTAATTTACCGTAGATCAAGGCTTGGAAAGATGGTCTTGCTTGCTAGTATGGTTGGCCTATTTATCTATTCCCACCCAACCAATGCCAACCCAGAGAACACCCCACCTTATGCACAGCAAATGAAATCCCAAATTGGTGGGTGGGGTGAGAATCCTCCATTAACTGCGCCTGGTAGAACCTCAGATAAGTACAAGAACTAGTGAATAGAAAGAATCTCTAAGATCACTACTTATTATGAATGGTACCTATGTTTCCATAATATATAATATATAATAATGTACAAGTATGCAGAGTATCTAGTTAAGTTAAGGATCTAGCACCATGTATACATAATAATGAGCATGTTCTACTATATCTATCATGTTACATATCAACTAAGTATAAGGATTTGAAAAAAACACCAGTAAGTCACCCATTTTGTACACCTTATCCTATTTGGGCTCAGAAGACAAAATGATGTCTTGTCGGATGTTACATAAGTACAATATCAGTTACATTTTTTACAAATGGGGCATCATTATAATGATTACAACATCATAAATCATTAAAATGTATGCTTACATGATCTTCAACTGGTATCTTTACTTTGACACTGCATCATCTTTGACCCA